>PISX010001728.1:0-184328 GCA_004024625.1 Mellivora capensis | reverse complement strand
TAGGAAAAGAAGAAAAGAAACAATATGAGATTGGGAGGGAGACAAACCATAAGTGACTCTTAATCTCACAAAACAAACTGAGGGTTGCTGGGGGGAGGGGGGTCGGAAAAGGGGGGTGGGGTAATGGACATTCGGGAGGGTATGTGCTATGGTTAGTGCTGTGAAGTGTGTAAACCTGGCGATTCACGGACATGTACCCCTGGGGATAAAAATACTTTATATGTTTATAAAAAATAAAAAAAATTATAAAAAAATATATGTGCTCCCGAATAATGCATTCTTGCATGCTCCCCAGTTTTCTTTTTATTGTAGTGTTCCTTGAGTCTGCGCCAATATTCTTGTGGATGTAAATTCTTTATGCTCATAGCTCTTGAACGATTATAATAAAACAGATTATAAATTCAATAAAAACATTACTACCAAACCAATACAATTTAAGTTCATAATACTAATTTGATTTGCCAAATGATACTGTTTTGCTCAAACTAAATTGCTACTGATGATATGAATATGATAATGGCATCCATGGAGAAGTTGTGTGTGTGTGTGTGTGTGTGTGTGTGTGTTGCACATGACCCCTTCTTTCCTTAGTTAATATCAGGTCCCATGATATCATCTGGTCTTCACTCAATGTGAATCTTCTTGAGACCTCGTCAGTTCTTTTCTGGGTATCCCATGAAAAGTAAAGCAGTATGGCCTGATGTCAAAGGGAAGATAAATGTGACCAGACCCTCAGGCTCTGGTGGTGGGTAGCAGTCCTAGGTTAGAAGGGCACAGCCAAGGGATTCAGTTAAAAGCTTATATGAATTTTTATCAATGTGAAAAACTAACAGAAAAGAATAATAATTAGTGAGTTTAAGTGAGGGGGTGTGGATGTTCTTGTCTCATTCTTGTGACTTTTCTATAGGTTTGTTTTTTTTTTTTTAAGTGAAAAAGCTGAGAAACAAAGAACTTTTCATAGAAAACCCACAGCTCCCAAGACTATGTCCCTACCCCCCCAGTGTGAGAAACATCCATCTATGTCAATCTTTATTTTATACATTGGAAAATTGGTGCCCAGAGAGCAGAAATGACTTGTGGGGATATTCCGGGCTGAACAGTAGAGAATCAAGAATTGAATCTCAGTCTCTTGCCCAGAGTGACAATGAATTGTAGGACCTTCCAGGTCTCAGAGGGTTCCGTCCTGGTGAAGAGACAGGAGAATTTCACAATAGAACTATGTTTCCAGGGGATGCTTGGGTGACTCAGTTGTTTGGGTGTCTGCCCTCAGCTCAGGTTGTGATCCTGGGGTCCTGGGATCAAGCCCCATATCAGGATCCTTGCTCAGGGGGGCATCTGCTTCTCTCTCTCCCTCTGCCTCTCCTCCCCACTTGTGGTCTCTCTCGCATGCTCTCTTTCTCTCAAATAAATAAATAAACCTTAAAAAACAAGCAAACTGTGATTTCCAGGGTATCACAAAGCTTACCTGTGAGAAGATACCAGCTTGTAAACACCACAGACATCACGAGCATAATCAAGAGTCTAGCATGTATGGAGAAGGAGCTAAAACTTTACTCTGTCGTAAAGCATCTCGTTCTTAAACAGGAGAAAAAAAATCTCTTTGTTCTTACACTCCAGGGACCTCTAAATATTCTTCCACTCCTTACCACCTGTGGCGGGGCAGGGACAGGGGACATGACCTGGGGCCATGCCCACACCTGCCTGCACCTTCTGTGCTCTAAGTCCTGCCCTCCAGCCCTGGCACTTCCATTTTTCATCAGTAAAAAGAGATCATATAAAGCTCAGGGAAAGAAGCAAAAGTGACTCTCCATAAAAGCCCTTTGAAAGTGAGAACGTGAAATAAAACACCCAGTGTTTTAGGAAATGCTCCTCATTTAAACCAACATCTTCCCCACGGGACAAGAATAGGATTCCAGGGTTAAACAGCTGAACCGACTGAAAGACAACAATGGCTGCCAAGGGGGTTGAAATGACTAAGGAGTTGAGAAGAAGTTGTGAAGGGCTTGAGCAAGTAGCATGGTCTCTAATGTACTAAGAGGGTCAAGTTCATGCAAAAAGTCAAGGGAAAAGTCATGTTATGTTTAACGTGAAACACAGACACTATAGGTATTCATCAGAGGAAATTACATGCAGAGAGGGCTGTTCCAAGAAAACTTTATTCCCCCTACTGCAAATATACAGAACTGCAAATATGTGACCAGAGTGAACTATCCTTTGGTTTTCAATAAACAGTCAACAACCTCTGTAAGCTATAATCTACTTCTTAAGTCTACACTTGCAATTAAGTTGGGGATAAATGCATTTGACCACAAACCTTAGAAGTTGCACAATGTTTTCCACAAATGTTAGGTTCACGGTTCATTAGAAGGAGCCTAGATCCTGGGCCAGGGTGCCAGCTAGCATTCTGGTGCCTTTGGGAGAGTCTGATGGTGGGAAATAAAAGTCTGTAAGCTGTCTGGGCAACTGGGAAACAAAAGTTTATAAGTTGCCTGGGCAACTCTGCTCATTGTTCAGATCTCACCTCCCTTTGGAACATAAACCAAAGCAGCATGGACTGCTCCAGCCAGGGGTCAAAAGGCTTGAAATGCTTCTCACTGGAATGGCTGGATTGGCCAAGAAGGTGGTTTCTGGAGAAAGGTGCTTCTTTTAGATTTGCTGTTACCTGCAAGTGTTTCACTGCCCCCATTCCTCATCCCTACCCACCCCCGGGTGATACGACCCTGTTCTGTGGCTGTATCCACCATCCACCTGCTCCCAATGCACCTTTCCAGCCCAGATCTCCTGGATCTATCTCCCCCATGGATGTATTGGATAGCTCCACTTGGAGTCCCACGGGTATCTCAGGACAACGTTCCAAACAGAGCTCGGCAACTTCCCAGCCCTCACGCCTGCTCCTCCTGGATTGCCGTCTCACTGGAAGGAAGCCTTAGATACCTGAGAGTCATTCTTGACTCTTCCTGACATCCTCATAAATATTTCTTGACTCATCCCTCTTCTCTGCCCATCGCTAGCTGTTCCATCTCCACTTCCCACACTTCTGCGCCATCCCGACTTGGTGCTTGTGCCTTGAATTAATTCTCCTTGACTCTATCTTTCAGTCCCCATGGCCCACAGGAATGAATTCAAGTTCTTCAGCACAGCAATGAAGGTCTTTCAATTGGCTTTCTGCCTCTCCCGGTTGCTTCTATCTCACCAAGGCCAGAAAGTTGGCATCTGCCTGCTTGGTGCCCTGTTTCCAGGTCATGTGCTTCTTCCATGTTTCCCCTCATACCCAAGATGTTCTTGTCCGACCTGACTTCCTTACTCTGTCTTCCTTACTCTGTCTCCGCTCCCTCTTCCTGAAGACGTGGTTCCGGGGTCTGCTCTTCCCGGAAGTGATTCCTGCCTGCCTTTGTAGGGTTGGGCCTGGACCCTCTGCCCAGCCTCAGCTTCCACACGAGGCCTCTGCTGTCTCATGTATTATAATGGTCATCTGCGAGCTCCAAAATGAGCAGAGACTTGGAGTCCTCAGCTTTCAACAAAAGCACTTAAGAAAAGTTTGGTGGTTGAATGAATAAATGATTTCAGTTTACTTCTCTAGTCCTAAAGGAACTATTTTCAAAAGAAATATCCACACTGTTGATACACCTGTCCCCAACAGGGGGCACGTTGGGCACTCCTTTAGGGAAGGTGATCTCAAAGCTTTACTACTTGCAACAGGTTGACAGTAGCCCTGGAAAGGCTGGATGGTTGCTGTTAGAAGAGACAGAGCTGTATGACAGTGTACTGAAGGTCTGGAAGGACTCAAGAAATGGGGCTGTAACCATGGTTCCCTAGTCCTGAGACTGAACTCCCTTCTGGGCCTCCATCTCTGAAGGAGAGCCTTGACTTAGATCAACTCTAAATTCTCTTCAGCTTTCAAGAAGTATCATCAGCCGAGACAAAGTGGCTTTGCCCAAGGATTAAAAAGTGATGAATGATGAGAAGTGGAGAGACCCGGGTGCTGTGGACACCCGCACTGTGACACTGTAATGTGGTATTCCATTTCCCAGAGCAATGGGAGACATTTTTGCTTGCTCTGACTGGGGGACTGGGGAGAGGGGATGCTACTAACATACAGTGGGCAGAAGCCAGGGATGCTGGTAAACATTTACCATGCACAGGATGGGCTTACACAGGTAAGAATTATCTGGTCCCAAATATCAGTGCCGAGGTGGACAAATCCTGTCTAGGACGTTAGCCTTCACCTTGGCCTCCTAATCTACCCATAGGCCCATGGCTCCGGTACAGTGGTTCCAGACAAAACAGATAAGCAAACACACCTGTGTCTGACACTAGGAAATGTCACCATAATTGCACCAGCAAAGAGAGTTTAAAGGTGTGTGTGTGTGTGTGTGTGTGTGTGTAAGGCAAAAAGTGTAGGGCTCAGGATTCACTCAAATTGTCCAAACTAGCACATTCCAGTGTCCTATCTAAATTAGGTGGAGGTTGGCAAAGTTGATCTGGACAAAATCCTGCCATAGTCAAATTTATAGTATCCTACCTACTCTCGGTGAACCATCCATTTTCATGTTGGCTTTTGGCCTCCAGTCTAGTAGACGATGTGACACTTCCACGGTCACTCTCCTTCTTTACCCTGGAAACATCTCCCTGAAGCCCTGCCAGGACACTGGGAAGCTCTCTTTGACCCTATGGAATCTCTCTGATTCCATAGTTCTTGTGGTTTCTGTGGCACAGCGTAGAAAGTACCTGTAACCACAATCATAACCCCAACTGGATTGCAAGCCTTTCCAGGGGTTTCTGTGTCCCTTTTGTGCCTACACACCACTGAGTCTGTGGCAGAAATTCATTTAAAAACATGTTCCACTGGGGCCCCTGGGTAGCACAGTCGATGGAGCTTCGGACTCTTGGTTTCAGCTCAGGTTGTGATCTCAGGGTCGTGAGATCGAGCCTCGGGGTCGGGCTCTGCGCTCCGTGTGGGGTCTGCTTAGGATTCTCTCTCCCTCTGCTCCTACCCACTCCCCCCTAAATAAATAAATTGATATTTTTAAAAAACTTGTTTGATTGATTTCTATCTTCCAAAGAGACAATTAGCTAATTACAATAAACTGACTCCTGCTAATGGGGGGACTTGGTCTCTATTAAGTCTACTCTTCGTGATTCCTTTTCTTGGCACATCGCCCTTCCCTTGGCAACTCTGCCATATTGCAGCATCTCTGACAGTAGGAGGGTCAGAGTAGGGTGTAAGGGATGGTATTGCAAAAAGGGGAAGATGTTTAGGCCATTAAAAGTTGGAAGGCTCCCTCCCTTCAGAGCTGGCTGAGATGGCACATTACAGAGGAGCCCCTTCCTGACTACTCGCACTGTGCCATGGGAAGTGGCTGGGGCTTGGCTCTTTTGCCTCCTTTCCAAACCTCTAGCTGAAATAGAAGCCAAAAGTGTGTGGGGGCAGGGAGAAGTAGTGGTGGAGCCAACTGATGGGAAAAGGATTTGTGGATTCTCTCCCTCCTTTCTGTGTCTCTTTATCCCATCCTATCTTCCCAAGTTGATGTTCAAGTTTTTACTCGTGTCTGCTTAGGTTAAGACTCAGAACTGTAACAACTGGGGATTTTCATGGTTTAACACACACTGCTCCTACATTTGTGATGCTGCTAACAACACCCGTTGCTGTCGGACACTCTTGCATCCTCAGAATACACAAAATTTTCAGGACTACTACCCACTTTCCAGGACTGTGAACACCAGAATGGGAAATGCTTTCAGAAACCATCTGGTTAGAGCTTTAGGACTAATTTAGTCAAGCCATACACATTAAAATGATGGTTTCCTGTAATTTCTTGTATTAGGTAGTTGCTCTTGAACTCTGGCTGGTAATTGAGGGAGTAGCATTTCATGTCAGGTCCCTGCCTTCAAATCTTTATTAACTGACAGGTGTTAATTAAGATGCTTATAATTCTAAGTGTCGGTGGGACAAATCCTTGACTAAGAGCCAGGAGACTCGGAACCTGATCCCTGCTTTGCGATTGCCTTTTAGTAAGTTGTTTCCTGTCTCTAGTGCCTTGTTCTAAAATGTGGCTAATCGCACCTGCTCTACCCGCCTTCCAGGTTTGCTGTGAGGTTCAGTGGGGTATACAGTAGCGCACCCTCCTCTCCATTAAAACGGCCTCTTAGAATCCTCTGTGCTCTGCATCAGTCTCACAAGCATGGCTAGAATAAAGGAAGAGTGGGCTCAGCAGGAGCAGGAGGCCAGAGCAGGTGCACACTTCGCTCCCCTGCAGTGCGATCGCCTTCCATTTGCAGGCTTCCTTTTCCAGTCATGGTTCCCCTGATTCTTCTGGAGAGACAGAGACTTCATTAGCACTGGACAGGTGCTGCTTGTTAGCGGCCAACATCCAGTGTTCTCAGGGTGGCCGAGCAGGGAGGGGGGATGCCCAGCCTCAGCATCCCCCGAGCAGCAAACCCCTGCACCCTCCCGGTCCACCTGGGTCTTCCCTTTCCCTTCCAGCATCTAGGCCCAGCACACACGACTCCCAGACTCCCCCAGAGGCCGAGCCTTCTTCCCAACTCCATGCTCTCCCACGGTACCGCCTGCCAGCCTGGCTGGGATCCTGCATTGTGCAGAGGAGCAAGGAACAAAGTGTTGGTGGGAAATATTATGCAATTCCCAGGGATTATGGTAATGTGTATTCACCCTAAATTTAATCATAAGTATAGACATTAGATTATAGGCATCAGAAGTTGTTGATTGTTTACTAAAAATGAAGAGGGCAGTCCAATGTGATCTAACAGTGCATATTCATTAAGGGGGAAAAAGGAAGTGCTTTTCAACATCCCCACTGCATATAATTTACTCTGATGAATACCCAGAGAGTATGTGTTTCATGTCAAATACAAGTTAATTCTCCCTCTGGCTTTTTCCCATGAACTTGCCACTAGGCCATAATTCCTTAATCTCACAAACATCGGAGTTCCAGGAAACTCTTACTAAATTATAGTACTGGAGTAATTCCCTCTCCCCCTCTCCCTTATCTCACTCCGTCGGCTCTGGATGAGTGTACTTTTGGCTCTGTTAGCTCCTCCACCTTTTATTACATCTTTCCAGGGGGCTCACATGGGACATCCTCTCTGTGCTATCACGTCCTCAACAATCTTCTTCCATGAGCTCCTTGTCTAACCTCCAGACAACCCATGCTCCTCTTGACATCCTGGAAAAGCAAGAAAAAAACCACCAGCAATAAATCCAGATATGTTTGCTAAAGTGTTTTAACCAATTTTGGGGACTACCACCAAACAGTCTTCTTCCACATTTTCCTGTTCCGTGGGATCCCTCTGATTTACATCTTCAACGAGAATCACCATTTTCCACCAGGACGTTCCAAGTCTCTTCAACAGGCCTGTGAGGTCGGCTCTGAAAGAACACAGAACTGCTCCTTTTAGGAACAGAGATTAAAGTTCAGGGTGGGGGTGCCCTGGTGGCTCAGTAGGTTAAGCATATGACTCTTGGTTTTGGCTCAGGTCATGATCTCAGGGCTGTGGAATCAAGGTCCTCCATCGGGCTCCATGTTCAACAGGGAGTCTGCTTGAGATTCCCTCTCTCCCTCTCCCTCTAACTCTCCCCGCTCCCTTTCTTAAAAAAAAAAAAAAAGAGGGAGAGAAAGAAAGAAAGAAAGAATAGAAACAACTTAAATGTCCACCAATAGGGGCTGAAAAAATAAAATTCAGGGTATTTAACTGAATTATTAAAACAGAAGAGATGATACTGATCCTGGGAAATCATTTTATGATGATACAATGGGGTGGGGGTCCCAGCTCCCTCAACACCTCCAAACCCCCCAACGAGTACTCTGGATCCTTCTAGTCTTCTCAAACCTTCAGTCTTGCAGCTTCCCCTGTCTATGTTGCAACATCATTTTCTCTCCCTCTGTTGGGACAACAAATATTCTCTAGTATCTCTAGAGATACTAGCACTTCTTGCTATTTAGCCAAACTGTCCCTTAATTCCTGGTCTCCCTGAGCTATTATCCCCTATTTCTTCTTGATGATTCATCTTTAATCACTCCCCATTCTCTTCTTCACATGCTCCAGCTGGGTGATGGAAAATGTCGTCTCTAGCTGGGTGGCCATGTGCCCAGTTAAAGTGGGAGGTGGGACAGTCTGTTACTAGAAAGAAGAGAAGGCCTCAGCCTGGGGCACTGTTAGTAGACTACCACACTAGGCTTTCCAGAATGTCACAAAGAACCTGGAATGCTGGGGGCACCTGGTGGCTCAGTCAATTAAGCATCTTATTTTTTTTTAAGATTTTATTTATTTATTTGACAGAGAGAGAGAGAAAGAGAGAGATCACAAGTAGGCAGAGAGGCAGACAGAGGGAGAGGCGGAAGCAGGCTCCCAGCCAAGCAGAGAGCCTAATGCAGGGCTTGATCCCAAGATCCAGCGATCATGAACTGTGCCGAAAGCAGAGGCTTAACCCACTGAGCCACACAAGCACCCCTAAGCATCTGATTCTTAATCTCAGCTCGGGTCTTGACCTCAGGGTCATGAGTTCAGGCCCCACAATGGGCCCCACACTGGGCCCCACACTGGGCTCCACATCCAGTGTGGAGTCTAGTTAAAACAAAACAAAACAAGACAAAAGCTTGGAATGCTTTACCTTAATTAAGTTAGGGTAAACTTGCTTTTCTCTTCTTTTTCTTTTTTCTTTTTTTTTTTTTTAGTTGAAACTATCCTTCATTGTTCTTCTTGTTTAAAGAAAAGCTCTCTAGGTTATCCAGGCTGACAGTTTATTTTTTTCATACTTGAAACACATTACCCTTGGTCTCATATTGCAGTTGAGAAGTTGGCTGACGATATAATTGTTATTCCTTTATACATAAACTGTTTTTCTTCTCTGAGTGTTTTTAAGATCTCTTTGTCTCTCTGTCAAATAAATAAATTAAGATCTCTTTGTTTTTGGTGATCTGCAGTTTCACAATGGTGTGGCTTGGCACTGATTTCTTGCTATTTAGCATGAGATTCATTTAATTTCTAACTCTGATGTTTTGCACCTTTCATAACTTTGGACAATTTCTTGCTTTTTAATGTTTGCTCATTCTTTTTTCTTTTTTTGGAATTCCAACTTGCCGTGCTTTAAGCCTTCTCATCTTGCCCTTCATTCCTTGCTTTCTCCTCTGTGTGTTCTTTTTGTTTGTCTTTCTGTGCTATATTCTGGGCAAGATTTTGGAGTATTTTTCTGTTCATAATTCTTCATATCTCTTATATTTACAACAAAATCAAGCATTCTACTAAGTCAGAGTAAATTTGGGACGCCTGGGTGGCTCAGTCATTAAGCATCTGCCGTTGGCTCAGGTCATGAGCCCAGGGCCTCGGGATGGAGCCCCACATTGGGCTTCCTGCTGGGCAGGAAGCCTGCTTCTGCTTCTCCCTCTGCCCCTGCTTGTGTTCCCTCTCTCACTGTCTCTATCTCTCTCACATAGATAAATGAAACCTTAAAAAAAATCAGAGTAAATTCTTATTTAAAAATTTTATACACAGATACACATATCCTAGAGTAGATTTCAGCATTAAACAGTTGCACACATCAAGATTCATATGTTTATTTATTAATCAGGTAAATCCCAAATGATTCGCTGAAATGACGTTGTGCAGTTAGGGGGAAAATACCTCCTGTCTATGTAGAAAATCCTGTGGATATCTTCTGAAAACCCTCATTTTCAGTAGCTTCAGAAAAAGAAACCTCATTGAGAAATCTCAGCCTTCCGTCCTCATTTTTCTGTAATCTACAAGCACTGAGTAGAATTTGTACGCGTTAGGTTTAGGAGTTATTCTTTCTATTCTACTTCGCATGAGGACAGACGTTCCTTCTGTCACACATGATGCACAGTAGCACTCGGCTCCTCCTGCTCAAAGAGCAGACATTCACGTTGGAAGCTTATGGTCTGAACATACACAGAGACAGAAAACGAAATTTTCCAGGCCCAAGACATGATCATCTTTTCCAATTATTTCAGCTATGCCTAATCTGCCTTTTAACCTATCAACTGAGTTGTAATTTCCATTAGTATTATTTTATTATTTTATTTTATTTTATTTATTTTTTATTTTTTTATAAACATATAATGTATTATTAGTCCCAGGGGTACAGGTCTGTGAATCACCAGGGTTACACACTTCACAGCACTCACCATAGCACATACCCTCCGTATTATTTTACTTTTAAAAGTACTATATTTCTTTTTTCAAATCTGTCTGGTCTTTTTGATAGTATCTTTTTTTTTTTAGGATTTTATGTATTTATTTGGCAGACAGAGATCACAAGTAGGCAGAGAGGCAGGCAGAGAGAGAGAGGAGGAAGCAGACTCCCTGCTGAGCAGAGAGCCCGATGCGGGGCTTGATCCCAGGACCCTGAGATCGTGACCTGAGCCGAAGGCAGGGGCTTTAACCCACTGAGCCACTCAGGTGCCTCAGTATCTAATTTTTTGCTTCCCTAATTTAGAATCTAAAAATCTAATTTTTAGGTTCCCTCTTTTCTTTCTTTAAACCTTGTAAAAATGCTCATTTTAGATTCTGGAGGGGATAACTCCAATGTCCATGGGGGATCTAACTCTGCTGTTCCTGCTGACACATACTCAAGGCAATTTGTTCACTCGTGTGTTCTGTAATTGAGGTTGTGAGTTCATGTCCTACTGGTCTGTGTGGATTTGCATGAAACTTTGGTTGAGTTTGCAGACTTCAAAAAGGCTTTACCTTTAATTCTGCTAGGTGCCCTCGACCCAAGATCACTGTAAGTTAAAGATCTTAGCTCTAGGGTTTCTGTACAACTCAGGCGACTTAAAATCATTCTCCAAATCCATCTAAGAGAAGGCCATGGTTATACATTTTCAGGTTGCTTTTTTTTTTTTAAACCACATCTAGAGTCAGGGTCATAGCAGATAAATTTCTTTGTCATGTCTTCACTGGTGGAAAGTTTTTCAGGTCTGCCTTCATACAGAGGGTGGCATATACTTTCCAACTTCCCAACCTGTACACGGCCTTGTTTCCTCATTCCACAAGGCCATTTAAAACCCATGGCTCTTGGAAACTGAGCTGGGTAAACTCCTTCATGGGAGTCTACGTATGGAAGTTGCCAGAACCTGCTTACCACTGTGGTTTCCTGGTTTCCTTTCATTTTTGACTCCTGGGAATTTCCCCTGCTTTCTTGACAGTGCATTCACTTACAGCATTATGTACAATAGCCAAGACATGGAAACAACCCAAGCATCCATTGGCAGATTATGTATATGTATATGTATATGTATATGTATATATACATATATATACACACACACACACTATTCAGCCATAAAGAAATCCTGCTATTTATGACATCATGGAAAGAGCTTGAAGGGTTTGTACTAAGTGAAATAAGTCAGACAGAGAAAAATAAGTGCTATATGATCTCACAGTATATATGGAACCTAAGAACGAGACAAAACACCAAACTCATAGACAAACATCAGATTTGTGGTGACCAGAGGCAGGGGGGTGGAGGGTAGACTTGGATGAAGATAGCCAGAAGGAGCAAACTTCCAGTTAGAAGACAAATGGGCACTTGGAAGGATATAAGCATAACATGGTGACTTGGCTAGAATAGCTCTGTGATATACAGGAGAGTCATTAAAAGGACAAATCTAATAATCCTCATCACAAGGGAAAAAAATTTTTTTTCTCTTCTTATAACTGCATGAGGAAATGGATGTTATCGTGGAACTCAATTCACAATAAATATAAATCAAGCCATTATGTGGTACACTTAAACTTACCCAGTACTGTATGCCAATGACATCTTCATAAAACCGAAGGGAAAAAAATCACCAAAACATTTTTTAGAGTGCAGTCACATACTTAAAAGAAATACTTAAAAAAATATTGTAGCCAATACTTTTAGTCGTTTTATTTCACATTGTTTTTGTGGGCTGTCTATTCCACCATAGGGTTGGAAAAGGAAGTTACCTTCCATATTCAAAATCAGTTTTCTCTTAGGAAAAAAGCCTTTGGTAGTACAGAAAATATTACCATAACCAGAAAAAAAAAAAAGCCTAGAAATCAACGTACCTAGCTAGATGAATGTTGTTTACATCTTGGATTGAGCCATAAACCCAGACACAGTGACAGGGGAATGCCTAAATTAGGCTGCACTCTAGTTAGGCCATTTATATTGTATAATTTCATTTTAAAAGATTATATGTCTTTGCTGCCCTAACATGAATTCCTTCCTGGCATTAGAGTAATTATCTGAGCCAAATGGAAGACTGGTTAAGAAATATATAGGATCATAGAGGAAAAACGAGGTTGCTAAGTGAGAGAATGAGGGGTCTTGGGTGGCTCAGAAACCCCTGGGGTGTTTAATGTCACTATTACGTGTGCAATGGCACCTCAATGCCGGATGCTGGATGCAAACCAGGTCAGACCCTCTCTTAAAGATCGGACCCACAGCCAAACATAATCGCCTCCTAGAAGAATGATTCGCAATGGCAGCTCTTCCAGTTGCTGACGTGTGATGGTCCCAATACAACCAAAACCCTGTGGTTGTCTGAGCATAGATCGTTACCTTGGCCAACACACCTCTCAACTTCCACAGGACACATTGCCTTAAACTGCTAGGTCCCCAAACCCGACCCATTGACTTTGCCCAACAGAAACTGTAGGTTTCTGGTTGTAGGACCAGCAGTAGGGTTCTTTAGAACAGCTCTAAAATATCTGATGGAAAACTTTATCTTGGCTGGGGAGAGCATGGGCTTAGGTATTATGGCAGGGCTTTGGGGAAATGTTTTCAACCCATGTGGTTCACTGGCCCTGCTTTCTTCCATCCTGAGTGGTTCAACGTGTGTGTGTGTGTGTGCGCACGCATGCATGTGTGTTCGCCATTTTCCTACCACTTTTCCTCTGTCCACATTGGCGATCATCTTGGGAGGCAGTGGAAAGTAATAGTTCTACTTTGATGTCATACAGTCTGAGGAAAAATCCCAGCGCTGACTCTTACCACCTCTGCGAACTTAGAAAATTATTTAACCTCTCTGAGCTCAGCTCCCTCAAATGAAAGATGTGGATAATAATAGTGTCTATCTCATACGAGGGCTGAATAAGATAAAGCAAAGCCTTTAACACATTTCTTGGCACATGTCAAGCACTTGAGAAATGTAAGTTCCTAATTTTATGGGTGGTGATGTGAGTATGGGTAGAACAGCTGTGGAAAAAATGAGCAAGAGAAAATGCCCTGGGCTCTGGTTTCGTTTGACCTAGCACTGCATGTTTTTCTTCTTCCTCCTAATTAATTTCTTGTGCCTAGCACAGGACATGGAGCTGTCCTATATCCTGCCTATATCCTGGTCCTGCCATTCATTTACTGTTAAGTGACCTTAGAAAAGCATTGCTTAGAATGGGTCATGAAGCAATATTTCTTGCCTTGACCTTCCAACGTTTATTCTGCACTCGGGCCAGGTTGGCTGTGGGTCCACGGAAGCCATCTTCCAGACAGTAGCGGTACAAGCTGCTCACAGCCAGCACCTCCCAACTGGAAGGGTCCACAGTTGCCCTGGCAGAGAAAGAGGGTGCTCAGGAAACCCGCCCCCTCTCCTACGTGTCCAGCCAATGCTTCTTCTAGCCAGAACGTGTCCCCTTAGCTTTCCTTATTGCTGAGCACTGGATGGAAACGTGGAACCGTCATCACTGATGAGCATCACTGTTTCTGCCATAGCTAGTCTTTTAGCCTCTCTGTGCCTCAACTTCCTTATCTACAAAATGGTGCTAATACCTCCCAGGGCCGTTCTTGAGGACTCACAGTACATGGAGAGGATTGATAGTGCCTCTGTCAGGGTCCTGGCAGGACACACATGGTGCACTCATTAGAATCAATGGCTCCTCGAAGAGTCTGTGGTGGGACCAGGTGCAGATTGAGGGCAGAGGGCAGGGAACTACTATGGGATGGTGTATGAGGTTCAATTCCTTAGCAGCAGGTCAACCCCCACTTTAAGGCAGAGGGTGAGGGAGGCTGGTAGGGCAGCCCACCTGAACACAGAGCAGGGCCCATCTGAGAGGGGGCTGGGGAGTGCAAATAGAGAATAACCAGCACAGCACATAATAAACAGTGATTAAATCTAGCGGGCTTGTAGAGTGTTGGTAACTTACGTCACCAGCCATTGGTCTGGCTTCATTCTCTCGTCTTTCTCTCCCCCTTCACTGAGGCATCTAGTAGGAAGGGTTGTGACTGCAGACCCCAGGTTGTTGAAGAAGAACATGTATCTGTGACACCTACAGTCACCCCACACGTGTGTTCCATGGATGGCGCTTGGGTCCAGCATTTCTCTCCGCATGGATGGGGCTAGTCTATCTCCACTTCAACACTGTTGAAGGATTCCTGAGACTCACCTGAGAAGAATGAGGAATGATTAGGAATTGTAGGAATTCAATCCCCGTGGTTCAGAGCTCATCTTCTCTCCCCTGGACACTTGTAATGGTCTCCTAACCCGCCTCCCTGGCAGACTCAACGTAAGGGCATTACTCATACCTCAAAAAATGTTCAACGTTCCCTCACCCACAAAGAAGTAAGTCCAGACCCCTCAGCCTGTTACCTGAAGCTGCTGATCTTCTGTGCCTACCGCCCCTCACAGCCTCCACCTAAAAGACCACTATGGTCACTATTTCCTACATTTTCCCTCTTGGCTCAGACAGAAGGCCCCTCCCACACCCGAGGGCACTTGCTGAGGCATTATTCTCCCTCTCGGGGCCAAGACAATACCAACCTGGGTCAAAGGTTTACCCTCCTTAGAGCAAAAAGCCCCTTGTTGCCCTCCATGTTCTTGTACAATGGTTGTCTCCCTGATGCATGTAATTTAAGAGTGTGTTGGTCTCCTTTACTAGATGACAAGCATCACCAAATCATCTTCACTCTGTATCTTTTTCATGATACCTGGCATGGCGTTTGGCATTGCAAGTAGACCCTCAAAAATTATTGGTGGAATAGGGGTGCCTGGGTGCCTCAGTCTGCCTTCAGCTCAGGTAATGATCCCAGGGTCCTGGGATCAAGCCCCACTTAGGGCTCCCTGCTCAGCGGGAAGCCTGCTTTTTCCTCTCCCACTCCCCCTGCTTGTGTTCCCTCTCTTGCTGTGTCTTCCTCTGTCAAAGAAATAAATAAAATCTTAAAAAAAGTATTGGTGGAATGGGAGTAAATCCATTTTGAGTCTTTTTCGAAATAACTCCCATAGAGCTGGGGAAAGAGAAGGCTCCACTAGTAGCCCTTAACTTAGTAAATCTCTTGCTTAAATTAAAAAAAAAAAATCCCAAACCTCAAACTTCTATAACTAGAGGGGTACGGAGCCATCAGAGATATCTTGAAGGTGCCGGGGAGGGTTGCTGAAGCGGGTGGGTCTTTCCACTGCCCCCAGGAGAACTGTTGAAAGAATTGGAAGGGGGCTGTGCTACTTTGGCCCCAGAGTCAGAGTCCTGGGAAGGAGGTGACAGAGTGTGGTTCTCTGGGTGGCTCACGACCTCCCATGTCAAAATCAGCATGGGCATGGAGACAGAAGGTCTGGCTCTCCCTAAGGTGCCTGTCAGGATGGACTCAGAGACTCTCCACAGGAAGTTTGCATACACAGGACTCCCAACAGGAGAGTGCAGCTTCTAGCCAACAATTTATTTGTAAAAATGTCTTCATCTTTATAACTGAATAGCCAGGGGGGCTTTGCTTCCCTCGAATACAGTCTTGGAAACGTGGGCGGGTCCTTGACCCAGAAGATTCCAAGCCTCAGCCCCCTACTGCCAGACTCGCTCTCTCCCCAGCTCTGGGGGAAGTTTTGGGTCATTTCCTGCTCCCTGCCCTGGCCCCGCTGCGGGCCAGAACACTGGGCGAGCCCTGCTCCCCGCCTCTCCCTCCTCTAGGCACCGGCTCAGAAGTAATATCCTGTGTTTGTGTAGCATGTTCCAGCCACTACTTCCAAAGCCCTTCGCAAACATCAGCCCATCATTACTGGGCTTCTCCCTTTTCTCACCATGTCAGGGCAAGGAGACTGTGGAAAGGGCACAGTGTTTTGTGGATTGGGAAAATAGCATTTGGAATGTAAAATAGGAGATTAAGGGATGGGAAAGGTCAGAAAGCCTACACTCCTGGTTTCAGAAAAAAATTCACCCTGGTTCGAAATCAAAATTTTCCCTTCTTTGAGATTCCAATCACCTGGCTGGACCTTTTCTTGGGTTCCTGGGGAGAGCTCAGTAGGGTTCCACTGTGATAGGACACAGTCTGGGGGGACTGTGGCACTGTGTTTTGCTAGTCTGATGATATCACCAAAGGCATAACTGGATTTTGTGTAGAACAGACTCTGTGCATTTCTGAAGCCATTAGAATTATTCTGACTCAACTGGTAGGAGTTAAGCACCTACTACTTTCTTTTCTTTTTTTTTTTTTTTTTAATTTGAGAGAGAGAAAGAGTGAGAGAGAGCAGGAGAGGGGAGAGGGTCAGAGGGAGAGGCAGGCTCCCGCTGAGCAGGGAGCCTGATGCGGGACTTGATCCCAGGACTCTGTGATCATGACCTGAGCAGAAGGCAGTCGCTCAACCAACTGAGCCGCCCAGGCGCCCCCTACTACTTTCATATACTTTAACTCGCTGACCTTACCAATAAACTCTCCATTGTACAGAGGAAAAACTGAGGTCTGGAGAGGAGTCCGATCCCTGAATCCACCCACAACACTTCCCACTGGGCCAGAGGTCTACGTTCTTTGGAATCTCATGGGACAGGTGGAAAGTTTTGAAAACCTCAAGGGTTCCCATCTGCCTTTCCTCCTCAATGGCTTGTTTCTGGGCCCAGGGACACTCAAGTGGACTTCTCCAGCTTCTGGTCACTCTGTCTTCTACCTTGGCCCTGCTGCTTAGAGTGTCTTCAAAGCTCAAGTCCAGACTTTCACTCTCTCCCTTCAGCCTCTACTCCCCCCGGGCTCATCCTATCTTAGAACACAGAAATTCACCTGGCTCTTATCCCGAACTCCATCTGTCCTACCCAGGACAGCCACATAAACCCTAGTAAGGCCAAACTCAGATTGCCACACAGTCCGACTCAAAGCAGGTGCCTCGCACCCTCCCACAACCTGCCAAAACAAGGAAACTCTTCCCCGCCAGCATCCTATGGACTAACCTCCATTTACCTGAAGCTGAATCCCCACTGTTCTTTGTATGTAGCCGGCGCTCACATTCCAGCCAGGCTTCTTGCTAGGATGAGAGATGCTCCAAACGTTGCTAGTCCATGAGATGATATCCACTCGCTCATTTTCCTCTCCCTGGAATGCCCTTCCCAGCCCCCATACCCACGAGCCAAATCTTGGTCTTTTTTCAAAGCCTGTTTCAAATGCCGCTTCCCGTGGTGCCCAATCCCATGTGTCTCCCCAAACACAGTATTTCTCTTAGGCAATTCACCTTATGCTGTCCAGTAGCACAGTCTTATCCAAATGCCACTTGTATTGTAAATTCCTGAAAACAAGTCTGTGTCTCCTTTCTTTTTGATTCTTCAACAGCATATAATGTGTACTTGACACATAATGTTATGCAGTTGTTAAACGAATGTTTGTTGATTATCACATGGATGAATGTTTGCACTACTGAGCACTCAAAAAATACCTATTGGAACTGATTTGCTAATGATCCCCCACTCTACTTCTCCAGCTGTGACTTTGCCATCTAACTTCCAGGCTTATATTCCAGGTGCCAGCAAGAATGTATATGGTGAGGTGCCTGGATGGCTCAGTCCGTTAAGCGTTTGCCTTTGGCTCAGGTCATGATCTCAGGGTCGTAGGATCGAGCCCTGCATCTGGCTCCCTGTTTTGCAGGGAAAATCTTAAAGAAAGAAAGAAAGAAAAGAAAAGAAAAGAAAAGAAAAGAAAAAGAAAATGAAAGAACGTATATGGTAATGCCTTACCCTTACCTGGAACACAGCATGTCAAAAATTGAACTATTTCCATCCCCCTCCCTCACCCCTGGGCCCCAGTTTGAAATGCTTTCGTCTTTTTGCCTCACACATCCTCCCAGCTTATACTTTTATGAGAATTACTTCATATGGGGCTTAGCGAGCATCAGAAACTTGATCTGGTAGCCAAGTTCCCAGCACCTAACATCCATGGATTAATCAGTATCACAAAATTATAGGATGTCAGAGCTCAAAGTAACCTTAGTCCGACCCCTTCATTACAGATGAAGAAACCAAAACCCCAAAGGGGTTTGCAAGCACGAGAGGCAGGACTATCACAAGACTCCCATCTTCTCACTTTTGGCCGAGTTCTCTGTGCTCCTTAGATCCGCCACGACCTTCTTGAGTTCTTTTGTTTCTCCAGGTGTTTCAGGTGATCGTTTTTCAAGTGACTGCATGTTCCAGCAGCTCATTTTCTCCGACTCCCACAGAGTGAGATTTGACAGTGACAGGCCTTTAGAATCTGTAGCAGAGGGCTTGGACAAAGCTGGCTGCTGTCTGTAAAGCTCATTAACTGCCCCAGCATCTGATGAGCCTGTTTCTCTAGAAACATGCTAGCGGTTAGCTGGTAGGAACTTTCCATTACTAACCCAGGGGCAAATTCAGATTCTCTTCATTTTATCTAACTTCCCCATATACAAAACTAAAGATAACCCAGGATGCTTTAGGGTTTTGAATAGTCAATCAATTCAAAAAGAGCTCTTTCAAGCATGGTTCGAAATGACCAGAAGTCCACGGAACACAGTTTGCACCAGACAATGTACACATGGGCTGAATCATCCAAACTCCCAGGCAGCCTCAGAGAGACATGGATTAGAAATTACTCATGTACAGCTGGTCTGCTGAGCTAGCCGGGGCCAGAGAGCTTTGCCAGCTGGTCCCTCTCCCCCAGGCATGGAGCCGGGAGAGAAATACCATTTGGGAGCACCAGCTATGCCCTTTTACACAGGCAATCTCATTGGATTTCAGTCCCTCAATAACCCCATGTGCGAGTGTCCAAATCAGAGAACTGACCCATCAGAAGGTAAAGTCATTTCTCAGTTGACATAACCTGAAGCAGAGCCGGCCTTTTCAAGCCCAGCTCTGTCTTGCCTCCAAAGATTAAGCTTTTTCTAGTTCACTAATGGCTCCCTACCCTCCTCCCTCACTTCTTCCTTTTCTCTTTCTTCTTTAGAAGCCATAAGCTTGGGACACCTGGGTGGCTCAGTCGGTTAGGTGTCTACCTTTGGCTTGGGTAAAGATCTCAGGGTCTCTGGGATCGAGTCCAGTCTTGGGCTCCCTGCTCAGCGGAGTCTGTTTCTCTCTCTCCCTCTGCATGCTATTCCCCCCTGCTTATGTGCGCACGTGCTCGCTCTCTCTCTCTCTCAAATAAATAAATAAATAAATAAATAAATAAATAAATCTTTTTTAAAAAGGAGAGAAAAGAGATCAGGGGTCACCTGTGCAGGGGCCAGAATGCTTATTGCAAAGTGGCTGAGGGAACCGTGGTCCATTTTGGGGACATTGGAAATGTTTCTGTATGTCGATTGTGGTGGTATGTACCTATTTGTCAAAACTCATTGAACTTCACACTTAAAATGGGTAGACTTTATCATGTATAAATTACACCCCAATAACACTGCTTTGTCTTTTGTTTACCTTTTTCAAAGCAGAATTGCTTTAATTGAGGAAGAGATAGCTCAGTCCCCCCACCCCTCCACCCTCTTAGCGACCCTGCGGCCCCCAAAGGGACCCTGTGGAAATTCACATCTTAAGGAAACTTCTTGACCACACTAAGCTGCTTCGCAAAGTCATTAATATTGCTAGGCAGTCCAGGTTTGTAAACAGCATAAGATCCACTCATTTTTAAGAAAACCACCTCAACATTCTTGCTAAGGGTTGGCTACATAGTTTCAACTATGAGGAAATTAGTGACGAGTCTTATCATTGGCAAGAAAAGCCTTCCAGGCCAGTTGTATTCTCTGTACTGTGAAAAGAATGCTAATGCAGAATTTGGAGTTAGTAAATGAAACTGAGGAATGTGATAAGCACAAATGAGTGTCTTGTCTATACCAGTGTGGTGTGTGTGTGTGTGTGTGTGTGTGTGTGTGTGTGTGTGTTGGATATGAATTTGTTTCACACCACTTAGGCACAGAAAATGTTATGTTTGATTTTCCTAAATCAAATTACATCCGGCTCCCAGTCTCCACTGACCAGAATGATAGGATACACAGTGTCCATGTTTATTGCCTCGAGGTCGTGGGGGAGTCCTAGGGCATGTATCAGTCCAGATGATTTAAGGAAGTAGGTCTGGCCTTGAGTCCACTCAGCCATACGTCCAGTGTTCAATCTCCAGCTGTCCATTTCAAAGGTCAGGGGCTTCAATGCCCAGCTGGGGCGGGGGGACTTTGAACTGGCCCCTATGTTCAAAGTCTCCTCACCAAGTATGGACACGCCTAGTATTCCGCCTTCCCCAGGCCATCTTGAAATCGGGCCCCCATGGTGCCGGGTGCAGGAGGGCTTGGTCACTGCTACCTCCAGGGGCCTCAACACTGCTCACTCCTCTCAGAGTGGAGGACTCTCCCTTCCCCAATTCCCACCCTCCCAACTCCTTTCCTCCAACCAGGCTGCATATCTCCTTGGGGACCCGGAGACTTCCTCCTCCATAGGAGCAAGTAGAAGAGGCTTGTGTGTGTGTGTGTGTGTGTGTGTGTGTGGCTTTTCCTTGGTGAATCCACACAGGAAAAGAGAGTCAAGATAGGAATTCATTTCTTTATTAAAAACTCAACTAATTGTGTATGAGAAGTTGTATTCATATTTATATGTAAGAAATGTTAAAAAAACAAAAACAAAATTCAACTGAGTACATTTGAAGATCTAATTGGCTTTTTCAAACAATTCAGGAATCAGGCAGCATCCTATCTAGCATGCAGAGGGGAGCCCCAGAGATGATGGACAAAATAGAAGGTTTTTATAAGAAGGAGGGTGGGGAAAGGAGGTAAAAAGCAAAAGAGAAAAGAAGAAGAAGAAGAAGAAAGAAAGGTTTTAGGCAAGCTCACTTTCTCTTAGGGGGAAAAAGCCAGGGGTCCCATCATGCGAATTACCGCGTCTTCTTTTGGGGGGCATGGAGAGGGCCCATGAGACAGATTACCTCATTGATGCCGAGAATTCCTGACTACATTCTGGAGGAGTTTCAAAGTGCAGTTCGGCTGGGTATTAAGCGCGGGTTTGGTGACTCAGCCTAGTGATGCTGGAAGAGGACTTCAGCGGCCTCCACTCCAACCTCAGTCTCTACTTTGTAACTGACTAAGTTTTTCTTTCCAGCTTATCTCTTAACTCAGGCACAGCATCCCATGATGGGGACCGAAACTACCCCTCAAGCAATAACAGTTGCCCAGACAACAGCAAGACAACATGTGATTAAAGCCAAGACAAGGATCAGCAGACCTGACCTCTACTGGCCACCTGCACGTACCCACGAATATTTGCCCCACATTCTCCTTATACTTATATAAGCCTGGAAGGATTTTCAGCCCTTTGGAGACAAGTCTTTGAGATATTAGTCTTCTGTCCCTCCAGGGCTGGCCTCCCGGAAAGAAATTCCTTTCTGGTTGCATCATCACTTGTCTTTCTGACTTTGTATTTAGTCAGAGGTGAGTGGCTGAACCTTCCGATTGGGACCCCCCTCTCCCCGCACCCAGGTGCCCTGCACCCTTGGGCTCAGACTACATTGCCATTTTGGGCCTGTGGTTTTCTTTTTAGCAGATCTATGAAGTAAAAAATCATGTTGGTCTCATTCACAATTTTTTTTAAATTCATTTGACAGACAGAGATCACAAGTAGGCAGAGAGGCAGGCACAGAGGGGGGTCGGGGAAGCAGGCTCCCCGCTGAGCAGAGAGCCCGATGTGGGACTCGATTCCAGGACCCTGAGATCATGACCTGAGCTGAAGGCAGAGGCTTAACCCACTGAGCCACTAGGCACCCTGTCTCATTCACAATTGTATCCCCTGCACACAGCTTGAGACGGTAAAGGCGATCAATAAATATTGTATATTCACGAATGAATGAGTGAATAGTGTTAACAACAACAACAATAGCAAGAACTATGGGCCAAGGTAGAGTCACTTGACCCCAGGACAGCAAACCAAGACTTAATCGCACTTCCAGGAATGGAATTTTAAACCAATCAACTTGGAATTTTCTGGTCAGTACCAATGAGATAATCTGTCACATGGGCTCTCTCCCACCCCAGAAAGGAAAGTGAGGTCACCTAAGAGCCCCCTCCTTCCCCCTAAGGGAAGATGACTTTGCCTGAAACAATCTTTCTTTTATTTTGCTCTTAACTCTTTGCCCCACCCTCTTTCCTATAAAAACCTATTTTGTACACCTCAGGAACGCCTCTCTACTTGCTAGATGAGATGCTGCCTGATTTGTGAATCACTTGAGGAAGCCGGTTAGATCTTCAAATGTACTCGGTTGAATTTTGTTTTTTTAACAGTAGGAAATGGCCTGAAGTACACACACCACACCAGGACTGTTTATGTTTGGGAAGTGGAATTCTGTGGAGCCCTATCATTGCTATTTATACATACTGTATTGTTTCCTCTGCCTGAAATTGTATTTAGTGACTGCCATGTTTACGTAGCTTGTATTAGAAAACTCTTCAGACTAAGTAATAAGCACATGAAAAAGTTTTCTTACAATCTTGTTATAAGAGGGAAGCTGTTTGGTGGCCATGGTTCGCATTTGGTAGGGTTATACTCTTGGGTGAGAAAATGTTGATAATTAGGTTAGGTTAGACTGAGAAAGGTCAATGTTTGAAGATCATTGGACGTGTGACTGACAGCTGAGTGGATGACTGGTTTCTGAGAACATGACTTAATCTTCCTAAATTTAATGAGAAAATTTCTTAAACATTTTGGCAGGAATAAATGGTATTCCCAGGAGATGTGAATTAGATCAATATGAACTATATCTCTTGACAGGTTAAGAACAACTGTTCTTTTACATTTGTGAGGTTTTTGTCACCCTGTGGGAGTTCAGAGGAGAAAAAAAAAAGAATAAGCGAACTAAAATCCACACAAATCCAAAGAGCCTTCCTGGAAGCTAACGTGCTTGGAATGGCATTGTCATGAAAGCATTTTCTTTCCTCTTAACTCAGTAGACTACAGTTAGGGAAGACCTTTGGTTTCTCTGAAATTACCAGAGAAAAATCCTGCTGGAGAACCAGGAACAGAGACACCCCTAATCAAACCTAGATGGGTGCTGCATGGTAGCTCTCCCCCCTCCACCCCAGTACTCACCAGAATTACCTGAGGAACTTTCTCAAAGTATCAGGACTCTAACTCAGACCAATGAAATCAGAATCTCTATCTGGGGAACACCTTGGTGGTTCAGTCGGTTAGGTGTCTGCCTTAGGCTCAGGTCATGATCCTAGGGACCTGGGATCAAGTCCCACATCAGGCTCCTTGCTCAGGGAACCTGCTTCTCCCTCTGCCTGCTACTCTCACTGCTTGTACTCTCTCTCTCTCTCTCTGACAAATAAATAAATAAAATCTTAAAAAAAAAAGTTAAAATAAAAAAGAATCTCTATGTGAGTCCAACAACCTGTATCTTTTTTATAACAGTGGTTCTAGAACACTAGCATGCATTGAGATCATCTGTAGGGCTTTTCAAACCCTCAGGGTTTCTGATTCATGGGTCCATGGTGGGCCCTGAAAATCAACATGTCTAATAATGTTCACAGGTGATGCTGGTTAGAAGATTCCAACACTCACACCAAGTCAAGAACTGGTAGAGAGCATTGTTCTCTAATTGGGCTTCTACATTGCAATCATCGGGCACCTGTTAAAACTATAGACCCTGAGATTAAGAGTCTCTTATGGTTTGTCTCCCTCCTCGGTCCCATCTTGTTTTATTTTTTATCTCCCTACCCCCATGACCTCCTGCCCTGCCTCTTGAATTCCTCATATCAGAAGGATCATATGATAATTGTCTTTCTCTGACTGACTTATTTTGCTTAGCATAATACCTTCTAGTTCCATCCACATCATTGCAAATGGCAGGATTTGTTGTTTTTTTATGGCTACATAGTATTCCATTGTATATATATACCACATCTTCTTTATCCATTCATCTGTTGATGGACAGGTAGGTTCTTTCCATAGTTCGGGTATTGTGGACATTGCTGCTATAAACATTCGGGTGCACCTGCCCCTTCGGATCATTACATTTGTATCTTTAGGGTAAATTCCTAGAAGGTTGCTAGGGGGTGGTAAGGGGAGGGATAAGGTGGTTGGGTTATGGACATTGGGGAAGGTATGTGCTATGGTGAGTGCAGTGAATTGTGTAAGACTGATGAATCACAGACCTGCACCCCTGAAGCAAATAATACATTGTATAGTAATACAAAAGAAATTAATTAAATTTAATTTTTAAAAAGGAGGGGAAAGGATATGGGGCTTCTGGGTGGCTCAGTCATTAAGCGTCTGTCTTCGGCTCAGGTCACGATCCCAGGATGCTGGGATCGAGCCCCGTGTTGGGCTCTCTGCTCAGTAGGAAGCCTGCTTCTCCCTCTCCCACTCCCCCGGTTTGTGTTCCCTCTCTCGCTGTGTCTCTCTCTGTCAAATAAATAAAATCTTTAAAACAAAAACAAAAACAAAAAAACTACAGACCCTGACATAACTAAATCGAGAATGGGACCGGACAGTATTTAGTCATACCATGAGCAATCTGGACTGGTCAAAGAACAAAACAGAAAAGTGTATCCCATTGTTGCTCATGACCGCACACTGCACGTGGGATGTTTATCGAGAGACAAAGGCGCAGGCTGGGGGAGGAGAGCACAGTCGGAGCACAGAATTAGCAGGCAGCCTGGGGCAGGTGGGGGTGCTTGTGGGGCCGCAGGCTGCAGGGCCAGCCCAAAGGGAAAGGTGAAGCTTTGGCAAACTCACTGAGCGAGCGGAGGTTCTTGGTTGATGTTCCCCACCATTTCGAGAGCAGTGGTTAAGGGAGAAGAAGCAGGTCGGGGGTAGAGGAGGCCAGTGAGGACCTATCTTGGGCTCAAAACTGAACCGAGTGCCAAAAAAAAATATTTATACAAATAATTATATTCAAATTGTTCATTTTTAGATAACGATAGGCTCACAGGAAGTTGTAAACTGCGGTGTTCTCCCGAGGGTAACCTAGATTGGCTCTAGTACGATATCAAATGCGGGGCAGTGAAAACCAGAACATTATCGCCAGCTGGACTACAGGTGGCCATTTTTTTTTAACCTCCACGCACGTGTGTGTGTTGATGCGTACGGCTGAATGCACTTTAAGATGGATAATATTTCGTTGCAATAACTCTAAAGCTCAAAATCAATGAAAAAATCCAGGATGAGCAGCATATCAAAATTTTAAATAAAGACAGGCTCAGTGAAAGCTCTGTCACCACAGTGGAGCCTGGGACAGAAGGAAGAATGAGTAACATTTTGTTCCTTGTGGATTTTTTTCCATTAAATTTGCCTTTTCCTTTTTAACAGACTGCATTCAAAGATTATCTATTCTGGCTGCCGAGTTTTTGCTTCAATTTTGTGCCTGAGGTGCGTGCCTGGCTCTCCTCACCATGCCGCCCAGCCCTCAGAGCGCCATGACCGTGCTCCCCGCAGGGCCCGAGGAAGGCAGGCGGGGAGGCGAACAATCTCTTCCTGCTGCTCTTTACCTCCATCTGCTCTGTTTTGAGGGCCAAGCAGGGGGGCGCTGGCACTTGGATTCAGTCCGAATTATGTGCTGCAAGGCACAGGGCTTGCTTCTTGAGGCCAGAAGTTATCTCAGCAGTCAGTGGCTCAGCCCTTCCCTCTTCTCTCTCAGCCTCCTCCCGGTGGAGCACGGCTCTGCACCCAGCCAAGCCCGCGCTGGCCAGTCAGGCCCCAGGGAGGACCTCTCCTCCACCCTCCTTCTCCTCCTTGATGGTAAGTGAAATCAGAGGCCACACACCCTCCCCTAAAAGCAGGCTCCCTATCTACTTCAGTGTGGGGGTGGGAGTGCAAGGGGGAGTCTTCACTTGAAGGGCAGGCTGAATTATTGGATTAACACGGTAGGCTGAGCAGTCTCCGTCGCTGAGAACCTATAGTGACCAGAGAGCTTTCTTTGATCTAAGAGTCAGCAGAGAGGTCACAGGTCTGCCCAATTTCCCATCCAAGGCCAAGGACAATTACCAAAGAATAACCTGGAAAGGACAACCGGAGGGGCGACTGGGTGGCTCAGTGGTTAGGCGTCTGCCTCCGGCTCAGGTCACGATCCCAGGGTCCTGGGACTGAGTCCCTCATCAGGCTCCCTGCTCAGCGAGGAGCCTGCTTCTCCCTTTCCCTCTGCCTCTCCCCCTGCTTGTGCTCTTACACTCTATGGCTCTCTCTCTGGCAAATAAATGAATAAAATCTTTAAAATAAATAATCAAGTAATTAGTTAAATAAAAGGACAATGGGAGAGAAAACCAAGTTTGTTTTGAGCATATCCCATGGGTCATCAGTAAACCAAAGATTTTAATGTAATGGTGTTAAGAGCTAAATACTAAAAAATAAGTACATGAAAAGTAGTTCTCATTCCCCATAAGCCATTTCCCGAGTGCTTGCTGTGGGCAAAGCACAATCCTGGAACTACAAATACTAATATCATGCAGTCTTTGACCCTCAGGGCTGGCAACTTAAAGAAGAAAGACCAACACAAACAGAAATAAGTCTCACACCAGGTTGCCCAGGATAGCCGCCCATCAGGGGCCACACCTCCTGCCAAGGAGAGCATTGGCCCCAAGTCCGCGCTCTGACCAGGGTGGAAGACAGCCAGGGAACGAGCTCATGTCTCTTTCAGCTGTTTATTGGGACACAATTTATTTTTAAATCCAAACGACACAGATTGTGGAAAGGGACCAGAAGGGGGAAAATTGAAACTGATGGAGTCCCTGTCTTCCTACAAGAGGGAGGCTAAGTCTCTTCACCAATGTTCATCTAGTAGAAGCAAGACAGAGGATGGCAGAGACTTCACTCTCCGGTCATCTTGTCCTGACCCCACCTCGGCACTTTCTCCAGAACCCCTCCCCTTCTGAAGGACCTCTGCCCTACACTGATGCCACGGGACTGGCACGAGAGGGTATGAACTGGACCCCCCAGAATTCTGAGGGAAATAAAGAAGAATCTAAATGCAGATGCAGAAGTTCTATCTGCGAACTTCAGATGGTCCGATCTGGGAATGCCTGACTGATTTAGTGAATTTAGTGAAATTTAGATTTAGTGATTTAGATTTAGTGATTTAGATTTAGTGAAAGCACATTAGTTGTATTGAACCGTGTAAGAGAAGAAGAAAGAGCAGGAGGGAGCCTGAGCCCGAAGTCCTCAAAAAAAGTTGCGGGTGAAGCCCCAGCTCTGTGCAGGGAGAAGGTTCCCTAATTGGCCAACAGGAGGAGTGAGATGGCTTTGGCAGGTAGAACCACAAAATGAAACTGACTAGCTGGGCTTCCAGAACAGAAACCACAGGCCATTTACACCAGATGGATTCATCCTGCCCTGTGTATGCATTTCCTATGGCTGCCCTAAAAAATGCCCTAAATGCCCTAAAAAGTGACCACACGGTTGGGGGCGGTGGTGGTTAACAATGTATTCCCTCACAGTTCTAGAGGCTAGAAGTCAGAAATCCAAGTGGTAGCGGGGCTCAGCTTCCACCGAGGGGAGGCTCCTTCCTTTCTCTTCCAGTTTCCGGTAGATTCAGGTCTTCCTTGGCTCAGAGGTGTGTCCCTCTGTTTCTCTTCCGTCTCTCTGTGGGACGTTCCCTCTTCTTATCAAGACACAGACTTTGGGTTTGGGGCCCACCCTAATCCAGTGTGACCTCATTTTAACTAAGTGCATCTGCGAACATTCCATTTGGCAGCAAGGTCACGTCCCGAGGTTCTGGGTGGGCAGGAACTTACTGACCCTGATTCCACATTCACGAGGGATGTTCTGATTTTGTTTTCCAGGACTGACCACACTGGTCTATCGCCGGGTAGTTATGTTTCGTGACACAACAATGAAGTACCATTCTGGCTTTCTCCCCTAGATGCCTTTTACTAAAACCTCTGCAGGCAAGTACCCCAGAACAGACTCTGCAGAAACTTCTACCACTACATATATTACTCCCCCGGTGGCATTAACAAGAGCGTCTTGAACACAAGCATGACATGTAGTTTAACTTGCCTCTGTGTATCCCAGAACCTAGCACAGTGCCTGGTACACAGTTGTCGTTCGATGATTTTGTGGAATAAATAAATTATAATAGTTAACATTTTTCTAAGCACTGTGCTCAAAGGTAAAACACATGAATGGCCAGGTTTGTTTATAACAGCAGCCCTTTGACCTAAGTAATCATTTCCAAATCATTCTGGAAATGGGGACACTGAAGCTCATGATGCTGGGGGATTGCCAACAGAGCTGTCTCAAGTCCGGGAGTCACTAACTAGGTTAGAGCAGGACAACTGCCCTCAGCCTAAGCAGTGTGCTCACACTGGCAAAACTGATTTCTTTTTTTTTTTTCCACCTTTTTTAAAAAAAAGATTTTATTTATTTATTTGACAGAGAGAGAGAGAGAACGAGCGAGCACAAGCAGGGGGAGAGGCAAAGGGAGAGGAAGAACCAGGCTCCCTGCAAAGCAGGAGAAGCCCAATATGGGACTCAATCCCAGGACTCCAGGATCGTGACCTGAGCTGAAGGCAGTGGCTTAACCAACTGAGCCACCCAGGCACCCCTCAAAACTGATTTCTAAAACAGAAGTTTTTTTCAAGCTCTTGACCTTGGGGAGCCCATAGGGAGATAGTGTCTGGGAGGTCCCTGGAGACCAAACTCTGTTTAATTTCTCCAAAACTACTTCACACCACTTTCTGAGGCTGAGTCAGCTAGGAACGTTTTCTGAATTTCCTTCCCCTCAACGTGCCTCTGTATAGTCTCTTCAATTTAATTTTCGTGAGAAAAAAAACCTCCACTTCTCTGTCTCTTGATCCTTTCTACCTCCTCAATTTTGCTCCCTTTACTCCCATCTTCAGTTTTTCCCTCCCTCCAGTCCAAAACATGCTCAAATCTTCCCACCCTGAGAGAAACTCTTTCCTTGATCCTGCTTTGCTTTGCTCCTTTTCCTGACAAGAAAGTGTCTGTAGCTGCCATAAAGCGGGAGGCAGCCTGTCTGCTGTGAGGGATCACCTGTGCAGCAGTTGATGGGAGAGAAGGAGCCCAGGGACAGGACACCCAGAGGGCAAGGTTGTGCATTAAACCCCTACCTTCCGGCTCCACCCATATTTCGCTTTGACCCTGACCCCCTTTTACATTCTTCCTCCGTGGGTAGGAGGTATCCTAGAAGCTAACATTTACCACGCACCCACTCCTTTAGAGTCTGGCCTCTCCCACTCCCATCCTTCATTGGTGTCATTAGTCATCTTATAAACATCAACACAGGCTTGCTGGAGCCATTATGCTATCCTGCTTTTCCCAGTAATTCATGGTTTGGTAGAGAAGAGACACTGCATCAGTTGGAAGTTTATGTCATTGCAAGTAATAGAGTATCCAAGTTAAAGTGTCTTCACTATGAGAATATTTATCAGATTTTTAAAAAGATTTTGTTTATTTATTTATTTGTGTGTGTGTGTGTGTGTGTGTGTGAGTGAGAGAGAGAGAGAGAGAAAGCACAAGAAGCGGGGAGGGCAGAGGGAGAGGGAGAAGCAGACTCCCCATCGAGCAGGGAGCCCGATGTGGGACTCGATCCCAGGACTCTGGGATCATGACCTGAGCCGAA
This sequence comes from Mellivora capensis, assembly GCA_004024625.1. Lineage (NCBI taxonomy): Eukaryota > Metazoa > Chordata > Mammalia > Carnivora > Mustelidae > Mellivora > Mellivora capensis. The sequence goes on along the minus strand of PISX010001728.1, from coordinate 154,591 downwards.
GGCAGATGTTTAACCTACAGAGCCACCCAGGTGACCCAAGAACATTTATTGTTCACTCAGTGAGTCCAGAGGTAGGCTGTTTAGGGCGTGCTGAGTGGTTCAGCAATGCCCATCAAGGACCCAGGCACTTTCAAACAACCTCCCTATGTTGACTTTCTGTCTTCAAGATTGGTTGCTACTTGTCACAAGATGGCTGCTGTTGCTCCAAGTATCATTGTCTGGTACTGCATTCAAAAGCAGGAAGCAGCAAGGAAGGAAGTGGGCAGAAAAGGACTTTCCTTTCATCAGGATGAAAAACATCTTCATTAGCCAGAACTGAGGCATAGCCACTACTCTCAGCTTTACTTTTTTCTCCTGGCCTCCTAAACATAAGCCTATCTCTGATTCCTTCAGACAAACTTAAGAGGTCTTCAGTGTACCCGTTGAGTCTGTTGTATACCTTGATTACAGACCTTAATGCTTTCATATCTTTGTTTAAGTGACTTTCTTCCCCAATAAACCTCACCTTTCATCCGCAAGTTCCAGTATCTCATAAGTATTTATCCCATATATTTTTGAATGAATGAGTGAAGGAATGAAGGAAAGAAAAGCTCTACCCGAGTCCCAGTTTCTTCCTTTTCTGCCCATTCTTCTTCTTCTTTTTTTTTTTTTAGATTTTATTTATTCATTTTCAGAGAGAAAGAGAGGAGGGGCAAAGGGAAGGGAGAGGGACAAGCAGACTCCTCACTGAGCCCCGAACCTGATGCAGGGCTCAATCTCATGACCCTGAGATCACGACCTGAGATGAAAACTGAGTTAAGTCTGATGCTTAACCTACTGAGCCACCGAGGCGCCCCCTACCCATGCTTTTTCTACTGGTGTTATCAGCCTTAGCGTCTGCCCTGGTGTGTCTCCCAGGTGGGAGTCCTGAATTTTCAACTCCTACTGGAACTGGGAATCTCAAATTCAACACACGTAATACGGAACTTGGCATTTTCTACCAAAAATAAGTATTCCAAAATGGGGATAATATTTTTGGAAATATGTCAGTTGCTTTTCTCTAGTACAATCCTGCATGTGGTTTCTGAACATTCATTTGCCTCCGGGAAGGTTAGGATTGTTGTAGCAGGAATGCCTAGAGAGGATAATAGTCAGCTTTTCCTATCCAGAGTGGGCTTTCGAAAACAATCATTTATTATGGAAAATTCCAAACATATGCAAAAGTAGACAGGAGAGTATAATGATTCTATGGATACTCATCATCCATCTTCCACAGTTACCAAACCATGACCGATCGTGTTTAAACTCTATCCCACCTACCACCCCCCAAATCATTAAACATCCAACCAGTATTCAAAGTTTCCTGGCTGTCTTTAATTGTTTTACGATTTATTTGACTCATGATCCAATTAAGATCCATACACTGCAACTGGTTCATAAATCTCCTATTTTTAAAAATCTGTTGGTTCCCTCTCATCGCATCCCCTCCCCGTCCCTTGTGGTTTATTTGTTGAAGAAATCCGAAGCCTCTGGTTTTGCTGATCATCTCCTGAAAAGGTGATTTAACGTGCTCCTTAGTCCTTTGTATTTCCTCTAAGTGGGTGGTTAAATCTAGTGCTTGTTCGGACTCAGATTGGACTTTTTGGCAAAGAGACATATTCTTTTAGTGATGTTAGCAGGTGTTGGTGATCATTGGCTAGAACAACTAATTAGTTGTTGCAAAATTATGACATCCTTTCATTCCTTCTTCATTTATTAGCTAGATTACTTCTTTAAAGGAAAACGTCCCCTCATCAACTATCTGCTCATGATGAGATACATTTATCCAGGAAAGGTTGGATAAATGAATTCTCCCCCTGACTCCTTTTAGTAGGAAATTGGATTCCAAAGGTACAATCTGGGTACGAGTTGCGCCAGCTCTTCATGGAATGATCATTGTTTCTAGGTGTTTTCAGTGAATAGAATTAAGAAATAGATTCTAAAAAGATAAAATAATGATGAACTCATATTGATACATCCACATTAAATTCAGGAGCTCAGTGTTTCTTACTCGATGTTGTTTTGTAACCTTACATCTATATCTCTATTTTTTCCAATGATCCCACCGTAATTATTGGTCTGCTTCCTTTCACAATCCACATCCAACGATCTCAAACTAATAATACCAACACCATCGTCAATGATAGGATTACTGAAAACAGGTTTGGTTTCTGTTTTGTGTGTGTGTGTGGGGGGAAGTACTCTTTGTCTTCAGGGTCTATCTGACTCTGGATATATAATCAAATTACTCTGAATTAAAGTCCCTTAAAAGGGGGCGCCTGGGTGGCTCAGTGGGTTAAGCCTCTGCCTTTGGCTCAGGTCATGATCTCAGGGACCTGGGATCGAGCCCCACATCGGGCTCTCTGCTCGGCAGGGAGCCTGCTTCCCCCCACCTCTCCTTGCTGTTCTGCCTACTGTAATCTCTGCCTGTCAAGTAAATAAATAAAATCTTTTTTTAAAAAATTTAAAAATAAAAAATAAATAAAGTCCCTTAAAATATCTCACTTCTGTGCATTAGGCTACCAGCTCAATATACAGTTATACAGTTTGGTCTGTTTGTGTAGTTGCTTTCAATTCTTAGGGATTTTTTTTTTCCTTTGTAAATTTAACTTTTTATAATCGTACAAAATACTAACCTGGTTTCAGGGCCGCCTGGCTGGCTCAGTTGGTAGAGCATGCGGCTCTTGATCTCAGGGTTGTGGATTCAAGCCCTATATTGGGCGCAGAGATTACTAAGAAAAATAAATAAGCTTAAAAAATATCTATTTACCTGGTTTCAAAGTCAAATCTACCAGACAAGTTACAGTCTGAGAAGTCTAGCTTTCTATACTAGTTTCTCAACCCTATGCTCTTTTTTCCCTATCAGTAATCTCTTTCCTCCTTCTTTATGGTTTATAGTTCCATTTTTAAAAATACAAGTTTATATATACATCTGTAGAAAAATATGTGTATATACAATAATATTCTTTTCCTTTATGAAATAGATGGCATATTAACATTTCTTCACTTGTACTCTCCACTTATTGATATAATCTGGAAATAACTATGCAGTACTAGTATATGGAAATACCATTCCTTTTCCTTTCTGTTAAATTACATGGTGCTGCAAGAAGAGCTCGCCTTGGACATGCATCTTTTCTTATTTTGCTACACTATCTTTGGAATAGATACCTACGTGGGAAATCCAGGCCAGTGAAGAGATGCTTATGTAATTATGCTAGATATTGCCAAATTTTCCTCCATAGGAATTATGCCATTTTACATTCCTATCAGCAATGTATAGGAATGCCCATCTTCCCGCAGCACAGCCAACAGATTATGTTGTCAAACATTTTGGCTTTTGTCAACCTGCTAAGTGAGAGGGATGGTCCCTCCATGAGTTTTAATTTGCATTTTTCTTATTGTAGGCCAGGTTGAGAATACAGTTAAGGGCTGTTTAGATTTCGTTTTCTGTGACTTGTCTATTCATTTTTCTAGTCCTTGTTTCTATAGGTTCGTGGTCTTGTTCTTTAATTTAGAAACTATTTATATATTAGGAAAAATAACTTTTGTCTATAATTTTTCCCCCAGGCTGTTATACTTTGCTTATGGGATTTCTTGCCAAGCAAGCTTTTTTTTTTTTTCCTTATGTAGTCAGACTTATTAATCTCTTCTCTCATTGCTTCTGGATTTAAAACCTTAGGGAAGTTTGCTCAGTGCATCCATTACATAGTTCTTCTAGCAGTTGTGGGACTCAATTTTTCACACTGAAGTCTCTGACCCATTTGGAATTTATGTGTACCATGTGGAGAATGAATCTACATTTATCTTTTTCCACAAGGCTATCCTAGTATCTTAAAACCACTTATTAAAATGCCTGGCTTTCCCCCACTGATTTGAGATGCCTCCTTTATTATACACTAAGTTTCCATATGCAATTGGATCTTTCTCTAAATTTTCTAGTCTGTTCCCCAGCCTTTGTGTCTACTTATTTGCCAATACCACACTGGTTTATTTCTGGAGATTTTATAGCATTTTCCTGTTTTACCCTTTCCTATTGTTCTTCTTCAGGGGCTTCCTGGCTATCCTTGCCTTTTTGTTCTTTTAAATAAACAAACCTCTATAATTTATATGATTATATGCTTTATAATCAACTTTACCTCCATGAGATCATCATGAGGCCTGGCAATCCCACCAATTCCATCACCCCGTATCTAGATGCTTCTTGGAGAAAAGCCAGCTAGGGGGTGGAGGGTGGAAACTGAGCATTTGTTCAAGAGATTGAATCATCCAAAAGAGAGGGAGATGCCGCTCTCCAGCCAACTTAAATCTTTTTTTTTTTTTTAAAGATTTTATTTATTTATTTGACAGACAGAGATCACAAGTAGGCAGAGAGGCAGGCAGAGAGAGAGAGGGAAGCAGACTCCCTGCTGAGCAGGAGCCCAATGTGGGGCTTGATCCCAGGACGGGATCATGACCCGAGCCGAAGGCAAAGGCCTTAATCCACTGAGCCACCCAGGCCCCCCAACCAGCCAGCTTAAATCTTGAGTGAACTTTCCTGTTACCCTGAAGGTGAGGTCTCAGGTGAAAATTCAGATTGCTGATGGAGAAATGAAGAAGATAATATTTTCTTTACATATCAGCGGCGGGGTGTGAGCAAATGTGCCATGCTGCTCTTCTTTCTCTTGATTTTCTGATATCTCTTAGCATGACCATTCTCATCCGTTGGAAACCTCTGGATGATCTTTGAGCCTCTGCTTCATATTCCTCATCTGGTCAGCCACGAAGGCCTGTCATTTCCACCTTCCCAGTGTCTCCGTGCATCCCTAGAGAGCAGATCAGCAGGATCTTGAGGCTTTCAGCCGGGGTTGTCCCATTGGCACCCAGCTGCCATTTTCAAAGAAACATCCTTTCCAGGGTGGATTCTAAGAACACACACACATGTATTCTAGCTAATTAATTTTAGCCAATTAACTTCGAGGAACAAAGCACAGCAACCCCCTTCATGGTCTCATCTGTTTCACTGTACAGCAGCAATGTTGCTATGGATCCTTGTATGATTTTGAAACAAAACATTGTGCCTTCTCCAGACTGGGGCCAGTCACAATTAAAAATCCATTTTCTGTGCACCGCAGACAGATCTCCCTTCAATATCTGTACACATATTCAGATTAAAGAACTAGTGTGTTTTATCTAGCAACACTTTTAAAATTAAAAAATACCATCAGATTCTATTCGTGGATGTGTAGCAAGAGTCATAAAGCTCCCTTAGCCAGCAAAAGACATGTACAAGAATAGTCATAGCAGCTTTATTTTTTTACTTTTTTAAGGGTTTTATTTATTTGTTAGAGAGAGAGAAAACGTGCGCAAGTGGAGGGAGCAAAAGAGGAAGAAGCAGGCTCAGCGGGGCGAGCCTGACACGGGACTTGATCCCAGGATCCTGGGATCATGATCTGAGCTGAAAGCAGACGCTTGACCGACTGAGCCACCCAGGCACCCCTCACAGCAGCTTTAGCCATAAGAACTCTGAAGGGCAAAAAACCCAAATGCCTATCAGCAAGAGAACACACAAATAAATTGGAGTATTTTCCTTTGATGGAATGCTACACGTCAATAAGAGATCGGACTACTGTTAAATGCATCGATATGGAGAACTTACAGGTGTTAAGCAAGGGGGCAGACAATGAAAAAGGAGTACATATTACCTAGTTCCATTTATATAAAGTTCAAGACAAGTAAAACCAACCTGTGAAGACCAAAATCAGAATGCTGGCTCTGAGAGAGAGTATAGTCTGGGAAGTGGCCCTGGGAAGCAGAAACTGTGGGGGTTGGAGGGGAGGTAGAGAGGCCTGTATCTCCAGCGGGATGTTGGTTAGCTAGTGTTCCCCTATGCAAAAACTCACCAAGTAAATTATATTTAACACCTGTATACTTTGCTTGGTGTAAATTACACTTCAATAAAAAAAAACAAACTTAGAAAACCACTCCCTCCCTCCAAATACCCAAGGATAGCAAACTTCCCTAAAATCCCTTGGTCCCCAATTATCTGGGACAGGAAAATCCACACCACCAGGAGTCCCAGATCCAAGTGTATTCTATATAATGGCACTCCCTGAGCATAAAAAAAAAATACATCTTACATTCTAGTTAAAATGGAATTTCTCAGTCTTTATTCCCCATTTACCCCAATCACCATGTGTGCGAGGGAAACCTGGCTCTATTTATGGAATCAGGAGCATGATAAGATGTGGTTGGAAGTCCCATACAGGACGAGAGAAGTTCCCACAGCAGGCACATACCTTTACAGGCAATTGTAAATTTCTTTTTTTTTTTTAAGATTTTATTTATTTATTTGACAGAGATTACAAGTAGACAGAGAGGCAGGCAGAGAGAGGAAGGGAAGTAGGCTCCCCGCTGAGCAGAGAGCCCAGTGTGGGGCTCGATCCCAGGACCCTGGGATCATGACCTGAGCCGAAGGCAGAAGCTTTAACGTACTGAGCCACCCAGGTGCCCCGGCAATTGTAAATTTCTTGAGGGTGGGGATCATCCATTGTCTTGTCCTTTGAGCCATTAGTACTGTGTCTTTCCTTTTTTTTTTTTTTTTTTGAGATTTTATTCATTTATTTAACAGAGGGAGAGCAAGCACAAGCAGGGGGAGTGACAGGCAGAGAGAGGAGAAGCAGACTCCCCACAGAGCAATGAGCCTGATCCGGGGCTCAATCCCAGGACTCTGGGATGGTGACCTGAGCCAAAGGCAGAGGCTTAACTGATCGAGCCACGCAGGTGCCCCCCATTCTTTCTGGAACAGAATAGAAAATCAGAATGAATTAATAAATGGTTGGATGGATTGACGGATGGATGGATGGATGGAACCTTACATCCTCAGTACAACAGTTCAATTATCATTCCTAAATGCATGTTTTCTTTGTGGTAAGTCCTCCTCAAGGCTACATGATTATAATAAGCCTCTCTCATTTCTTCCCCTTCAATTTTATTGTGTCTTTGATGAAATATAATTATATCTAAGTGGTGTTTTTCTCAGTGTTCTTCCTTGTTGAAATACGTCCTGTTCTCATGATCTGTGTCCCATGGTGAAATTTTCCAGTGATAAGAACTGGTGTATAATCTCACATTTTCTTTCCATGGGAACTGGCAACATTAACAATTAGAATCAATTTAGTTTAAAATACACAAAATATATGAATACTGGGATATCTTACCAAAGCTTAATGTAAAAATGAAACTGTCAAGCATTTCCACCAGAAAAGAGTAAATTTCTCATTGAGAGCCAGCCCTGTGAGCCTGGGCCCAGGGCAGGAGTCCACCCAGGGAAGGGCTGTGAGATAACTGGGATGTCTTTCTAGGCCAGTGAGTCTTGCCTGGACTATAGAAGGGAATTGTTTGGGTCAAGGCTGTCACTGTGTCTGTAGAGTTTGTTAGAACAGAAGAGTTTGTGATATGAAGACACCCTTCTGTTTCCATCTAAATGCTGCCAACAGGGACGCCTGGGGGGCTCAGTAGGTTAAAGCCTCTGCTTTCGGCTCAGGTCATGATCCCGGAGTCCCAGGAGTCCTAGGAGTCCCAGGAGTCCTAGGATCAAGCCCCGCATCGGGCTCTCTGCTCCGCAGGGAGCCTGCTTCCTCCTCTCTCTGCCTGCCTCTCTGCCTACTTGTGATCTTTGTCCGTCGAAAAAATAAATAAAATCTTTTAAAAAAGAAAAAAGAAAAAAAATAAATGCTGCCAACATCCTTGGGTTGCAGGCTGAGGCAGAAAGATCCATGGGTGCTTTCTCTTTGCCACTTTTTTTTAAAGATTTTATTTATTTATTTGAGAGAGAGAAGAGCAAGAGGGGGTGAGAGGCAGAGGGAGAAGCAGACTCCCCACTGAGCTGGAAGCCCAACATGGGGATCGATCCTGGGATGCTGGGAGCATAACCTGAGGTGAAGGCAGACATTTAACCAACTGAGCCACCCAGGTGTCCCCTCTTTGCCACTTCTTAGAACATCTAGAACATTATTTCCACTTCATCCTACACCCATCCTTAACTCTCCAGAGAACAGGATTCCTGCTATTTGTTGGATTAGAACCAGAACCTAACCTTGGCACGCTGACATTGTGGGCAGATAGTTCTTTGTTGTGGGGTTCTTCTGTGCCAGTAGGGTATTCATTAGCATCCCTGACCTCTACCCGCCGAATGCCAGTAACATCCTTCTTCCCAGTGGGACAACCAAAATGTCTTCAGACATTGCCAAATGTCCCATGGGGGACAAAATGGCCTCCAGTTGAGAACCACTGAATTAACTGATCAGATGTGAGGGCCAATACTCAAAACTCAGGGATCCAGCTCCCACTTGTTTCCACCCCACACAAGTTTCAACATCCTCCTACTGATAGCAACTGAGAAGGGAACAGGAAAATATGAACTCCATGACTCTGTGATAGCCACTGGGTGCAGTGTGGGTAGAAATTTTTAGATATAAGAAAAGAAGAAAACAAAATGCAAATTTCATGATAATATTCTGGTGTCCAGGACATCTTTTGCCTGTAGGCAGGCCACAGAGAAATCACAAAGGATTGTGGAGTTGGTGAGATCAAGGAGTATGTTTCACAAAATCTTCTTAATCAAATCTAAGAGCTAGAACATCTTGGTGGTTATTGTGTCATAGAAAGAAGGAGGAACCTAGGAGTTCCCTAATGAAACGTTTTCTCTTCTTTGGACTTCAAAGACTACCCAGGGTTTCTGCAATACCCGCATAGCCAAATCCATAGTTGCGTTGTGGTGGCAATGAGCTCAAACCAGGAGATGGTCCCAGCTCCGTATCAATTGCACATTTCCTTGGCCCATTATTGCCTACTTTCACTACTGCTTTATGTCCGTGAGTCTCATCTTGCCACAATGACTGTGTGGTGACTTGATTTTGTCTCACACCCCATCCTCTCTCCTTCTCATAAAGGACCCTACCTACGTTCCTTTGCTATAGAGGGAACATAGTATCCAGGATGAGTTCATCATAAAACTTTATGTCTGGGCACAGTGAGTAGTAGCCAAAATTCTTTTTTTTTTACATTTTCAAAATTGGGAAAGAAGCTCCCTTGCCTCTCTGGTCAGGGACTAGGTCAAAGGCATAAGTGAGGCTGGATGTACCAGATACCATGTGGAAAAACCCATCTATACCAGGAGACACTAAAGCAATGCCTGGAGAGAGGAAGCTCCGTTGACTTTGAGTCCCTAGTTCTGGTCTTCACGGTGCCCAGAATCCTGGTTCCCGGTCTTCCTGCACTTGTATATTTAGATCTTCGTCTGACTGCTGTCATAAACTTCCTAACTTCATAAACTTCCTGGGTGACTCCGTTAGGTGTCCCTCCATTTTTTTATCCTGTGCAAATGTGGTTTGAAATCTTGTTCATTGTAACAAGAAAGTGCTGGCAATTATAGATTGCTAGGATGGACAGGATGCTGTCTTACCATTTTTGTGTATTACTCTAAGTTTCTATCACAGATGACCTCAGCACAGGTTTTCAAGAGATTCTTGTTGATTCATTCTAAGTACTGAAGTCTGAATAACAGTAAATCTTAAACAACAGTCTTCACATTGTTGGATAAGCGCGAAATTTTCCTGCTTTACTAGCCATAAAACTACATGCCTTTATCTTGACTGAGAGGGACTGCGCTGACATAAACCATGTTCACGTTTAAGGACGATGGGTCTGTACGTGTCCCCTTGTTCATCACCAAGGTGATTTGGCCGATGTCCCTGGGACATGGTGTCTTTCCTGCTTTCATGAGTGTCACTTCTGAGGTTGTTTAGTCTAAGAGGATAATCTTTAAAGCATGGAAAGACTGATTGTCTGAAGCAACTTGCTAGAGCCTATATTCAATGGATAATACTATCCTTTTACTACCTATACTGGTATTTAATCAGCAGTGCATAAATATATACATTTAATATAATTATATTATATATAATTATGTCAGGAGTTAGCATATGGAAATTGAGAACTTAGTCCAAGACTTATATCACTCATGGAGGCCAATAAATATGGGGGTTATGGGGAGGAGGTCTCTCTCCCATCTGGCCTCCTCATCCATTAAAGGCCTACCGATGTGGCTCCTCTAGGCAGACCTTTCTCTCCACTGTTGTGATCTTTGCCTCTAGCCCTGTAGGGATAGAAAACTCGACGTTCTCAGTCTCAGTCTCTGTGGTTAGTTGGATCCTCTGAATATCTCTAAAATCCACAACTCGCAAAAAATAAAATAAAAAATGTATTAATTATCAAGAGAAAGACCAACTTCAGTTTTCTTTTCCATGGGCCGCCATCTTTGTTTTTCTGATATGTGCATCTTACCATCTTCTTGCTTAATGCAAAGGACAAGCAATTCTAATATCTGTACTTCTGAACTATAATCAAATTATAAATTGTTGTCAACAGGGGCAAGAAGAAAAATGACACCTTGGAATCCCATATTATCACACCTTAGTTCTCCTTTGTAAACCAAAGTACAGTTGCTGGGTCATTTGGGAAAAGGTGGGTGTGTTTTAAGAAACACGCAAGAACTCACTCAAACTTCCACTGTTTAAAACCTATTTGAGGGATGCCTGGGTGGCTCAGTCAGTTAAGCGTCTGCCTTCGGCTCTGGTCGTCATCCCAAGGTCCTGGGATCAAGTCCCACATCAGGCTCCCCTGCTCAGAGGGGAGACTGCTTCTCCTCTGTCCCTCCCCTTTGCTTGTGCTTGTTCTCTCTCTATGTCTCTCAAATAAATAAATAAATAAAATCTTAAAGAAAAAAAAAAACCTAATTGAGAATTTAGTTCGTTCTGACTCTTGGCTCAAAAAAAAAAAAAGATTCAAATAATTTTGAGAGGGAAACAGTTTGCCATGTGGGTAAGATGACTATTCTATAAGACAGAGGGTTGGCTAAGAGCCAGTGACAAATGCATAGAGAGGAAAGGAAAAGAAAAGAAAAAAAATAAGAAAGAAGAGTGAGTGAAGGTAAAAGGAGCAGATGAAAGAAATATCAAAATATAGGTCAGAAGATTTCTGTTTCAAAGAAATATTCATCCTCTCTCCCTTATAAAGTTCTCATTAAAGATTTTTAAAAACTACAATTTCATAAATTTTCTGAATCATGAAGCTTAGAAGCCCCACAGCACAGCAGAGCTACTCTCAAAACACAAATAAACAAAAAGTGACAAGTGTTGATGGGGACACAGAGACACTGGGACCTGTACACACCGCAGGTGGGATGGGACATGGTAGAGCAGCTGTGGGAAATGGTGTGATGTTTCCTGGAAAAATTCAAAATAGAATTACCATTGGATCCAGGAGTTCCACTTCTGGCATATACCCCAAATAACAGAAAGTAGAGACTCAAAGAGATATCTGTACACCCCTGTTCACAGCAACATATTCACAGAAGGCAGAAGCAACTCAAGGGGCCATCAGCAGGTGAGTGGATAAACAGTGTGATGTATGTATATGCAATGGAATATTATTTACCCTTAAAAAGGAAGGCAAATGAGGGTGCCTGCTCAGTCGTAAAGCAGCTGCCTTTGGCTCTAGTCATGATCCCAGGGTCCTGGGATCCAGTCCCGCATCGGGCTCCCTGCTCAGTGGGGAGTCTGCTTCTCCCCCTCCCCCTCCTCCTGCTTGTGTTCCCTCTCTCGCTGTGTCTCTCTCTGTCAAATAAATAAATAAAAATCTTTAAAAAAAATAAAAAGGAAGGCAATTCTGACCCGTTCTCCAACATAGATGAACCTTGAGGACATGGTGTTAAGTGAGATAAGCTAGTCACAAAAAGACAAATGCAAATATAGCAGTATGATTCCACCTATATAAGTAAATTCAAAAGAGAGAGAGTAGAACGTTGGTTGCCAGGGGCTGGGAGGAGGGGACCATGGGGAGTTAGTGTTTAATGGGTACAGCATATCTAGTTTTGCAAGATTCAAAGAGTTCTGGAGATGGATGGTGTTGGTGGTGGTGTGACGTACTTCACACTACCAAACTGTATGCTTAAAAATGGTTAGGACTTTCTGTAAATTTATGTTATGTGTGTATTATCACCATTTTCCCCAAAAAAGGCCATAACCCAAGAGTCATGGTCTTCTCCTGGAGTCCATCATCCCACTCTGCCCAGTCTCCATGCATTGCCCTGGAATGCAGCGGTTAACATCTGGGACCTCATTGGAAATGTGTACCATGGGTCCCAGCTCAGACCTCCTGAATCAGAAACTCTGGTCTCTGGAATTATAGTCTTAACAATGCTACCAGGTGATTCCAACATCCCTCAAGTCTGAAAAACACTGCACTAGGGTAACTGAAGTGGAGACAGAAGGGAGATGTTTTGAGATTCAGGATATGTTCTGAAGACAGAGAAAATATGATTTTGTGGGGGACTGGCTACAAAGCAGAGAAGGAAAAGAATTCGGGGGTAACAATGAATGGATACCTGTTGGATGAATGAACATTTTTCAAAACTGTCTGTCCTTAATTTGTTTTCCTAGAGTCAGAAGGGAGAATGCGGAAGGCATGCTTTCTTAAAGCATTGGGTTGGAGAACAGGAAATAGGCCAGGATGGTTGACCTATAATCTTTAGAAATCCATGTAAGGTAGGTTTTACCCAAATGTATACTTAACTATACACACGGCAATTATGTAGCAGGTGAATGGTGGCATCATGAAGCTTACCAGCAGCCATAAAGTCACACACAACGCCCTCCCATCCCCAACACCCCACCCCGCCCACAGAGCGGTGAACACACCTCTCTTCTTTCCTGTTGTACTGATGTCAGAGGGGGAATGATGGGGCTCCAACCTAGGGTTTTCTGGGACAGGGGACTTTCAGTTTTAAAGCTGGGACAGTCCTGGGCAAATCAGATGGTCGGTCACCCTGCTTACGACACAGATTCATAGAATTTTCAAATTTCAGGAAAGCAGAGTTCATCTGGTCTATTGTTTGACACTCTGGCTACAGATTAGAATTACCAGGAGAGCTTAAAAAATCTATGATCACTGGGCTTCACAGTGAACCGGTTAAAATTGGTCTCTCGGGGCGCCTGGCTGGCTCAGTCGGTAGATCCCGAGACTTTGATCTCGGGGTTGTGAGTTCAAGACCCATGTTGGGTGTAGAGATTAACTAAAAATAAAATAAAATCAATATCTCTGGGTGACATTCCCAGGTATCAGTATTTTTTAAAGTTCCCCCAAAGGAGCATGGAGAACTGATCTAATCCAACTTGTTTTACTGGATAAATGAGGACTCTAACACCACTGAAATTAATTTTCTGAGGTCACACAATTAATTGGGGGCAAAACTCGGGGTTCCTGATTCCTAGGGCAGTGTCCTTCACACACACCACAATCTTTTTATAGATAATTAATGATTAATTACTTGCAACCAAGCCCCTGCCCAGTGCTATTAGGGCAACTCACACACACACACACACACACACACACACCTGTCTGGCTCTCAATAAAACAGACCTTTGAACTTCCAGTTGGGTGCACTCGCAGCTGAAATCCCCAACTCTCTTTTCTTGCTCCCTTCTAACTTTCTTCTCTACCACCTGCTCTGTTCCTAAGTCCCTCTGACTCCCGAGAGATACAGCTCGGATTCCTTGCCCCGGGAATCCCCTTTGCTCCTATTTGCTGATTTGGCCTCCGCTGTTTTGACCCCAGCACCCTCGCACTTCTGGCAGCCCCTTCATCCATGTGCGGTGGGCACCCAGCAGCACTCCCCTGGGTCCAGACGCCTCCCCCCCCCCCCCCCGCCGGCAGCAGCCCACTTGACCAGACTCCCACCAGGAAAGGCTAAGATGAAGCTCCCTTAATCACAGCTTGTTCTGTAGAACAGGCTAAATCCACAGCAGCCGGCCATGTACACCCGTCCACTCTATCTGCTAGGGAAGGGGAGAACCTGGCTGCCTGACCACTCGCCATCCAGCATTAAACAGGCACCACGGCTGAAGACGAGTCCAGAATGAAATGAAACACCTCTGAAAGGTTAGGGCTGGAAACCCAAACCTCAGTCCTGGCAATGTGAACCAGGAATGGCTGGACTGTGTCCCTGACCAGGAAAAAGTACTGAAAAATGATGGTGGTGAGTTGACTGTAGCAAAGGAAGCCTCCATCATTCGCGTAGGACACAGTGAAGAATGAAATCGAAAGTGTTGAAATAGGGGCGCCTGGGTGGCTCAGTTGGTTAAGCGACTGCCTTTCGCTCAGGTCATGATCCCAGGGTCCTGGGATGGAGCCCCACACTGCGCTCCCTGCTCAGCGGGGAGCCTGCTTCTCCCTCTCCCTCTGCCTGCCTCTCTGCCTGCAATAAATAAATAAGATCTTTTAAAAGAGAGAAAGAAGAAACTGTTGAAATAAATTTCTAGGCTCAAGATGGAGTCGCTCCTGCCCAGAAGCAAATGGAGACTCTGGAGTCCTTGCAAACGGTCCCGCGTGGCCAGGCGTCCCACGGACCCGGTCAGCTGGTCACACGCCAGCCACCCGTGGGCCTCCCCACCCCAACAGGACGGCCAGGCCGATATATCCTATTTGGCTCATCCTTGGCCTTTTCTCTTTACCCAATAAAAGCTTCCTACCGTCCCCTCCCATTTGGCTCCGACAAGCCTGTCCACTTCATGAAATGTGACATCAAGCAAATCAGCAAAAGTGTCTTCCGGAATCCTGTTTCTAAGACAAGAAGGGGAGCAGCCCCTCCTCCGCCGGGGCCCTCTCGGGCCCTGGGCAGTCCTCCTGGGGAGGAAGCGGGGAGCCCTGGGGCCTCCCGGGGCTGCCCCCACCGCCGCCCTGGGCACCCCGCGGCCCTCCTCCCCACGTGGCGGTCTCATGTGGTCGCGTCCACTGTCATTGAGGGTTTCCTCCCGGTCCTTGTGGCGGCGTAACTTGGAGGACGATGCCAGCCGGTGGTCTGCGGCAGTAAAACCACGGGGGCCCCATTCCAGACCCCCGGATCCAGAATTCCTGGGGAACGCGTCCGGCGATGTGCGCTCCCAGAAGCACAGCTAGGCCTGGGGAACGTGCTGCGTGCGGTGAGGTTAGCGATGGTTTCTCGGTTCCGGCCGTGCTCCCCACGGGGACAGCCAAGGTTCCCCCGTGGTAGGCGCTCCCAGCGCCGCTGGGCCTGACTCCCCCGCGCGGGGCGGTCCGCAACTCGTCGCAGCCGCCTGGGGCGCCCTGCACCCCCTGCCCGAGAGCTGTGTGACGAGGCGTGATGCTGTTAGACCAACAACCTGTTGCCTTCTGGTGCTTACGTTCGTATTTAGGCAGGATGCTTTTCTTTTCTTTCTTTCTTTCTTTCTTTTTTTTAAGTTTATGTGTTAAATTGAAAGTTTAAGGAACGAGTAATATCTAAAGCACACGTCCTTTAAAAGGGAGCCAGTCGGCCTAAGCCTGCAGTGTGCCCGACCGTCCACCAGGGGGCGGCCAAGTCCCGCACCGCACTTCGGTCGTGGCCAAGTCCTTTCTCCGGTCCCAGCGGCTGCCAAACCTGGGGAAAAGCAAAGCTTTCCCAGGAGCCCCTTGGCTCCTGGCTTGATCTCAGGAAACCTCAGGAAATAATTTGACACGTGTTTAAAAGCCGTGAATTTCAAATCTCTGCAGATGACGAGAAATGTTCCTACTGGGAGGATGTCACACAAACCAGGAGAGCAAAGGAAAGAAAAGGGTTGAAACTCTTTGTATTAAAGGGTTGTGCATCCCAGGCTCTTGGAATTTAGTAAGTTTGAAACCCAGAGAATTATCTTTAGAGTGAAAAGTGAGCCATCAAAGGATGGGAGATTATTTGGGAGGGCAGTGAGACTTTCAAAGTCATATACTATGAAATTCTAGACCTTTCCTATGAATATGAACACCCAGTCCTGAATCCCTCCCACAAAACAACCCCCTGGTGATAAGAAGAGTATTCTATGTTCTAGTAACGCTGGCTAGATGGAAAGGCAGACAGGCAGCAGCAGGAATGACTGAGGTAAGATGTAGGGAGGGGCCCGAAGAAGAGAGTGTGATGAATCACTGGGGAGAGCCAGAGGTGATGAACCTGTAAAGGCAGGGTGTGTGTTCTCTCCACCCCCATTTCTCTATAAATCAATAGAGTCTTGTTAATGGGTATCTTATGAAGTGGCACCGTACATGATTCTGACCCTGCTTCCACCGTCATCCAGCTGTGTGCCTCTCCGGGCTGCCCTTTCCTTGCCTGTCAAATGATGTTGGTGTCCAGGGGTTCACGGTCGCACAGCAAGACTTTTCACAGCAAAAAGAGTTCCCTAGGACTCCTTTTTTTTTTTTTTTTCTAATTGAAACTCCATGCTCTTTCATCGTTACTCATAAGGTGTACTTTCTAGACCCTAGATCTCTTGACTCCCCTAGATGAGCTTTTTTAAAGCATGTGGCTGTCGGTGAGGTGGTTCCAGGTGCTTCTGGCAAGGCAGAGCTGCTGCTCGGGACATCATTCTCACCTTAACCAAGATGCTGTTAGTGTTATGGAATCACAGTAAAGGCAATTCATAATGAATACCTCGAGATATTCAATGTTTCCAAGTGTTCAAAATTTTCTTGTAGCAATGCACGTACTTTGTCCCAATTCACATAAATGTCATTTGAAGCCATTCTACCTTGTCAGTATGGGCTCGGCGTCCCAGTTTTTTTAGGTCGTTCTCAATCTTGAATCTGTCACAACAGTGGATGACAAGGTTGTAAGGTTTAGTATTGCAAGGGACCTTGGCAATCAAATTGATCCTCACATTTTTGTGTTAATTGCAAATCTGACAGCACATCTTCCATGCCTTTAAGAAAGTACTGGAAAGATGTTGAATGTGTCAGAGCCATGTTGCCACAGGGAAAAATGTCACTAGAGACCTTCCTTTCGGTTGGCATCCACTTGTTAATCAACACCCTGTCTGTGGTTGTTCAGCTGGCTCTGAGTCCACTCAACTATACTTGAACCATCCATAATTCTCCCTTTTGTCTTCCTGCAGGTCATGAAATCATTTCTAAAAATGTCTTTTTTTTCCTCGGTTTGTATTAACACATTCTCCTTTTTAATGTATTTTTATTTTATATTACAAGTTTTATATTACGAATAGTAACAGTTCTGCTGAAGGATAAACTTGTCTATCAGGTAGACAAAAATTATGCAATATTGTATGTGTGCGTGTGTGTGTGTGTGTGTGTGTGTGTGTGTAGACCAAGATCTTGATGGTGGTTAGATAGGAAGATGAATCATAAGTGTTCTTAAATTCACAGTTAGGATTATACTACTTTCACAATGAAAACAAGTACTGATCGGAGGCCCCTGGCTCAGTCCGTAGAGCACACAACTCTTGATCTTCAGGTTCTAAGTTCAAGCCCCACATTGGGTGTAGAGATTACTTAAAGAAATAAAATCTTTAAAAATAGTAAATAAATAATAAAAAATACTGATCGTAACTTTTCAAATCTTCAGTTGAAAACACATCTGCTTTCTCTCATGTGCAGTTCTGGTTTTGTGACTATCTTGAGTACGTGTCTGGAGAGCATTCCAGAGCCTCAGAATGACTGAGCTCACTCTTCCCATGGAGCGCATTTGGTCAGTGACGGATGAATAGGGGTTTTGCTTGGGGTCCTACGTTGCAAACTTAAACTCCATGGGTAATGGAGACCTCTGATTATTTCTGGTTTGATAGACCCAACATCACAGCCCAGGCAGCTGCCCAGCTCATGTTTATTTTTGGTTACAGAATGGGTGAGGGAACATGGGCACACTGGTTCAAAACAGGATGATTTTTTGAGGTAAGGATTTGTGTTTTGTTCTCTGTAGATTTTATTCCTACATTTTCCAAGAAAGGAGCTGGGCTCTGGGCTCCTTATGTTTGCAGGGACCCAAAGCAGAAGCTGCTAAAAGACAGCTTCTCTTCTTGTTTATTTGATATCTGCTGTCACTCAGTCTAAACTCACTGAAGAGATTATTTGCAGTTTGTAGAATGGGACAGACACAAGAGGACTGTCTTTTTTTTTTTTTTTAAGATTTTATTTATTTATTTGATAGAGTGAGAGAGAGAGCACAAGCAGGCAGAGTGGCAGGCAGAGGCAGAGGGAGAAGAAGCAGGCTCCCCATGGAGCAAGGAGCCCAATGTGGAACTTGATCCCAGGACACTGGGATCATGACTGAGCCCAAAGCAGCCGCTTAACCGACTGAGCCACCCAAGCATCCCAAGAGGAGTGTCTTTTCAGGGAGAAAGGAAGCTGCAAGGAGAGATAGGTGAGAACTTTGCAAAAGTACAGAAGGAGTCAGGGGCTGGCTAGTTTCTCCAGCAGCCAGGACCACGCTACAATGGTGGCCCCCAGTGGAGGCGGCCATCCTCAGGAGGCAGTGGCTCAGAAAGGGGGGCCTCCTATCACCCAGACTTCCAGTCCTGGCAGAATCCTGGGCATTCAGCCAAGCAAAGAGTAGTACAAGTGCCACTTCCAAAGGACTACGTGGGCTGGCCACCGATCCAACACTGACCATCTGTTGTGGTCAAGATGGACTGGAGCCAATAGGGCCTGCTTTGTATCGAGGGCACCACATAAGCCTTCCCAATTCTTGTGCTACCCTAACGCAAGAGGATTGAGACTGATTTTTCTGCCTGCTCCCTGGAATGGAAGGCTTCATTTTATTTGATATTGACATAAAGAAAGGTGATACTTCCTGCACCTCTGGGTTACTGGCTTATTTATTCCTGAGACAGTTGTAAATTCACAGCAGGCCCAGAACACAATTCAGATGCGCAGGAAACCAATGTCTGATTGTGTCCTTCCCCCTTTCTTCCAAGCAACACTCTTCAGCATTTCATGGGAAAGGCACCGGGGATAAAGTGGTTATATACAGGGAGAAAAGAACACAGCCCCATCCTCGGGCGCTCTCAGAGAGGATCAGGGAGGTGGGCATGAGGAGGGCTCAGAGCCCCCCCTCTCAGCCAGGGCCACTTTGATTACATACCGGTACCTCATCGAGAGGGAGTGGTGTTTGAAAATTGCTAATGGCACCTACTGGGGACCTCGTAAGGTAACATGAAGCAAATTCTAAATTGGACTAAGTCAGTGTTAGAAGGGGGAGGAGGATCAGGAATATATCCTCCAGACTGAGAAGGCACTTTAGTACTGAAAAACAAAACAAGCCACTCCATGCACAGAGTTTTATTCAGGGTCGCTTAGTGACAGGGGCCCTCAGGGCAGCGAATGGACGAACCATCCAGGCCACTAAGCTGCTGTCCTCCGCCCCTACGCTCGGCCTCATCTCTGAAGCTACCCACTTCTTAATCTCCAGATTTTATGGAGTGAAGGACAGGGGGTGTGGACAGAGGATAGTTATCAAAGATGGAGCCAGCTGCACCCAGATGGAGGGTCAAAGATGGAGTCAGTGTTGTCCAAGTGCAGTTCTGGATCTCGTTGCCCCAGCGCTCATCCAGGTACCTGATCCTACCGTCATTGACACTTGCTCATTCATTAGATTTGCATTTCTGAGGGGCCCACTGGGTGTGGACAGCCCAGAACTCGATGAAAATCTGGTCCTCTGTGAAGAAAGTGAATCAGCGGAAGGGTGACATTTTCAGCCTCCAAGTTCCGTGAGGGAAACGAAACAAGACCAAGCTCTGAGCACACCACTCTCTCCTTTAGAAAGATAAATGACATCAGACACGCGAAAACCACTAGATGTAGGAGTTAAAGGACACACTCATTATTCTCTCTCTTTTTTTAAATTGCTGTGTAATAGACATCCAACATTACATTAGTTTCAAGTGCACAGCATAATGGTTCAGTATTTGGATGTATTGGAAAATGGTCACACTATGTCCCGTTACCATCCACAGCACACATAGTTAAGATTCTTTTTCTTGTGACAAGAGCTTTTTTTAAAAAAGATTTTATTTATTTATGTGAGAGAGAGAATGAGAGGGAGAAGGTTAGAGGAGAAGCAAAGTCCCTGCTGAGCAGGAACCCCAATGTGGGACTCGATCCTGGGACTCTGGGATCATGACCTGAGCTGAAGGCAGTCGCTTAACCAACTGATCCACCCAGGTGCCCCGTGACAAGAACTTTTAAGATCTACTCTTCTAGCAACTTCCAAATATGCAACAGCATTATTAACTATAGTCGCCATGTTGCACGTTACATCCGCATGACTTACAACAGGAATTTTGTACCTCTTGGACCCCCTCATATTCATTATTCTTAAGCTCCAAGTCCAACATGAAGACACAAGGAAGGAACACTGTGTGTGAGAAACTTTAACGTCCATGCTGCCTGGGATAAAACGCAGTCTTTCTCCTTTGCTCAGATCTCCAACTGTGAAAAAAATACCACAGAGCACTCAGAAGTTGTCTAGCTCCATCCTTTCTCTTCTGCCCTGCATCTCTTTGTGAGAGAGCAAATTAATAAGTCAGGAGTTAGGACCCAGAGCTATGTTTTAGACTTACACGAGCTGACAGCTGACTGGAAATCAATGAAGTGGAGTTTGAGAAACATCGCCCTGATGTGAGGTGGCTTGAGACTCCCTTATCCCACTCCAGGTGTCTACTTTCCCCTTGGGTTCTGCTTCGGATTTGAACCACCGCATTTCCTCTTCAAAACCTTCCTTCCTGATGGAAATACTTGTTTAAAAGGAAGGAGTTATCTTTCCTAAACTGACATCATGAGACTGGCAGTCTTTCTCCTCCCGTTCATCGTCCTTGGTGTCACTCCCTCAGGTAAGCTCAAGTTAAAGTAAATTAAAACTTCACCATTGCAGATTGATTTAAGCATGGGAGGTGGAAATATGGCGTTGATAATGTTAAAATTACAAAATGTAATGTATAGATATCTTTCGGATAACCTCTAGGATGGGGCTGTAATGAGTAATTCCAGGAAATCTGTATATTGCTAAAGAAATCATACCTATGGATTCCAGCACATTTAAGCTGTTGTCATTTTCTGGGCTATTCTTTTATAATCATGGACTTGGTAGGAAGATATAAAAGCAGGACAAATATTCTGAGAAGCATTTTAATATTTAATGCAAAATATTTGGCACAGAAATTTAATATTTAATATTTAATTAATAAAAATATTTAATGAAAAATATTTGGCACAGAAATTTACTCCGTCAGCATTTTTATATCATGTCTACTAATAATCATTATATCTGTGTATAGGCACTTAATTTTATCCAATATAGCCTATAGATCTATATACAAACCTTAGTGAATTTGTGTGCAGGTATACTTAGTATGTTTGTATATCACGATTAAACAAAAATAGACATCAAAAGTCTACGAACATGTGTGAGTTTTCTGTGACTATTATCCACCTGCAAGTCAGAGAATTGTGAATAAAGAAAGAGGACAAATAAAAGGAGAGAAGGGAGAGAGACAGACAGAGAAAAGAGGGAGAAAATAACTGCCAAGCTTAGGGGGAAATGGTCATTTGCACCTGCCAGCTAGTGGGTTTGGGAATCATTTCCCTTTTTATGTAACTTAAGAACATAAAGCTCTTTGCTTCTCAGTGGAAACCATTTGGAGCCAGGAGCCAGATGGTGAGAAAACCCTGCTGTCCCATTAGCAATTTGCATTTATTTCTCCCTAGTATTTTTGCCATGTTTGACTATTGCTACTTTCAGATGGGGAACCAGAGGCACCGACTGAGATTCACCCAAGTCCTGAAATAAATCTTAGATTTAATAAATCCTAGATTTCAAATCTAGGCACACACACACACCTGAACAGTATCATATCTTTAAAAATGTAGCCTTTCTTCATACTGAGGACTTAGAAGCAGCCCCTTCTAAGTGCCGATGGCATCCGACCGACTTTCAAGTATCACTAAATTTGATCTCTGGAGTCTGAAATGCAATTTGTCAGTCATAAAAATGATAATCAACTTCTGTGTGTTTTAGCATCCAATTAATATCCAGGAGCCTAATGTTTTTCTGCCTTTATTTACTGTTCTACTTACTTTAAAAGAATGGATTTCCCCCAGGGAAATCATCTCCGTGGCTAGCAGGGGTGGGCGCATAAACCCTCTCATTCACCTGTGCACCCTCTTCCTTGCACAACAATGGTTACATAAGAAAATTGGGAATGGAAGGGAGCCTGGGACTCGTTCTCCATCAAGTAGGGCAAGAGTTTGGGAACGTATACTGTGCTGTATGCATCTGTCAGAGATCTATAATAAAGCAATAACCTGTAGTCACTCTCACATTCGTGAACATTTCTAGATCCAACTGAGTCTATGTCTGTTTTTAGATCTGTGCCACCTTTCCTGAGGATCTTTAACTTTGCGGCTCCTTGCAAAGGAAATAGTTTCTTTTTGTTACCCAAAGCTACCTCTTCCAAATTTCAAGGGGCAACCCCTCATTTTTAGATTTCTGGCTTTGGTGGAAAGGATGATTGTGCATGGGCATGTGACATTTCCTGTGTTACTAATTCATGCTTTGTGTATTTGTGTCTGCTCCCAGAAATAGGGACTGTGTCTTAGTCATCTTCCCATCACTCTTACTGCACGATGACATGTATGTATTCGTTCAATAAATATTTATTGAGGATCTACTGTATCCTAGGAACGATTCCAGCATGGGGGATGCAAGAGGGGAAAAAACAAAGTCATTCTAATAAACTCTCACACTAGCAAGAATCCATTCAATATTTATTATTTATTTCAGCCCAAGGGCTAGTTCTATGTGTTGACAGCAGAGGCCAACATATTTGTGGTATGATTTTTTTGGACAAGGTGGTGATAATGGAATGACAAAACCGAAATATACCAAGAGGTGTCAAAACAAAACATGGGTCTCTCCCAACCGTATTTGCTGAGGTTTAAAAGTCTTCAATTCCTTCTTTACTCTCTTAGCTAAGGATAAACAATGATGTTGTCATCAGTGAAACTATAAATAAGCATGTGAATTGTCATCGATTAAGTCTTATCAGTTATTTATATCTCTACATGCATGAGCTTGTCAAAATTTTGCAGAAAGTGGTTTTGATAATTGGGTGAGGAAAGAGCAGAAGGTCTGAGAGTCTGAAGAAAGGAAAGGAAATATGGTCAAGAAGAGTAAAGATGGGGTGCCTGGGTGGCTCAGTGGGTTAAAGCCTCTGCCTTTGGCTCAGGTCATGGTCTCAGGGTCCTGGGATCGAGCCCCGCATCAGGCTCTCTGCTCAGTGGGGAGCCTGCTTCCCCGCCCCGCCTACTTGTCATCTCTCTCTCTGTCAAACAAATAAATAAAATCTAAAAAAAAAAAAACAAGAAGAAGAAGAAGAAGAAAGAGGCCGGAAGTTCAAGTTGTAGGTCCCAAAGAAAAATTTTCTTGTCTGAAGCTGGTATGGGTACCCTATCCAATCTCTCCTGACCCCACTTACAGGGGTTGAGTGAGTCTTAACCTCCTCATGGGGCGTGAGTCCTGTCTAATCCCTTCATAGCATTAGTTTCCTTACCTGATGCCTCCTCTGTTGCAGTGAATGGCAGCTGGGAGAGAAGTTCCTGAAGTTACATCTTAAACGTTGCCTCTGTTTTGTGTTCAGAATAGCAAATATTGGGCATAAGAGATCACATTTTGTGGCTGTTTCATGGACATGAAATCCTAGAAGTGTAGGACGTGTGAGTTAGTAAGTGTTTACCAATCATCCACAAACTATTTTTACTGGGAGAGGTTAAATGCTTTGCTTAATTAAGATTGCCTGGTTTGGAAACAAGACCAGAACTCATGTCTCTACATCTGAGTCCAGTGGCTCTCAATGTTAAATAAATATTTGTTGGATTCTTGTTCTAACAGTGACGACTTTGGCCAGCAACTGAGCATCCAGAGCCAAGAGCAGAGTGCCCTCCTAGAGCACTTTCCCAGCCTGAGTTCCCCATGGAGGAAATTACTCGAATCAGGCAGGGAGCTCTCCTTCTACCTGATCGGCTGCATGTGCTCTCCCTCTGGGTCTCCCTCTTCTTGTCCTCCTCCTGTGGAGTGGCTTATGTAGTCCTAAGAGAAATATTTTGACAAAGAAAAAAAATGAGACGAAGATTAAGTAGAGAGAAGGAGAGAAGGAAGGGGGAGAATTGGGATTTCGGAGAGCAATGGTGATAAACTTTAACAGCCAGCACACACCCTCTGGAGATGTGCTTTAGACTGTGTGTGTGTGTGTGTGTGTGTGTGTGTGTGTGTATGTAGGGGGTGCAAAGCACGACTTAATGCAAGGAGATGTGAGGAGACCATGATCAAGTCTGAAGTACAACTACTCCCACTGTAAAGCATAGGGTATCCACCTCCAAGGAGAGTGACCACAATGCCCATCCAAGAGGCCCCTGGGACGAAGTTCAACTGCAGCAGAGGGAGCTCGCGTAGGATTACGGGACACCATCACCATTGCTGAGTGTCTCCCTACCACTAAACATTATCTGTGACCTGGTTTTAGAATATCATTCTTCTCGGCAATAGATCGCTTTCAACAACAGTGAAATATTTTGGTAAAAGCGATGCTAACAGCAGCACAGCAACAGAAAAGCAATAACGATAAATATGTGTTCCAGGACGTGAATTGTTGGAAGTTTTTATATGGCTATAAAGTAAGGAGACCACAACACAGGGAATAGTCTTTTGCCTCCTCAGTCCTCCAAAGGATGAGCTGGTGGCAAGATCAACAATGTGGGAGTCAGAAAACTACACCTGCCCCTCATTAATTAGGTTGACCTTGGAAAAGTCACTGTCCCTCTCTGTACCCCAGGATCTTCATCTGTAAAATGAGGGACCTAGCTCATCTTACAAGTCCTTTCCAGCTCCACTGCCTTTACTTCTTCCTCATTTCACTTGTCCTTCCTCTTTCATGCTGAAATTATTTCTGTATACAGACGCTCTCCCTCCTCTCGCCTTCCAGGAGCTGACTTTGGGAAATGCAAGCACCGGCTCAGGGAGTCAGTCATCTTCCGAGAGCAGCTTCTCAACTTGTTGGTGTACTGCTGAGATAGATCTTAGAATATCAGTCTTGTCGAATTTGTTTAAGATACAAGCCCATTTGCAAAAATTTGGTTTACACACATTTCAAGAAACCATTTGTTCCTTAAAACAGAGACTGCTTGTCCTGAAAATCCGGAGAACATCTGTGATTCTACACCCTCTAGAGCAGTGAGCCGGGCTCACTCTGCCTCCTTGCTCTGTGCATGGAAAGTGCCGTTAAAACGTCTTCACATTTGTTCCTTCACCAAACATCATCGGGTGTTTACAGAGGCCCTAGACTCAACAGGGGAAGCGCTTTCCCTTCCTTACCATGTTCTGTTTTACAAGAAGCACAAAGCAGAAACATCTGCAGGGCTAGTCTCTGCATCTGCTCCAATAACATCAATGACTTCGGGCTTTATTTCGGGAAGTTGAGGAAGGTTGGAGATATTGGGCAGAAAGCATTAAACCTTTGGATTTCTTTCTTTCATCCTGCCAGGAAAGGAAATTTAAAGTACAGTTTCTGTTGTCAGGACCCTTCTCTCAAGTCCAGAATCATAATGGCAGGGTTGTCCAAGCTATGGCGTCCGTGTGAGTGTGCGTGTGTCCGTGTGTGTGCGCCTGCACACTGGTTCAGACATTACGCCCCAGCTGTTCTCACCTTCCTGGAGGGTCTCCATCCATTGCGAGATGGTGTCGTAAGTAATTAGTTCTCACTGGCCTGAGCTGGGGCCCAGGGGCGCTCCGGGAGGGCAGAACTCTGGCGCTCAGCCCTTAGGACCGCACTCAGATGGGTGTAACAATGGCTGTAATAGCCGATCCCAAAGGGAGGGCTGCTTTTCTCACACTCCAAGAAATTTGGAGGTGGGCAGTCCTGGGCTGGTTGGCCATCCTATCGTGCTCTCAGGGACCCAGGCTCTGACTGTCTTTCTGGTCCGCCATCTTGTGCGTGGACCTTTCATCACGCTTGTGAGATACCTGTGTGGCCAAATCCCTAGATGCCGTGTTCCAGCTCCAGGCCAGAAGGAGAGAGAGAAAAGGGTGAGAGAGGAAATGTGAACAGTGCAGGTCAGACAGGGTCTGTCCTCTTCAACAGTATTTCCTACAAACCTCACCCCCGGCTTCTGCTTGTATCTGAAGTGGCCAATGTGTAGGTCACATGGCCATCCCTAGCTGTAAGGGAGCCTGAGAAGGGAACATTTTAAGCTAACGCCATGCCATCCTGAATAAATTTAGCATCTGTTACAGAAAAAGAAAGGGCAATTGGGGCGTTGAGCAGAAAACCAACAGTCATTGCCACGGTGCCCATGAAACAATATTCTTCTTCTTACCGGAGGGCTGCTCACACAGGAGAAGCCCAAGGGAGGACAGCTGTGGCCTCCCTGCCTCTCTCTTCTCCTGAGTAATTCAGCTCTGGCCCAAACTCTCCAAATACCACTCAGCAAACAAAAACCAAGTAGCTCACTGCATTGTTGCACAAGTGTTGGCTCAGCAACCACAATGTGCCAGGCCCCACAGAGCTGGGAGGCAGTGGTGAGGAAGGTTTCCCAGAGCAGCCGTTTTCCCCTGGGACAGACAGACAATAAGCAAAGACACGTACAATATGTACAAGTGCTCCAAAGCAAGATAAAGTACCATGAAGGGGATAAGGTGTGAGGAGGGATGTTTAGATTTCATAGCCCAGAGTGACCTCTTCAAGGAGATGACATGTGAGCAAAACCAGGATACATTGAAGGAATGAGCGTGTGGTTATGGAGTCTCTACAGGGCAAAAGTCTGTCCCAAACAGAAGCACATGGGCATGTTCTGGAAAGAGCAGATGGGCTTGAAGCCCTGGGAAGGAGGGCTGAGGGAGGAGTGGGAGAGGGTAGGGGCCATATACAGCCTGAGAAACAGCAGTAAGAACATGAGATATCTATTCTAGGTTTGTTTGTTTGTTTGTTTGTTTGTTTAAAGTATTTTTAAATTAAGGGATGTACATTTTTTAAAAAGAATTTTTTTATTTGTCAGAGAGAGAGAGAGCAAGCACAAGCAGGGGGAGCAGCAGGCAGAGGGAAGAGGGAGAATCAGACCCCCCGCTGAGCAGGGATCCCGATGTGGGGCTCTATCCCAGGACCCTGGGATCATGACTTGAGCTGAAAGTAGACGCTTTACTGACTGAGCCACCCATCCATCCTCTTCTAGGTTTGATGGGAAGCCATTTGGAGGGTTTGAGCAGGAACTGAAATAGTCCTCTTCTTGTAAGAGATGGCTCTGGAGCTGAGCAGAAAATCGACTGTGAAGAGGGCACGAGCGGAAGCGATGAGGAAGCAACGCATGAATCCAAGAGATGACTGTGTGACTTGGGTGGGACCAATGGGGACGGTGGGAAATAATCAGAGTTGTGAAGGATTTTGAAAGAAGTGAAGACGGATGTGGGAGAGGGAAATTCATGAAGTATATCCCGTCCCTCAGAGGTCTTCAGGGAATGTTAACTCCCACCCTCGCCTACACTTCCAGTAAGGTTTTAGGGAGTTTACAGAATGCTGTCCTGGCGGCCACCCAGCTGACCTGCTCCTTAGCAGAGCTCTGCTTGCTGAGAACAGCTCAAGTTGCAATGTCTCAGAACAGTTGGCTTTTTAAATAACTAAGCACAAACATAAGTTACAGCTCTCTCCATCTCTCTCTATCTCTTTGCACTTTAATACGCTTTATAGAGAGGAAGCTAATGGGAGGGGGTGGCAACCCGAGTATGCAACCCATCTTATGGACACCTCTTTTCGCCCCCTAGGAGCATTAACAGTGGGTTTCAATTCATTATCTTGTAACTGGAGGGATAGACTTCCAGTGGCAGAATAAATAGGTCAGAGAGATGAAAAGTATGGCATAGGATATAGTCAGTAAGTTGGTAATAACGTGGTTTGGTCACAGACAGTGACTTCACCTATGGTAGTGAGCCCTGAGTCATGTATAGAATTGTTGAGTCATTATTTGTACACCTGAAACTGCACATTAATTATACCTCCATCTAAAAAGAGTGGATTTTTTAAAAAAAGATTTTATTTATTTATTTGACAGAGAGATAGACAGAGGGGCCACAAGTAGGCAGAGCAGCAGGCAGAGGCAGAGGGAGAAGCAGGGTCCCCACTGAGCAGGAAGCATTCCAATTTGGGGCTTGATCCCAGGACCCAGGGATCATGACCTGAGCAGAAGACAGCTGGTTAACCAACTGAGCCACCCAAGTGCCCGAAAGCATGGGTTTTTAATTGCTACTCCCTGAGTAAATTGAAGGTCTATGCACATACAGGGGATGTTCGCTCTTCTTCCTACTAATAATCTTTACATTCTGATTGGGGAAACTTCAGGGTGTGTCTTGCATATGATCACTGTCCATTATGGGTCTCTCAGTGAGAAAAAAAGTTTTCTTTGGTAAACCACACAGTGCAGAATGGGTTGTTTTTTATTATTTTATTACATATATATTATATATTATATATTTTATTTTATTATATTATTATTAAATTAACTAATATTAATTAACTAAATTAAATTAAATTAATAGGGTGCTGAATATACAAGAGGGGCTATATTCAAAACGACAACCACAAAGCTTCCTTGCTTTAAATTTGTTAGGATAACACTGGAAAGATACGAAACTTATCTCTAGACTCTAGACTCTTTATTTAGCCTGTGGGTCAAAGCTTGAAACTAGGGTGTTTCTTAGGCTCTCAGACATAGAGGTGTAGAGAAGAGTGTTAGAACCTGGTTGTTGACCAGGGAAGGTCTTTATAAGGGAAGACTTCTCAGGAAGAAGGCAAGGGAACAAATAACACAAGGGATGTGGTAGGTATTCCATGGATATGTGCCACATGCATGGAAAATGGCTCCAACGTATTCTTTTCATTGGTTCATTCATTAAATAGATATATAACATGGGTATGTGCTGTGGGCAGGCACTGCTCCAGGTGCTGAATAAACATCATCAAGTAAAATGGACACTGTGCCTGCCATCATGGAGCTCAAGGGAAGGACAGACAATGACAAATTCACAACACATTGTGCCAAGGGACATGAGGGAGCCAAAGAGGGTGCAGTGGTGGACAATCACACATGGGCAGAGACCATGTCTGTGAGGAGGTGGCATCTCAGGTGAGATGTGAGGTAGAGGCTAAGTGGGTGGCGGTAAGTGATTCTTTGGCGGTGAAGGTGCTCACCTCACGATGGGAAAACCCTGTGAGAGAGCCGAGCTCTGGGTAAAGCATAGAGTCAGCTTTCAGGCGTCTGTTGTGGGCATGGAGAATGGTTCGAGAACCCCTGTACACTCAAAGCTGCCTTTGCTGCACTAGGCTGTGTAGACTCTATGAAGATTCCGGCTATGGGATGCTAAGACAGCCATTATGACTTTCCCATTAATTCGGGTTTCCCTCGTGATTCTTACAGCTGCTGCAGGATTCCAGTCAATCGTAGAAAGTGAAGATGCCCTCCTCAGACGCTTATTCCAAGGTTATCAGAAATGGGTGCGCCCTGTATTAAATTCTAATGACACCATAAAAGTATACTTCGGATTGAAAATATCTCAACTCGTAGATGTGGTGAGTAGTCCTTGGCACGAAGCTGAAAAGAACATGCATTCCTTAACCTGTTTGTGAGTCTAAGATTTCATTTTGTTTTCTTTACCCATGGCTGCCGTTTCCATTTTTAAAATAGCTTACTGTGAGAGAAAATCTGCCCCAAGAGGCCAGTGAAATGACCCGAGGAAGGAATGAGAAGTGTGGTGGAGTAAATTTTCATTGCGGCACTATTCGTGTGGAACCTTTTGCTGGGGGGGTGGATGTGGTTGCTGGGACAGGCATTGTCCCTGGAGGGTTGGCTGAGCACCAGAACGAGCACCCAGGGGAAAGCGAGGGGCAGGAGAGAAGGTAGAACCGAGCCCAGGGCTCATCATTGTTCCCCAGGTCAAGTCGGTGTCACCCGGACTGCATGAGGGGTAGTGGGAGGATGCTGGCAGGGAGAGAAGGCAGATGATGCTGGCACCCGAGTAAGTGCCCAGTGAGCTCATCACCCTCCTGAATCCCCTCAGGATGCTGCATTTTCCCCTGCCCCACCCATACCTTAACATTCTCCATTCAAAGTGTTCCTGTTTCCCACTTCTGCCATGACTGGCATCCTGGGAAATCAGTGGATTTTAACAAGCCCATTCTGCAAAGTCATCCTGCTGTGATCCCCAGAGTTCCAGAATAACCCATCTTGCTCCAATCCCCTGTCCCACCACTCACACACTCACCCACCGCAGCTGACTCAATGCCCAAGGATTCCTTCTAGAAAATCATGCAAAACCAATCTCTGATTTAGTTAATATTCATTCTGCTTTGCCACCTTACCATGCTTTCTGGGTTATGCAATTTTAGATAAATATCACCACAATGAACTACTACTTGCTTTAATTATTTTTTTGTTGTTGTTTTAAGGAAAATTTGCATAGTATTTTAGGATCCCAGGCTGTTTAACTGTTTCAGTTGAGAATCCTTTATACTTTGAATACCTCAAATGTATGTGTCAGAGAGGTCTTTCTGACAAAAGAAAAAAAATCTAAAAGACAACTTCATTTACTTGAATTTACATCTTCCTAATTGTCACTTTCTTAGGATGAAAAGAATCAGCTGATGACAACAAATGTGTGGCTCAAACAGGTAACTGTCAGTCCAAGCATTATATCTGCTAACCTAATTATTTCCATGCTTTTCCATTTAGAAAGACACCCATTTGAAAAACAATTATTTTACAGAGCATATTGGGTTCCTCGGGGAGATATCTGGGAATGGCTGGGAAGGGTCCATTACTTAATTTTCTTTTTCGGGAGTTGGAGAGCAGGTGCCTCGGCCCTGCTCCCTGGCTACCTGGAGAAAGGGGAAGGGGTACTCTTTAAGGTACCACAACTGGAACAGGCAATCAGTGATCTTAAATTCTTAAATCTCAAATTCTCCCTCATCCCTACTGGTCCTCGGTGGGAGGAATGTTTCCCATGGCTCCCTCGAAAGAGAAACAGGGAGGGCAGAAGGCCCCTCACCATCAATTTCAGAACAAAGTGAAGACTGAAACAAAATGACAATATGTTTTCCCCGTGTAACTAAAAAGGCATTTTGAATGGGTTCAACTCCCTGCTTAGAGAGCTTGCTTTTAGTTCAACTGGGCCCTGTTTCCTAAAACCAGAAGCCTCTGTTTGGAGGAGCTCGTCCTAGAGGGATCAGGAAATAACTACCCTTCAAAGCCCAATTTTGCATAGGTAATGGAAAGGAGAAAATATTGACACTTCTTTGATAGGAGGCGAAAAGTTTGGTCTCATTGTTTATTTTTGCTTGTTGTTGCTATCGTCAGCAGTTATTTGTTTTTTGGGTTTTTTCCCTGAATGTCCAAGTTATTGCCTAATCTTTGATAGACTTAAAATCTTGCTGGTGAGGAATCTTAAATATCTCACTGAATTTTAGCATACATACACTCTATTTTTGTTCATTTATATTGAAATAAGTTAATTACCTTCAGGTTCAGGAGACATTGTTCCATTCTGCTAAGGGTTTATAGGAGCAGAGGACTGAGACTGTAGGGAGATTCCCTGGGCTTCCTTTATGTCATATTTCTCCCACCCAAAAACTTTGGTCGGAGTTAAAGAATTATTATCATCTTTACTACTCTCTATTCCGCTGATTCTTTAATGGGTAGATATCTTAGCAAGTTATGAAATGGATCTTCATTTTACTTGCAAATAAAGATGTCTAGGAAAAAATAGTAAGCTGGTAATACGATAGAAAAATACAATTCAAATAAACATATTTTTCTGTATACCCATTTCCTTCCTCAGTGACGTAGCTTAGAGGCTGTGGAATTCAGAAATATTTTGAGTTAATAAAAATCAGTAAGAAGTGCTGTATTTGAGCTTACAGGAGAGAGGATAAAAACTTTCAGAGTGCAAATGGGTTTAGAAAGTTAACAAAAATAGAACAAACAAAAAACCTCTCACTGCTTCACACAGGAGTCCTTCTCCAACTGCTCCTTGAGATTAAACTTCTGTTAAACTGTCACATAAAACAGCAATCCAGGGACTCTTGGTCTTCAAAATTGGCACTTTTCACTTTGCCTGAGATTTTGAAAACACGAGGTCACTTCAGTAGAAGCGAACAAGAAGCCACAGCACCTCAGACCTTAACTGCGAGTGTGGAAGTGACTTCCAGCCAAGCTGTGCCATGAGAATCCCAGTGGTCTGGTGAAGGCCTCCGGATCAAGACAGGGTCACAACCTAAGCGTCTCCAGTACCCAACACAGAACAAGAGAAATCCATAGGAATGGGGCAAGCTGATGCTTAGAAAAGCCAGCCTGATGACTCAGGGTCCCATTTTCTAGAAGTAATGAGGATAATAATATTTTTTTCATTAAATGATAGTTGGCACACAACGTAACATTGGTTTCAGGCATACAACATAGTCACCTTATGCTGTACTCGCACAAGTGTCGCTCCCATCTGTCACTGTAAGCACTATTACAATACCAGTGACTGCACACCCTATGCTGTACTTTTCATCCCCATGACTTCTTTTTTTTTTAAGATTTTATTTATTTATTTGACAGACAGAGATCACAAGTAGGCAGACAGACAGGCAGAGAGAGAGGGGAAGCAGGCTCCCAGAGAGCCTGATGTGGGGCTCGATTCTCAGGACCCTGAGATCATGACCGGAGCCAAAGGCAGAGGCTTAACCCGCTGAGCCACCCAAGCGCCCCATCCCATTGACTTCTTCATTCCAGACCTGGAAGTCCGCACCTCCTACCCAGCTTCACCCTTTTTGCCCATCCTCCTCCATCCTCCCTTCAGGCAACCCTCCCTTTGTTCTCTGTATCTGGATCTGTTTCTTCTTCTTTGCTTTTTTGTTCATTTGTTGTTTTTTAGGTTCTACATGAAAGGGAAATCATATGTTATTTGTCTTTCTCTGATTTGTCTCACTTACCCTCTAGGTCCATCCATGTTGTTGCAAATGCCGAGATCTCCTTTTTTTTTTTTTTTTTTTTTTACAGTTGAGTAATATTATATTGTGTAGGCATACCACATCTTCTTAATCCATTCATTTATCCATGGACATTTGGGCTGCTTCCTTATCTTGGCCATTGTAAATAATGCTGCAATAAGCATAGGGGTACGTGTATCTTTTTAAATTAGTGCTTTCATTTACTTTAGGTAAATACCCAGCAGGGAAATTACTGGATCATAGGGTAGTTCTATTTTTAATTTTTCGAGGAACCTCCATACTGTTTTCCACAGTGGCTGCACCAGTTTGCATTCCCACCAACAGGACATTTTCTCCACATCCGTGCCAACACTTGTTATTTCTTGTCTTTTTTATATTAGCCAGGGAATAATGGACTTCCACTGCATTAAATCTGCAGTGGGGTGTCATCTCTTTTCTCTCATTTACATTTCTTAACACTCTCAATTCGCACAGCAGGTATCACACTACCCCTGTTTACAGAGACAGAAGGGTCCAGGAATTCATCTGGCTGGAATCTGGGTTTCCCCAGGTAGGGCCTTCTCTGCCATATCCGATCTCTGCACTAACCATCAAACCCTGTTTCTAAATCACTGGGAGAGCCAAAGTAGGAAAAACCTCTGTCCATTTCATAGAACCATAGAGAATACTATCAAAGCTGTTTCTGCACACACAGATTGGATTTGGAGTGCAAATGTCACGATAAATTTTAGTCAATGTATGCTATGGTTTGGCACAAACAGTGAGGTGTATGTGCTGTCGAAGAAAGCACAGGACCCAAAGAATGTGAGAGCAAAAAAAGAAAGATGAATTCTATACCATGGTGGCAGTCAGGGAAGGCTGCATGGAATAGGAGGCATTTGAGATCCATCAGATGATGTATATGTATCTTTTTATTCCTTTTAAAGACTTTCTCTTTAAGTAATCTACACCCAACACAGGGCTTGAACCCATAACCCCAAGATCAAGAGTCCCACGTTCTACTCACTGAGCCAGCCAGGTGCCCTTAGCTTTTTAAAACTAAAACAGTAAAAGAAAGAGGAAGGATAAAGGAAAAGAGATGATAAAGGCTAAAAGAAAAGGGATGTTGAAAACAAGAGAAGATTGATGTTAAAAACCATGGTGGGTTATACAGATCTCAGGTTTAGAGTAGCTAATGATAATACTTAAGGGCTATTGAGCACGTCCTAAGTGCTGAGTCGCCCTGCTTGGGTGTGTCATAGGAATGAATTCAGTTCATTCTCACAGCCACCCTATGGGGTAGGTCCTATTAAGATCCCCACTTTGCAGATGAGAAAACTGAGCATTGGAGAATTGGAGTGACATGTCCAAGGTTGGACACTTAAGTGAAGTCGGGCTCACATGAAGAAATCCTTCCTTTGCCTCAGACAAGGATGTGGTTGGAAGATGTCTAGTGCTCTGCTCAGGGGCTGTCCCTGTGGAGACTAGCTCCTTCCTAGTCCTTGTCTTCTTCTTCTTTTCTTTTTTAAGATTTTTTCATTTATTCATTTAACACAGAGAGAGAGAGAGAGACAGTGAGAGAGGGAGCGCAAGCAAGGACAGTGGGAAAGGGAGAAGCAGTCCTCCCGCTGAGGAGGGAGCCTGATGCGGGGCTCAATCCTAGGACCCTGGCATCATGACCTGAGCTGAAGGCAGATGCTCAACGACTGAGCCACCCAGGCGCCCCTAGTCCCTGTCTTCTAAGGCTTTGGTGCCTCAACCTCTGTGACATCTGGTCTAGAAAGGCATTTAGGAGGAAATGAAGAAAGGATTACTCCCTCTTCCATTCATTCCACAAGGTTTATTGAGAACCTACTAAGTGTCAGCCACTCTGCTAGATCCCGGGTATATGAAGAGTAAGATACAGCCCTGCCTTCAAGGAGAGGGCACAGAGGAACTTGTGTAAAGAATAAGGACTGTGATACGGTAAACGCCATAAGGAAAATCTACATAAGTACTGGGTCATTACAAAAATGACAGCGAGAAAGGGAGAAAATCAGGGAAAGCTCCCAAAGGAGGAGATATTTAGGTTAGGTCTTACAGGATCAATAGAGGTTCCACAAGCTAAAAAGGAAGAGAAGTTGTGAACCCCTGTATGCCCTTCCCAATCGCTTAACTTCCCAAAGCTCTCACACCAGAACAAACCTACAGAGAACTCTCCCCAGCCACCCCTGTATGCCTCAGTCAGAGTAAAGACCAAAACGACAAACCCCAGTTCTTTACTCATTTCCCACCCAGACACTGTAAAGTGCTCCCTGATTCACATCACAGAGAGAATAAAACTCTTCATACTTGGAACAAAAACGTGTTCCATGCAGTTTCCACAACTGAGATGCTCGGTTGGTTTTTTTAATGCAATTCTTCTGTCTTATCCTCTATTTCCATAGTTCTTCTCTGGTATATTTAGACGTTCTTCCTCCATCCTCTTAACCAAAGAGCTTTATCGAGCACAAATTTAGTGACATCCTGAGAAAGTCCTCTCTGTGGAGCTATTTTTATTTTATTGATCTTATTTTGGAAACTCATTTGTCTTCCTCCTTCCTACCTCCAGAGAGTAATCAAAACCCCATAAATCAAAAATAGATTATTAACACTGACTCACTAAAACTACATGAGAAAGTACTTAGTGCCTCACTACTCAGATTCTGCTCTATCACGTTCAAGGTTAGGAAAACTACATCACAAACACCTTAAAGGAAAATGGGATATGAAACCACTCTTTCTTTGATGATAAAGGGTTGAACCCCTGGCCTAGACGCTATCATGTGAGCAATCTCTAAGACAACGGATGTCAAAATTAGTCACTCAACAGCATTTACTGAGCATCTACTATGCACTGGGCACTGCGTAAGACACTGGGGTAGGCACCATCAGGTGTTAGATTCTGTCGAAGGAAGCACAGGACCCAAAGAATGTGAGAGCAAAATACAGTAAGATTCTGAACAATCCCACTTCATTGTAGCTGATAGCACTTTGCTGTCCTACCCCCTTCATTTTCCCCAAGAAAAAGAAAACTGCCTGAATGTCTGCCAAGGCCAGCATCTCAAAGTAGCCTTGTTTCTCCAACAGCTGGTTCCCCTTTTACACCAACCAAAAGTTCAGCAAACATATGCAGGCCTCAGAGGCTAGGTCCCTGGAGCTGGTCTCGAAGGAGAAATCAGAAACAAAGCCGCCTGGGGGATCTTCCCTCAAGTCTAATTACCTTCTACAACCCGTATCTCTGACCTTAACTGAGCATCTTAGTTTCCTTTCTTCTCCAAGCCTCACTCGGACCTCAGCAAAGGAGGCCGGTTTGGTGGACCCTGAGTGAGAGTTGAGGAGGAATTAGGAGTTAGGAATCCGAAATCCTGCTATGTAAACGTGGGCAAGTCATTTTGCCTCTCAGACCCTCAGTCTCTTCATCCTCTCAGACCCTCAGTCTCTTCATCTATAAAAGAGAGGCGATGCCTAGCTCACGGTGTTTTTAAGAGGTAAAATGCGATCGTGTGTGTGAATGCGACTGGTATATTATCTGGTGTGTAGTGGGGACTCAATAAATGTCATTTCCTGCTGCCACCTTTGGAGGCTTTTTCATCCTTATTGACAAATCTCATTTCTTGGCCCTGACCACTTATGGTTATAATGTGAATATGAGATATATAATATGGCATGTTGTTGTCTTTAAGATTAAAATGAATCAACATTAACTTGTTTTAAGAATTTCACACTTGAGGGCACCTGGATGACTCAGTCAGTTAACTGTCTGCCTTCGGCTCAGGTCATGACCACAAGGTCCTGGGATGGAGCCGCACATCCAGCCTGCTCAGCAAGGAGTCTGCTCCTTCCTCTCCTCCCTCCACCCCTCCCCGCGCTAGTGCTTTCTTTCTCATTCTCTCTCTCAAGTAAATAAATCAAATCTTTAAAAAAGAAAAAAAAGATTTTCACACTTGATTTTTAGATAACTGAAGATCCCAGGGATGTCCCAGAGGGAAATCAAGGCACTACTTGTTCCTTACCATCTTTTGGTCTTAGTATTAAACTAAGAATAAGTAGGAGAATTTTTTTTGTTTTTTGTTTTTTTTCAGTGAAAAGTCTTTGATTTCAGTTTAAGTGAAATTTGGTTCTAGATAATAACTAGACATCTATGAGTGATATTTCAGATAACGTATGTAAGAAAAAAAATTAAGGGAATATATATGATATGGATTTGAAATTGCAATTTTCACAATTAAGAAACCTATTTCCCCTTCTTTTTCTCAGTCACTGATTAACTTTGCTCTTTGGCCCCTGACGTAGCCTGTGCTCTCCTGTTTCCTGCAATGACACAGCTCTCCACCCGGGAAGTGCTTCATGATAGAGCCGATGTTTGTAAACGGCTTTGAGAATCTTGGCTGGAACATGCTATATGAACACAGGGTAGTATTTGTAATCTCTTACTTGAAGAAGGGAGAGACAGGAGATTAGTCTCCAGATGCCCCCAGGCTTTCAAAGAGAACAGGAAGTAACCAGAAGGTCTCAGAGTTCCTTAGCCAAGACAGAGGATGGGGGCTCTGAACCCTCACCCTGACACTCTGACCAAGCACATGTTGTGCTCCTGGGACATGGGCCTCTGTCTGCATCATGATGGATGTGTATGTTGGTAAAAATTCAAGGAACCCCTCCGGACAGATGTGGCAGGGAGAATCTCTGATTCCCCAGGTCTGGTTGCAGAAGGACACCTCAGAAAGGAGTACAGTCAGTGAAGGACCATACAGGTGGAGAACTCAGGGCTTCTGACTCCAATTCAGCATCCTCTTCTGGGTACTCCAAAGTCAACAGCATTCACCAAAGCCCCACTTAGCCCCATTTCTCTTTACTGGTCTGGGATGAAACCTAGGGGACGCCTGGGTGGCTCAGGTGGTTAAGTGTCTCTCTTCGGCTCAGGTCATGATACTGGGGTCCTGGGATCAAGGCCAGCATTGGACTCCTTGCTCAATGGAGAGTCTGCTTCTCCCTCTGCCTGCTGCTTCCCTCTGCTTGTCCTCAATCTCTCTGACAAATAAATGAATCAAATCTTAAAAAAAAAAAAGAAACCTAAATAACTGTAGATCTCTTTATGTCCTCCTTGAGGATTCAATGCACCCCTCCTCATGTTCACTCATTTCTGCCCCAGCACCTTCCCAAGCCCCCTTCCTTCTCCCTGCCTCACACTGCCACTCACTGCCCCTCCTTACCATTCAGGGCTCAGCTTCTGAAGGTTGTCTTCTCAGAACTATCTTCCCTGTCCACCCTATTGTTCCCTGCCATTATATCCAAATGGCACCCTCTTCAGAGCAATGACCACTAGGTGTGCTCATTTATTTCTCATTGTCTGAGTTGGCCCCAGGCCAGGAGTACAGAGCAGCAGCAGTATGCTCTATGTGAGCACGAGACTTGCATACTTGTGGAATGCATCATTCCCCCCCAGACCGTGAGCCCAATAAAACACCACCGCTCTGTTCTCTCTGGCTGCAGCTGTTCATTCTGCAGTTAGAGGTCTGGTGAGCAAGGCAAACCTTTCTGACCCAAAAGTCCCATACCCTAGGGCTTGCCCTAGTTCCCTTAGAACAGCTTGTAAAACCAGGTATGTGTTTGCTGGGATTTGCAAGAAGGCACGAGCCCCAGCGTTGTAGCTATCCACCCTCCCTACAGGGTGGAACCAGGCATGGGAAAAGACGGCTGTGCCGGGAGTGGAGAGACACTGGATCCAAGAAGCAGGCAATTTTGTTTGCAGCAGTCTTCACACTCCAAATGGAGGAAGTGTAAGATTGGACTCCGTGGCTGAGCTCACCAACGTTGTTCATTCAAGACAAGCCAGTTCATAAGCACGCAGTTCCAGCCAATCTGCCCAAGTCTGTGTCTGCCCCTGGGGCTCACCACCTGCCTTCTGGCAGCCCACTGCTTGCTCGAGAGCTACTCAGATTCTCCCAGTACCAGCTGAGAACTTTTTATTTGCACATGACAGAGAATGCAACCCAGACTGGCTTCAGCAAAAATAGAATGTATTAGCTTTCACAGCCTAGAAAGTACAGGGACAAGGCCAACATTACACACAGCTTGATCCAGGGGCTCAAGCACTATTCCCAAGGAACGGTGTTCCCTCTGCATGTCTCTGGGTTCCTTGTCCTCTGGGTGACCCCAATCTCATCTCAGCCCTCCTCTGGTGGCAGCAAGGTGGCTGTATCAGCTTCAGCCTCAAAGTGCTACCTGTGTTCAAGTTCAGCAAGAGAGAGAATGGCCAGCCTCTTTTCCAGTGGTTCCAGAAGATTCATGCTAGCCCACTTTTTTGTTTCCCATTTGGTCACCTGTCATCTCTGAAGATCACAGTGGGCAGGTGTGAGGTACAGCCCCTTTTCTGGGGCAGAAGGAAGAGTCAGATCCACCCACATCTGGTGAGTGACAGTGCAGTGAGGTAGGTCCCCAAGAGGAAACTGGGGTGCTCTTACCAGCAACAGGGCAGGTGAACTTGAGGCAGCATACATCCACTTTATTTCTGAATTCATTTTTCTCCTCTTTCTATAAATAGCTCTTGACATGCCACTTTCTTCTCGAATGAAGTCTTGCCTAAGTGGAGGCCAACTGAAGGCTCCTGTCATTAACAGTTCATCTTCATCTCGTAATTTCTCTCCCCTTGCTTGTCCATGAACTTGGACACAGTATAACATGTCAATTTGCATAATTCCTCCACCTTTGATGGATATTTTGCCATTAAGGCCAAACAGATTTTCTGTTGTTATCATCTTCATATTCTTTTTGTTAACAGAGGAAAAGATGGAGTAAGTTACTATTTTAGCCTGAGTACAGAGTTAAAAAGCCTTACAACGCTTAACACTGAAAACATCCTTGAGAATGGAGCCACCAAAAGCTTCAACAAACCATTGACATTATGGAGAATTTTAAGTCACAAATTTTTCCACCATAAGGTAGCATGGGAAGAGGGAAAAGAGTATAGGATGTGGCTTTTGATGAACCATGGCATACCTCCAGGGGGTGTCCTTCATGTCCTAGTCAATGTGGAAGGCACTTCCTGGACTTATGATGCCCAGCATACCCAGTCATGTACAGCAGACTTGATCCTGTTTTCTCTACTGAGCAGCTGTGTGGCCTGGGACAAGTCACTTGAACCCTCCAAGCCACAGGCCTCTCATCTAATATAGCACTATTAATAGGTCATTTGTAGTTTGTTAAAGAAATCAGCATTAATAAATATAATAGGTCAGTGCCTGGCACATCATCGGCAGTCGGTAACTTTTATACTTTGCCATTTTTATTTTATTATCAGCACAGCCACAAAATAGTAGGTTTTTAATGTATGCTACAGTTGTACTGAAAAATCATAGAAACACTCCCAAAGAAAATAACTCCCACTGCTAAGAGGGCAATGTATGGGTTGCTTTCCTCTCTTGTAATTAGCCCAAATTTGTGTTAGATATTTGGTGAATTATTGGAATGTAGTTTTTACATCTACAAACAAATGTTGTTTTAACAATGCTTTAGTAGCAAAAACACAAAGGTACCTGCCACCTATTTCACTGACTTTGCCTTTTCTCAAGGAAACCTCACTGTATTTTTATTTGAATTCAAACATCAGGAAAATGGTTAGAGCAACACCCTCCTTGCCAGGGCATCCTTATTCTTTGTAAGGCAGTGGTCTACATATTTTTTTCTTTTTTTTTTTTTTAAGATTTTATTTATTTATTTGACAGACAGAGATCACAAGTAGGTAGAGAGGCAGGCAGAGAGAGAGAGGAGGAAGCAGGCTCCCCGCTGAGCAGAGAGCCTGATGCAGGGCTTGATCCCACGACCTAGGATCATGACCTGAGCTGAAAGCAGAGGCTTTAACCCACTGAGCCACCCAGGCACCCCAATATTTTTTTTCTTATATAACAAGAAGAAGTATTATATAAAACTGTGATACATTAAGACTATGTGGGGGTGGATCCCAAGAATGCAAGGCTGGTTCAACATCTGAAAATCAATCAATATAGGGGCACCTGGCTGGCTCAGTTGGTTAAGCATGTGACTCTTGACCTTGTGGTCTTGAGATTGAGCCCTGCATTGGGTGTGCAGTCTACTTAAAAAAAAAAAAAGGAAAAGGAAAAGGAAAAGAAAATCAATCAATATAAGTCATTTCATTAAGAGACTAAAGAATAATCTTGTAATTATCTCTCTAGAAGCTGGAAAGCTTTTTATTTAACTGAGGATCCTTTTGTGATTAAGAAAAAAAAAATCTTAGGGCTCCTGGGTAGCTCAGCTGTTGAGCGTCCAACTCTTGATTTTGGCTCAGGTGGTTATCTCAGGGTTGTGGGATCCAGCCCATTGTAGGGCTCCACAATGGGCTGGGAGTCTGCTTGGGATTCTCTCCTCCCTCTCCCACTACCCCTCCTGACTCACACTCTCTCTCTTTCACTCTCAAATAAATAAATCAGAAAAAAAAAAAAAAAAACCTCCGCAAACTAGAAATAAGAAGAATCTTCCTTAATCAAATAAAGGGCATTTACGAAGATCAACAGCTAATGTAATACTTAATGGTGAATAACTAAATGCTTCCCACCCAAAATCAAGAATAATGTGAGGATATCTACTCTCCCACTCCTATTTAATTTCATACTGAAGGTACTAGCCAGTGATTTAAAGCAAGAAAAACACAATAAAAGGCATTAAGATTGGAAAAAAAGAAATAGAGTTTTTTATTTGTAAATGATGTAATTGTTGATGTAGAAAATCTACCAAAAAACTTCTAAAATTAAAGGAGCTTAAACAAGGTCACAGGATACATACAAGGTCAACATACAAAAATCAATTGTTTATTTGTATTCTAGCAATGAACAATTGGATTTTTCTCTTGATGTCAAAGTACCATTTACAATAACATCAAAAAAACATGAAATACTTAGATATAAAGCTAATTAAATATGTACAGGGTCCAATAAGCTGAAACTACAAAATACTGATTAAAAACATCAAAGAAGACCTAAACACATGGAGTGAGAAATTATTTTCTTGGTCAGAAATCTCAATATTATGATGTCAGCTCTCCCCAAACCAATCTATAGATTCAAGACAACCACAGTTAAAATTTCAGAAGGATTTTTCTTGTAGATAGCAACAAACTGATTTAAAATTTTATGGAGAAAAGCAAAGAAACAAGAATAGCCAAAATGATTTGAAAAAAGGGGAATACAGTTGGAGGACTCACACTACAGAATTTCAAAACTTACTGGAAAGTGATGGTTAAAAGAGTGTGGTACTGGGGAAAGGCAGGACACAGATTAACGAGACAGAACAAAGAGCCCATAAATAGACCCACACAGTTTACGGTTAGTTGATTTTTGACAAACATGTATAGGTAATCCAATGGAGAATGTTTAGTCTTTTCAACAAAAGGTACAGGAACGATTGGACATCCATTGTGGAAAAAAACAAAAACCTCATTCACACCATAATTAAAAAGTTAACTCAAAATGGATTTTAGATCTAAATGTACAACCCAAAACTATAAAATCTCTAGAAGAGAACATGGGAGAAAAATCTCTGTGACCTTAAGTTCGGCAAATATTTCTTAGATATGACATAATTCATAAAAGATAAAATTAGTAATATAAACTTCATCCAAGTGTAGAACTTCTATCTTGTGAAAGACACTGATTAGAGAATTAAGAAACTACAGACTGTGGGAAGCTATTTGCAACTCAAATATTTGATGAGGGGCTTTTATCCAGGATATATAAAGAAGTCTAAAAACTCAGTAATAAAACAAACAGCATGATTAAAAAAAACATGCAAAAGATTTAACAGCCACTTCACCAAATAAGATATATGGGTGGCAAAAAAGTACATGAAGAAATGCTCAACACCATTAGTCATTAGGAAAATGAATATTAGATACCGAGATATGATTTCACAACTCTTCTAATCAAAGTAAAAGAAGGAGACAATACCAAGTACTGGAGGAGGTGCCAAAGAACTGGAAGTCTTGTACATTGTTAGTGGGAATGCAAAATGAGACAGCCACTCAGGGACACAGTTTCATATAAAGTTGAATATACACTTACATATGGCCCAGCCATCCAACTCCTGGGTATTAACCCAAGAGAAGAAAAGAATGCTTTCTACTTAAAAAGCTGCACAAAATGTTTATAGTGGCTTTATTTGTAATCATTAAAAACTAGAAGAATCCAAACATCCTACCCGGAGAATGGATAAATAAATTGTGGTATATTCATACAAGGGAAAACTACACACTAATAAAAATGAACAAATCACTAATATAGAAGAACCTAAGATGCATTATGGTAAGTAAAAGAAAATCAGGATCAAAAGGCTGTCTACCTTATGACCAATTCTATTTATAAGACCAAAGGCAACTTTATAGGATCAGAAAGTAGATCCTGGTTGCCTGGGGGGTGGGGGATGGGAGGAGTAGATCACAAAGGAGCAGCACAAGGAAAACTTTTTTGGGCAACAGAGTTGTTCTTGTATCTTGGTGGTGGTAGAGATTACACAAATGTTTTGAGTATAGAACCATACGCAAAGAGTGAATTGTATTGTATGTCAATTTTTAGAAAGTAAACAGAGTGCAAGCGAAACAAAGACTGCTGTCCTGAGTTCCTTTCCACGTTTCTAAGATTGAGACCTGCTGCCGGTAGTACAAGTCTCCTTAGCAGGAGACAAGTTATTCATAGAAAGGAAAATGTATTTGCTTTTCAAAATGGGCAGAGGAGGAGGAAAAAGGAGAGAAGCCTGTGAGTACCAAGTAAACATGATACATAGTTTATAAGTTTGGGCTCTTAAACTGTCCATCTTCATGTGCGTGCTTTTCCATAAATAGACATGCAGTCTTTTATCCTTTAGATCATAGCTTTTTAATGACCCATATCCTTTTCAATTTGTTTTTCCAGGATCAAGCCTCACAAATATTGTCTAGGATAGACATACCATATCATATCTGGGGTGTACGGTCTCGTACTTTTTCAGCATCATGCATATTTCAAGACTTCACCATCTAGTGAAGTTACCCATCTGCTGACTCCTGATTTTTTAATGACAGGAAGGCTTGCATTGAGCATACTCTTCAGACTTTCTGAAATGTCACTTAATATTATCCTACATCATTACTTAGCTGTCTACATGAGGGACAGTAGGATAGAAGAATTTAATTTTCAGGTCAGATTTCATAAGATTCTGGACCCAAATCTTTTTAAGAAAGTCCATCCTGCTATAATTGGATCATCCATACATCATCCCCTTGACCTTCATAATCCAATCAATTAGGGGTCAGGTTTGTTAACCTGGGTCCATTAGCTCCTGTAAAACATGCTAAATTATTTCATTCTATTATGAGGAAAAATATGTAGGTATCTGGAGGCTAAC
Source organism: Mellivora capensis (assembly GCA_004024625.1). NCBI lineage: Eukaryota > Metazoa > Chordata > Mammalia > Carnivora > Mustelidae > Mellivora > Mellivora capensis. The sequence goes on along the minus strand of PISX010001728.1, from coordinate 110,300 downwards.
AATATTAAGGATATAATTTAAAACTGTAATTGGGTGGTCACAAAATAAATTCAGATTAGAACTTAAAAGGAAATTCTTGGAAAATATGTTTTCATTGGATTAAAGTTATAATGTCATCAAGACTAGTCAGTGGATGCTGAATGTTTCATAATAACATAGTGGGTGGATGTTTGCTCAAGACTCTTGAGTGATATTCAAAATTGTGCCCATTATCATGAGATGAAAATATTACTGGACCAACTCTTCTAGAATAAACTGAGTTAGAATTATCATTGCTTTTCTTTTGCTTCTTAAGAGAAAATAGGCTGGAAAAAAAAGAAAAGAAGCTAAAAAAATAGATCACAAATCAGCGGTGTTTGTTGCCAGGACTCTTCATTGGGAGGTAGATATATGGCAACTTTGGAAATCCCGGGTAAGATGGCTGTGTGGCCTGGGCAAGATCAGAGGCCAGGCCAGCTCGACCTGTATCTTGAGAAGTGTAATAACCACAGGAAGGGTCGGTCATAAGATCTAAAATGGATGGATTTCCCTTTTTAAATAAAACACTGGGATTTGGTAAATTAACATAAATTTGAAGATTCCAAAGTCTAATACACTGAATTTTCAGAATGAAATGACAGTACGCTCATTTGATGCAGGAATGGACAGACCACAAATTACGCTGGAATCCTGATGAATATGGTGGAATTCGTTCAATTAAAGTTCCATCAGAATCTCTCTGGCTTCCTGACATAGTTCTCTTCGAAAAGTAAGTATCCCAGAAGAAAAATACTCTGGTCCGATGAGGACCCGAGATAGAAAAGCCTGACTTTGGCAAAATAGTTAAGAGAAATGTACAACTTTGAGTAAGAGGAGGACCGTTTCTTTTCTGAAATATTGTTTGACTCTGTGGTAGAAGAGTAATAAATGTGAACAGTAGAGGGAGGGGTGGACAAAGACCCAACTCATCAGTGTTCGACCGCTTTCACCACAGCGCCGATGGCCGGTTCGAAGGCTCCCTCATGACCAAAGTCATTGTGAGATCCAACGGCACCGTCATCTGGACGCCCCCCGCCAGTTACAAAAGCTCATGCACCATGGACGTCAGGTTTTTCCCATTCGACCGGCAGAACTGCTCCATGAAGTTCGGGTCGTGGACTTACGATGGAACCATGGTTGACCTCGTTCTGATCAATGAAAATGTTGACAGGAAGGACTTCTTCGATAACGGAGAATGGGAGATCCTCCATGCAAAAGGGATGAAGGGCAACAGGAGAGATGGGGTCTACTCCTATCCGTTCATCACGTACTCGTTTGTCCTGCGCCGCCTGCCCCTGTTCTACACCCTCTTCCTTATCATCCCCTGCCTGGGGCTGTCTTTCCTGACTGTGCTCGTGTTCTATCTCCCTTCCGACGAAGGGGAAAAGCTGTCCCTGTCAACCTCAGTGCTGGTTTCCCTGACCGTGTTTCTCCTGGTCATTGAGGAAATAATCCCGTCTTCCTCCAAAGTCATTCCTCTCATTGGGGAGTACCTGTTGTTCATTATGATTTTTGTGACTCTGTCGATTATTGTGACTGTTTTCGTGATTAACGTTCACCACAGATCCTCTTCCACTTACCACCCCATGGCCCCCTGGGTGAAACGACTGTTTCTGCAAAAACTTCCTACATTGCTTTGTATGAAGGACCACGTGGATCGCTACTCTTTCCCAGATAAAGATGAAAGTCAGCCAGTAGTGAAAGGTAAAACTCTAGAAAAAAGGAAACAGAGACAGATGAGTGATGGAGAAACCGTTCTTGTTGCTTTCTTGGAAAAGGCGGCTGATTCCATCAGGTACATTTCAAGGCACGTGAAGAAGCAGCATTTCATCAGCCAGGTGAGTCCATCCCAGCGGGGCCACCAAAGTGTGCAAGAACCAACATTCTCACATCTCTTGACAACACAGTGTTTAGACATGACACTGTTAACTCTCTGCTTTTCACGTGTAGAATGTTAAGCGAGCCCTGACATCAGTAAGAATCTTAGTATGGATTTTTAGGAAGCAGTTCACAGAAACAGAAGGAGCAAAAGTGAAGCAAGTGTAAATTAAGCACCATTCCTTATAATTAGACATGATTCTATTTAAAATAATTTAATTCTACATTTTAAGTTGGTTATCCTGGTCTCTGGTAATGTAGCTCTCATTTTTAGTGCAATGATGGTTATTTCCATCTGTAGTATTTGGAAATAAAGGAACCGAATTTGGGGATTAATATACAGAAGAATAGAATAGATTTTGGGATTAATATAATCCTAAAATAGACAAATGATCCCAATTTGACAAAAGAACAGAATAGATTTTGGGATTAATATACAAATATAGTGTGCCAACAGATAGAACACTGTTCCTTTGGTGAGGGAAAAGGGCATAGTTATTTAGCTTACAGATTAAAAAAAAAAGAAGTGTGATGAGAGTGTGGATTTCAGACTCAAGACAGTCATGGACTCAGATAGTACCTGCTACTTAAAACAAGTTATAGGCCAATTTAGAATGTTCGATTACTTTAAAGTCAGTGAAAATTAGTGCCAAGAGCCTGATCCCATAAACAAAATTATGAAAGAATTTCTTATTTTTTATTTATTTAAATTCAATTAGCCAACACACAGTACATGATTAGTTTCAGATGTAGTGTTCAATAATTCATCAGCTGTGTGTAAGGCCCAGTGCTCATCACATCATGCGCTGAAAGAATTTTTATAAAGAAATATCCTTCTATTATTTTATCTAGACGCTACCTAGTATATTGTCTCTCACTATTTGTTGTGTTTTTCTTCCCCTGAAAAACATTTTTAAAGCATTAGGAAAAATGCTGGCATAGAACAGACATTTCGGCTTTTCTTAAGGTTGTTTGTTGTTGTTTCTTTACAGTGTTTAAAAATTCTAATTCCAAGATTCAAATAGCCTTTTAAAAAATTGTAAAAGTAACACCTTATCAGGATAAGGAATTTGGAAAATACAAAAAACATAAACAAGAAAATTAAAATCATTAACAATCCCACTACTTAAGGTTGACACTTGAAATATTCCAATGTGTCTTCTTTGTGTTTTTCCCCCCGAGTTTTACTCCTAAAGCTCTTTGTGTGCAGAATGCTTTCAGGCTCTCCATCAGTAGCTACGCCCCTTCTAGAATTCCTGTTAGGTTCCATCTTTACAAACTCCCCACAGAAGAGAAATGGAACATTTCTTTTCCTTCGAAAAAGAACTAGCCCCTGTCCTTCACACCTCTCAACTTGCTCCTGCTCTGACCTTGTTCTGATAGCGTCCTGCCCACTGTCCCCCAACTTCCCTCCTCCAAAGGGACCCGGTCTCCCCTCCCCCTTCCGGAGTGCCGCCCTGTCCTGATCCCTGCTGCTCCCGGCGGCTTCCCGGCATTCCCGAGGTGCCCCGGCCACAGTCACACATGCGTTTTTGAGAACCGAAGCCCTGCACATCTGAGTATTACCCCTTTCCGATCCCTTGAAGTGAGTTCAGAACAGTTGCCCTGCATCTTGAAAGGAAGGCATCTTTTTCTCTTTTGCAGGTGGTACAAGACTGGAAATTCGTAGCCCAAGTTCTGGACCGAATCTTTCTGTGGCTCTTTCTGATAGTGTCAGTTATAGGCTCTGTTCTGATCTTTTCTCCCGCTTTGAGGATGTGGCTCCACAGTTCCCACTAGCAATCCAGAGCCATCTAAAATACCATAAAGACAAAATTACACCTTAGGACTGACCTCCAGCTAGCTGTACATACAGTATCCAAATGCATGAGCTGCTTAGAAGGACCTGGGTGGGACTCAGGGAAACTGAATATTGGCAAATGTGGGCTTGCCCACCGTAAGCTTATAATTGCCACTGGAGCTCCTCAGGGACCCTGCCTTGGCTTCCCCAGACGTTCAGGGACTTGTAGGTTCCAGGCCTAACATCACAGCCAGGATGCACTAGGCGTGTTGCTGGCTGCTGGACTGGAGGAGCCCCCAGGAAGCCGCACTGAGGCCCCGCCAAGGTCGCGCACTGGGAATTTAAGACCGTCTCCGGGTCAAGCTCTTTGTTTGCTCAGACCTGGGCCTCCTGCATCCACTGGTGTCCTGGGTGGTTTTGCCCGAGTTTGCAGACTGGTGCTGTGTGTCATGTTGCTGCAAATCTCAACAACCATCTAGGGGAATTGCCCTGGTTGGACAGACCTGGCACAACACACTGGTTTTCACAAAGATTCCAAAATGTCTGGTAACTGAAGTCCCTCTCGTCTCCCTACAAACATGGTATTTGTTGAAAATAATCTCTCTTGGGGCACCTGGGTGGCTCAGTCAGTGAATCGGCTGCCTTCAGCTCAGGTCATGATCCCAGAGTCATGGGATCGAGCCCCGCATCGGCCTCCCTGCTGAGTGCAGAGCCTGCTTCTCCCTCTCCCTCTGCCCGTGGTTCTGCCTCCTTGTGCTCTTTCTCTCTCTCTGTCAAATAAATAAATAAAATCTTAAAAAAAAAAAAAAAGAACGAAGAAAGAAAATTGTCTTTCTTAAATGTGGTGGCCTCTCAGGTAGGTGGTATTCATGGATTATTCAGAACATTATAAAGGTTTTCTGATGCTGAAACTAGAGCCTACTGTGAGTTGCGACTTGCTTAAAGGGTCATATCAAAATAACTGACAAGAGAAACAGTGCCATCTGTTACCGGGAGTGCAGCCACTAATACCCATTACCTTTTCCTAGAAAATACAAGGACCAAACATTCTCTAATGATGGGTTTTTATATCCCTGCACCCAATCTAATCCATTTCAAGAGTATGCTCGAGGCTTTCCATTCTGTTTCTTTTCTTTTTTCTTTTTCTTCTTCTTTTTCTTTCTTTCTTTCTTTCTTTTTTTTTTTTGATGAGAATACTTAAGTTCTACTGTTAGCAAATTTTAATTATACAATGTGGTGTGATCCGCTCGTCACCATGTTGTGCATCAGATCCTCAGACCTCACTCATCTCATAACTGACAGTGGGTACCCTTTTACCAGCCTCTCCCTAATTTCCCTCCCCACCAGTCCCTGGCAACCTCTTTTCTACTCTCTATTTCTATGAGTTTCACCTTTTTTTCAGTATTCGTCCTTCTCTGTCAGACTTTTTAGCATAATGCCCTCCAGGTTCACGTGTTGTTGCAAGCGACAGGATTTGTGTCTTTTTTAAGGCTGAATCATGTTCCCGTGTGTGTGTGTGTGTGTGTGTGTGTGTATGTGTGTGATCACATTTCCTCCATCCATTCCTCTATCAACAGACACTTCAGTTGTTTCATACCTCAGCTACGGTGGATAATGCTGCAGTGAACATGGGCGTGTGGATATTTCTTTGAGAAAATGATTTCGTTTCCTTTGGATACACCCAGAAGTGGATGAGTGACATAGTAGTTCTAATCTCCATTTCCTGAGAAACCTCATAACTTTTTTTTATAGGGACCATACCAATTCCCATTCCCACCAACAGCGCCAGAAGGTTTCCTTTTCTCCACATCTTCACCAGGGTTTTGGTACCTCTTGTCTTTCTTACAACAGCCGCTCTAATGGCCCTGAGCTGCTCTCTCCCTGTGGTCTTGATTTGCACTTTCCTGATGCTGAGCACTTTTCATGGACCTGTTGACTGTCTGTGTGTCTTTGGAAGCATGTCCATTCAGATCCTTTACCCATTTTTCAGTTGGGTGATTTGGTGTTTTCCTGTTGACAGTTGTATGCATTCCATATTGTTGGTATACTAACCTCTTACCAGGGACATGGTTTCCAAATATTTTCTCCTGTTTCACAGGCTGTCTTTTCATTTCGCTGATGGTTTCCTTTGCTATGAAGTTTAGTTTGGTACCGACCCACTCGCTTATTTCTGCTTTTGTTGCCTTTGCTTTTGATGTTAAAAAAAAATAAAAAAGCATTGCCAAGACTCTTGCTTTCATGGTTGTGAGTTCAAGACCCATGTTGGGCATAGAGATTATGTAATAAAAAAACAGTTTATGTTAACTAACTAGAATTTAAATAAAAATTTGAAAAGAAAAAAAAAAGCATTACCAAGATGCCCTCCACTCTGTTTCCACGTGTCTCCCTGCCTCTCGGGGGGCTGTTCATCCCCATCCTGCCAACTCCCTCTTGAAGATTCATCAGGGAGAATAAATTCAGATGCTTTTTGTCCTCCAAAATTGCTGCTGCCAAATCCTGGATCTTAGCTTGAAACAATTGTTCTTTTTCCCCAGATTTAAATCTTAATCCCTTTTAGATTATTTTGTTTGTTAATCCCTTCTAGATTATTATGTTTCCCTTAAATAGTTTACAGCTGAGTGAGGGTTTCACCCGTTCACATACCTTGTTACCATTGATATGATTAGTCTCATTCATGTCATTTCGTTTTGTGTTTTCTGTGTAATGTCTTCTTGATCTTTGTTTCTTTTTTTTGCTTCTTTTCAGTCCTGACTGATTTGTCTGTTGTTCCTTCTTCTCTACTGGTTTGAAAGCTATGCACCCATTTCTATTAATTTGTTAATGAACATATTCAAGCTCTTTTTCTTCTTCTTTTTTTCAGAGAGAGAGAGACTATGGAGGAGGGACAGAGGGAGAGAATCTTTTTTTTTTTTTCTTTTTTAAGATTTGATTCATTTGAGAGAGAGACAGAGAGCACATGAGCGGGTGTTGTGGGGGAGGGCAAGAGGGAGAGGGAGAAGCAGACTTCCTGCAGAGCAGGGAGCCTGATGTGGGGCTCGATCCCAGGACCCTGGGATCACTGCCTGAACCAAAGTCAGATGCTCAACCAACTGAGTCACCCAGGCTCAGAGGGAGAGAAAGAATGTTAAGCAGACTCTATGCTCAGTGTGGAACCCCACACGAGGCTCCATCTCACAGGCCTGAGATCACGACCTGAGCCGAAACCAGGAGTCAGATGCTTAACTGACTGAGCCACCCAGGCGCCCCCAAACTTCTTTTAATTGGCGTTGGGATTTAATGTCTAGCCACTGCTCTTGAAATGAAATAATTCCTTTAGCACTTTCACTTCCCCTCTTCTTTACTGCCTTTTATATTTTATCTAAATCACTAGAATTTTAGTTCCAGGTTATTAATTTTTTATAGTATGCGTTTCTTTCTTCTGAATAATTTACTGACAATATATTCTGTCCATGACCACATTATAAACAAGTAATTGTTTTACTCATTTCTTGATTCACCACTTTTTTTCTCCTGTTTTCCTTTCCCTGATTCATTTTATTATCTCAGAGGAATACATCCCCAAGCAATTCTTTTAGATAGTTTTGAGTGGGGTTACCTTTCTGAATCCCTGCATTTCTGAGACTGGTTAGGTTGGCCCTCATAGAATAGGTTGATTGAGTGTGGAATTTTGAATTCAAAATCATTTTCCTTCAGAACTGTGAAGATAGTATTCTACAATTTCCTATTATCTTTTTTCTTTTCTTTTCAATTTTCCACATTCTAGATGAGAAGTATGGTGAAAAAGTATTATTTTTTTTTCCTATAGATTCCTGTTTTTCTCTTTATGAAACTCTTGGACTTTTCTTTTTATCTTTGGACTTCAGAAATGTCACCTGAATATGCTGTATGTATCCAAATGTAGGGCTTGTACTCTCTCTTGCTCTCTTTCTCCCTCTCTGGTTTTATCTTGGCACTTGATAACTAATGTCTTTTTTCAACTCATGCAAATTTTCTTTTCTTCTCTCTTTTATTATTTCCTATACTCCATTATCCTCCTCCTTTCTTTTTGAAATTTCTAGAAGGACCTCAGTATTTCTGTCTTCCATGTTTATTAACTTATTAACTTTTGTTTTATACTTTGTATTTCTTTAATTATTTACATTGTCAGCTTGATAATACTGCTGACTAATTTGATATTTGGTCATAGTCTACTTTGCTATGCAACCCACCTACCAAGGTGAGGTTTTGTTTGTTTGTGGAAGAATTACGTATTTGATTTCTAAGAACTCACTTCTTCTTTTTGGATGTCATATGCTCTGTAATAACTTGGGGGAATACTAATTGTGGTCGTTTTTAAGTCTCCTTCTGTTGTCTGGATTAATAATTTTTCTTTGGTGGTTAATTCTTCTACTGATTTTGTTTAATGCTTTGTGTGGTAGTTTTACCCCCAGCGTTTGTTGATTTTGATATTGTTTCTTTATCTGACAGTGGAAACCACTTCTAGTTACAGGAAACCAGGCTCCAGGTGTTTTCCTTTACTGTCTGTGTCCAAGAAACCATTTCTCTAAGGTGTGTGACTAGTTCGTCTTCTACATTCGAGGAACCCCTTTCTTCTTGGCAGCCATAAAGGATCTGGGGCACAAAACTATTTCTCTGACTCCAGTGCCCACTCTGGTTTCTCCTGTCAGAATGTCCACCAACTGGGACAGACCACGGAAGCCACGATGAAAACTGGAAGACTGCTGCAGCTGTTCTTGTCCCTTTACCTGATTACTCAGCAGTTATACCTTAAGTCTCGCCTGTGTATAATCTTATAATTACTGTGGGGTTTTGTTAGAAAGAAAATAATTTCTTTGGTGGTCCCATCTTTCCTTCATGGGACCAAAATTCCACTGTTCTTTTAGGTTTTTATCATAAATCTGACCTCCGTCTTAACACATTTCAGCCATTCCCCACCAATTTGATCTATGAAGGCATCTCAGCCGACTTTCCAGTGCTATTATGGTTGTATGTTTTTTACATTTCTTTTGATACATCAGTAGGACTTGATATATCAATAAGATTTGGTATATCAATAGGAAAAAAATTTTTTAAAAGAAAAGGAAACATATCAGCCAGCCATTTCATACTGATTTTTTCTAAATCTAATCCTTATAGACATGTCCAATTGTATATGGAAACTAGGACATTATTGTTATATCATGAGAAAGAAAATCTCATGATGTTCTTGATCCACACTCTCATGAGAAGAGTGTGGATCCATTTTTAAGGACTCTGATTAATCTTGAATTTACAGACTGGTGGATGCTGGGCATGATGAGACTGGAAAGATGATTCCATTGGGGATAAAATTATTAATTATTGACCAAAAATGTCTTGAAGTTAATGACATATGTGACATATGTGAATATGTTGTTAGTTTGCCAGGAGGGCTGATGGGGTCCTTCACACCTGGCTGTTTACAGTCTCCTGGACATCTGCACTGGTTTCCAAACTGCCTCTCCTGCTTCCAGTCAGATATCCATCCTGTTCACACCAACTAGCCCTTGTCCTTTTCATACCTCATCTCTCCTTCCCTTGTGCCCTTGATCTCTCCTCCTGGAAATGGTGTCTTTAATTACCCTGTCTGTCTTGTATGGCTCCCTTTCCTAGGCCTAAAAAGTGCTTCATTTTACAAGAGACACAGACCATAGTGAAAAGAAATAATAGAGTTTGTTTTCATATAGCCTGGAATGCTTTCAGTAGAAAGATTCATGCCATTCAAATCATCCTCAAAAGCAGTTATAAATTCCAAAACAGAAATCACTTTTATGTATTTTTAAGTGTTTCAGGAATACTTGATGTGGTCAGTACATTTTTCAATAGATACCAAATTTTATGCCATAGAATCATATTTTTATGTGCTATGCAGACACATTGTAGAGCATTGGGCTCCTTGTGTGATCTATGTATCTCTTACTTTTCTGCATATTACACTGGATTTTTGAAAGAGAAACAACATGGTGAAGGGGAATACGGGGCACTAGGACCTGTGTGTTTTGGACCAGCCATTACCTAGCTGTGTGGGCTGTGGGGTCTTAGGTGGGTCATTTGCCCTCTGGCTTTCTGGTTACCTTTAATTAAAGGTAATGACTCATGGCTCTCTCCTGCTCTAAAATACTATACTTTGGAGATTTCCACAATTTTTAAGCCACACAACTTTTAATCATAACTTTTTTCCTTTGGGAAATGTCATCTGTTTTATCACTGCCTTAGAACAGGATTTGCAGGGATACATTGTGATGAAAATCAAGGCTTCCCTGCCTCAAATCCCTGATCGGATTGTGGACCTAAAGGGCAAATCACTGTTCTTCTTTTTATTGAGAACACTATTGACTTTAACTCATTACTTAACTTTATCTAACTCATTAGTTTGCTAGGTAAATGACAATTCTAATCCTAGAAAAATGCATTTAGATTCAAATTCAATTTTAAATTTTGAAAAATACCACATGAAACACTATCCACAGCAAGCCTCTTTCTGACCAGACACAAATACAGCAAAGGTCAAACATTTGTATGTGTACACACAGCTTAAGGTGGGACGCAGTAACTGTTTCAAATGCCGGAAAGCATAAATATTTATACATCACAATAACCCAAAGACAGTAACTACAAAAGATCACTTTAAAGCAAAAAAAAAGTTAATTTCAAATGTATTTCAAGGAAAATCTTTTGTGGACAAAACCTCCCAGCTATTGCAACCAGGGGGAGGGCAGGGGTCCAAGAGCACCTGGCTGTGGGGGTCTCAAACAGACCAGGTTTGGCCACTCTCTGCTGACAAAACTCAAAGGCAGAGAAACGAGGTGTCTGGGTGGCTCAGTTGGTTAAGCATCTGCCTTTAGCTCCAGTCACGATCCCAGGGTCCTGGGATTGAGGCCCACATCATGCTCCCTGCTCCTGGAGGAGTCTGCTTCTCCCTCTGCCTGCTGCTCCCCCTGCTTGTGCATGTGCTCTCGCTCTCTCTCTCTCTCTCTCTGACAAATAAATAAATAAATTCTTAAAACACTAAGCAGAACAAAGGAATTCATTTCAGTGAGGGAAGACAGTGGACTAAAGTCTCCACGACTGTCTCCAGAGTGCTGAAAATACTTCCAGGTTTATATAAGGAAAATGTGGGACAAATGTCAGTGGGTACCTGCAGGTGGGCAGAAAAGGTAAAGTGGATCATTATCTTGGGGTCAATCACCTCGAGTCCTGCAGGCATCAGAGCAGCCGCCATTGCTCTGGAGGGGCAGTGGTTTTGGTCCCCATCACGGGATGCTTGGCCCACAGCTGGGTCTTCTGCCTGAATTAAGAGATATGCTGGATGGGACGCCTGGGTGGCTCAATTGGTTGGGCAGCTGCCTTCGGGTCAGGTCATGATCCCAGCGTCCTGGGATCGAGTCCCACATTGGGCTCCTTGCTCGGCAGAGAGCCTGCTTCTCCCTCTGCCTCTGCCTGCCACTCTGTCTGCCTGTGCTTGCTCTCTCGTGCGCTCTCTCTCTCTGACAAATAAATAAATAAATAAAAAATAAGAGATATGCTGGAAAGAAGAACTTAATCAGTTAGAAAGAACAGATGGGGGTCAGAGTAGGGGTAGGTGGTTGAAGTCCTCTTTCACTATTTCCAACAAGTGGATGTTGTGAAACCCATACAACTCTCCATCACAAGTGTGAGCACGTGGGACGCACACCTGTGTGGATACACGGAGAGCCGTGCTAAATTGTCCTCATCTTTCAGATCTCTGTTCACACCCCACCTCATGAAGCCTTCACAGAACGTGTGGCCCCAACTAAGCTCCCTGTCTCTGAAAGCCTGTGGTGTTTTCAGCCTCTGCTAGATAGTGTAGAATGTAATTGTCCCCTATTGTTTTATTAAGTGAATTTTATTTCCTTTAGTTACAGCATAGCATATCATCTGTTATATCTCCAACAGTATCTAATAGGGCTGAGTACATGGCCAAGGCCTAATTAATATGTGTTGATGAATTAAACCAACACCAGAAAATTTGATTAATTTGTCCAAAATGAGGACACATTTGTACTCTTGTTCAGCCTCTCTCCTTTCCAGCTCTGTGTGTGGGCTCATGCAGGTGAATTTTCAGTACACATCTTAAAGAAACATTTTCCTACATTGAAAAATTTCTAAAATACTCTTAATCATACTTAGAAAAATTAATGATTCCATATTCCTAACTATCCTAACCATAGTTCCTAACTATCTCAGGAACAGCTTAAATTCACAGCCAGATTTAAAAGAGGATTCAACCATAGTGTTAATGCCTCTTAAATGTATTTTCATTTCTTTCTTGTCTCTGACTTGTTGAAAGGACCAGGTCAATTTTCACCAAGAATGTGCTCGTTTTGGGGATTTACCTGATCACTGGCTTTTGGTGTCATTTTGCTTATTCCTCTGTTTCCTGTATTTCCTACAAATTAGAAGTTACAACATAATCCTGGTTAAATATTTTGGGCAGAACATGTCATAGATTGTACTGTGCGGCTCTTATTGTGCGGTAGGAGGGGACATACTATCAGGCTATCTCAACATTAGTGTTAAGACTAATCCTCAGATCAACATGATAACTGTCTGATTTCTCCCCCTACCCAGTGGTAAATATTAGTGGTATAGCCTATGACACACAGCAAAGTTATAAAGACTCTCACCTATCACCCCGGACCCCTTAAAGCTGGCCTCCAACCAGCTACATTAGAACACCTTTGATTGAGTCATAATTCTTTCTCAGAGCACCTGCTATTATGTATTAAAGTGAATTCATTTAATGAACACCCTGGTGACTACCATTTATGTTTAACTTGGTATGGATTCCTCCTTTGTATTAAGACTTTCTGTTCAGTGTGTCAATAAAATAATTGTGAAAATAAAAGCACCATTACTCCCTTGGTTCCTACACAGTCTTAGGTTTGGGAAAACTAGCTGAGAGCAACATTATACCCACTGGTGTATCGTCCACTCCAGAGTGACCGTCTTCAGGGCAGGCAGCCTGGCCTGTTGTAAAATCAGATGTACCCCTGAGCTCGAAGGTGGTCCCAGCTTTGGGCAATGAAAGGAGACCCAGCCAGGCCAGAAGAATGCAGCATGAAAAGGGAAATCATACCAAAAAAGAATATATATTAGGAAGATTAACTCAGACTTCTAAATAGCCCTATGAGGAAAGCACTGTCTTCATCCCTGCTCACAGGTCAAGGTCCTCTTCACAGGCAGAAGATTTCCTCCAAGGAAAAGAGTGGGAAGGATCAATCTTACCATTTGTCCTGCAGAAAGGAGGTTCTTGCCACCCAGTGAGGGTGTGCTGGCGGTGGGAGGTGTGGTATGTGTCTGCCCAGGCCTGTGCTCCAAAGGGAGACCCTCACGAGGCCTCCGCTTTTTCATAAGGGGCCTTCATGGGTATTTTGATAATTCTACACTGGTCTGTCCCACACATTGCAGGACGCTTCGCATCCCTAGCCCCCAGGCCTTAAGTGACAATAGTCATTGTGACAAGCAAAAGTGCCCTTTTAGAGATTTCCCAACACCAACTGGAAAGTGTGTGTGTGTGTGTGTGTGTGTGTGTGTGTGTGTGTGTGTGTAAAACGAGTGCAGTAGCATTTCTGGTTCAGAATGGCTGGAAACTGCTGAAGGGGCCAGAGGACGTTTCAAAGTCTAAAGGGGGGATGGGCAAAGGGAGATGCTCAGATGTTGTTCCCCTGTTCTTGTTGCCCTGTCCCCTCCCTGCACACAAGAGACCATGCTTGGTCCTGTGGGTAGATGGGGCTGGATGGAGGCATCCCAAGGAGATGCTCCCTAGGCCCTCAGAGGGTGTCTCCAGGTTCTCGGAGTCCACCCTCTCCCTTTCCACTTCTCACACTTCCCTCCACCCAGACTTCAACCCCTGTGGTAGGACCTCACCCAACAGAGCAATCAAGCCCCAGTTTGTTCAGTCAACGCTGCAATGCCTGGCCCAGCACACTGGGCTTGTTTGGCGACCACGAAGACTTTATTCTTGTTTCTTAACTTAGTTGGCACACTTTAAAACTAGGAGACTTTATATAAAAAGCTGGATTTTCAGTTTTTCTTTAAAAGTCAGAAGTTCAAGCACCCAAGCCCATATTGGTACCCCCTGCCACTGTTCAAATAAACTTTGACACTAATACAACCTTCCCCAAATAAGAGAATATGTGTAGCTTCATCTTCCTAACCCGATTACATGTCTTCCTCCTGATTCCTGTCAGTGCAAGGCTCTCCCCACCTTGTGAGGCCGATGTGGGGCTGTTGATGGGAGGAGATGGGCCACTAAATCAGGTGATTCCCCGAACTGTCCTGGGGCCAAGGAAATGAATAAAGAGTCAGGAGATGTGGAATCTGTTAGCTGTGTGATCCTGGGCAAGCCACTCTACCTCTTGAGATTTAAAAAAAAAAAAAAAAGAGTTGGGCTAAACAATTTATGAGTTCCATTCCATCCCTAAAAGTCACTGGTCTTATAGTTCAGGTACACAGACACTCCCATGTGTGTGCACTTGTGTGAGTGTGAGCACAAGCACGCTCCCTGCCGCCCCCCACGGTTATTGATAATGTAATCATACCCATGATAATTTCAAGTCAATTGTAAAAATTAAAAATGTCAGTTAACAAATTTTTTTTTTTAAGATTTTACTTGTTTGACAGAGAGAGGCACAGCAAGAAAGGGAACCCAGGCAGGGGGTGTGGGAGAGGAAGAAGCAGGCTTCCCGCCAAGCAGGGAGCCCAATGCAGGGCTCGAACCCACATCCCTAAGATCAAGACCTGAGCCAAAGGCAGCTGCTTAATGGCTGAGCCACCCAGGTGTCCTAACAGAGAATTCTTTAATGACCTACTATCTTAGTGACCCTCTGTGAGTTTTCAATCCTTCTTCCCCTTGTTCATCTGAACAAAAGCTGAGACTTCCCTTTTATTCACATGCTTATCTCATTTCTTTTAAGTGCATATTCCTGGTCCTGCTTACCTGTGAATACAAGATCCTCTCTCCTCTGAGGATCACTGAGCAAATTTTGGAAAGTTGGGTTGGAAAGTCTGAGGTATGTTCATGTATAAGAGAAAGTGTAAAGAAGCCAGGATTGGGGTTTTCTGCTCCTGGCTGAGAGCACTTTCTTCCCATCTTCCTACTTTGCATTTCTTACAAGTCTTGTTTTTATATCTAATAAGGGGTTAATGTCCAGAATATATAAGAACTCCTACAACTCTACAAAAACAACAACAACAAAAACCCCTGATTTTTAAAAGTGCAGAGGACTTTAATATACATTTCTTCAAAGAAGGAGAAGAAGAAAGAAGGAAGGAGAAGGAGAGGGAGAAGAAGTAAGAGGAGTAGGGGGAGGAGGAGGAGAAATACAAATGTACAGTAGGCACATGAAAAGATGCCAATGATTAGGGAAATGCAAATTAAAAGTGCAAGGAAATATCACCTCACACCCATTGGGATGGCTACTATAAAGGGGAAAAAGTGGAAAAAAGCAGTAAATAGCAAATGTTGGCAAGGATGTGGAAAAAATGGAGTCTTTGTGCACTGTTGGTGGGGGTGTAAAATGGTGCAGCCACTGTGGAAAAACAACATGGCAGCTCTTCAAAAAATTAAAAACAGAACTGCCATATAACCCAGCGATTCTACTTCTGGGTGTATACTCCAAAGAACTGAAACTCGGAGACATTTGTACACACCTATTCATAGCAGCATTATTCCTGATAGCTGAAAGGTAGAAGAAACCCAAATGTCCATTAATGGATGAATGGATAGACAAAATGTTGTAAGTACATACAATGAAATATTATTCAGCCTCAAAATGCAAATAAATTCTTATGTCAGAATTAAACATGTACTTCAGTAAAAAAATTTTTTTTAAAGATTTTATTTATTTATTTGACAGATAGAGATCACAAGAGATTCGGGGTGGGGGGGAGTGGGCTCCCCACTGGGCAGAGAGCCCCATGAGGGGCTCGATCTCAAGACTCTGGGATCATGACCCGAGCCGAAGGCAGAGGCTTTAACCCACTGAGCCACCCAGGCGCCCCTATTTTTTTTAAAGCAAAGAAATGCTAACACATGCTACAACAGGACGAACCTTGAAGACTACGCTTAGTGAGATTAGCCGGTCACGAGTAGACCAATCTTGTATGATTCTGCTCAGATAAGGTGCCTAAAGCAGTCAGAATCATAGAGCCCGAGTGGACTGGTGGTTGCGGGGAGCAGACAGTGGTAGAGAAGGATGAAGAGCTGCTGTTAATGGCTACAGAGTTTCAGTTTTACAAGATAAAAGAGTTCTGTGGACGGATGGGGGTGAACTGAACCGAAGGCTTAAAACGGTGAGGATGGTAAATTGTGTTATGTGCATTTTACCGCTATTAAGACTTTTTAGAGGCACCTGGGTGGCTCAGTCGGTTCAGTGTTTGACTTACGATCAGGTTATGATCTTAGGGTCCTGGCGAGGAAGGATAGCTGGAAAGCAGGCAGGCAGGGAAAAGCCCCCCTCCCCAAGAGGAAACCACCCTTAAAAAGATTTTACACCACCCTGGAAGGAGCCCTCCGCCCTTTCCCATTGGGTGACGGGGTTCATCAGATAAAAACAGCCACCAACAAGCCCATAGAAACCCTAGATTTAGAAACTCCAGTGGTAACCTTCTGGGGTCCCTTCCCGCCTCGGGAGCTTTATGCTATCACTTTTCTTTTTTTTTTTTTTTTAATTTTTTTAAAATTTATTTATTTGTCAGAGAGAGAGGGAGAGAGAGAGCGAGCGAGCACAGGCAGAGGCAGAGGGAGAAGCAGGCTCCCTGCCCAGCAAGGAGCCCGATGTGGGACTCGATCCCAGGACGCTGGGACCATGACCTGAGCCGAAGGCAGCCGCTTAACCAACTGAGCCACCCAGGCGTCCCTCTCACTTTTCTATCGCTCAGTAAACCTTGCTTTGCTGCCCACCACTCTGTCTGGTCTATCTCTCCATTCTTCCAAGCGGCATGACCAAGAACTGTGGACACCGACAGGGGAAAAACTCCTGTAACCCTGGGATCGAGCTCAGGGCTCTGTGCTGTGCTGTGTTGGGCTCTGTGCTCAGTGGGGAGTCCGTTTGTCCCTCTGCCCCTCCCCTTGCTGATACTCTCTCTCTCTCTCTCTCTCTCTCTCTCAATCCTGGGATCCTTTAAAATCCTTTTAAAAATAAACAAAACTTTGTAAATAATGATATTAACTATCAATTTAGCTTACTAGTAAAAAAAAAAGTATCAAGTAAACCAAACCATGTAAGACAGATAAAATCTAGATATGATCACAAATATGAGAGGCAGTCAGAATACTTTAAAACAGAGCAATTCAAGTTCACAGCCTCTGCCTGATGTGCCACAGAATGCCTGAGGCCCCCAGATGAGCTAGACAAGGAAGAAAGAGCATGAGATAACAGTTTAGGTGTAGCAACACAATGGGGAATATGCAATCATAAAAAGTATATGTCAGTGTAGAAGCTGCTGGAAGGCAGCGGGCTTGAGCAATGGAAACTTGAGCAAGGAACAAGGGCCCACATGACCTTGGGGCTCAGCGTAAGCAGGCTCTGGAAGCAGCCCACCCCGAAAGAGCCATAGGCCCTAGTTGACCAATGGGCTACTTAGACCCAGGCATGGTTACCAATAAAGGGAAAATTCCATTTATTCCCATACCTCCCTCTTTCTGCCCTGTACCTATAGCCCCTCACCACCACCTCATGGCAGACCGTCTCTCTCTGTCGCTGTCCTGCCCGCCGCTCCCTGGCGGTGTAGTCAATAAACTTCAATCTCCTTTGTTCTGCCTCCCGTGAATTCTCTCACTACCCACACCACCCTCCTCCACCGGTAGGGACACCCCCTTTCAAGCAACATCACGGAGAAATACTGCGGACATGTTTTGAGAAAACAGCAAAATACAAAATTGAAAGGTAAAAGCGAAGTGTAAAATTGTGTGTGTGCGCAGACAAGGAAGAGATGGGGAAAGGCAAGAACAAAATGAGTTCCTTTGTTAGGTAGATTTATTTTTTTCTGCTTCGAAATACATTTTTTATTACAATAATATTTATACAACAAACGTGAAGATAAATGAGAGTGGAATGAAACAGAAATCCCAAAGTGTCCCTCTCAGAGAAGGTATTGCTCCAAAAGGTACCAGAACACAATTTCTTACAGAAGAAATAACTTTATTTGGAGTCTTAGCTACAACTAACAAACGGAAACAGCGAACAAGAACAGCCCCATCTTTAACCCCCAGCGGAAGTTCCTTCACGTTTGTGCAGCCACAACACGTCATGCTCTCCCACTCTGGTTGCTCTAGGCACATTCCCCATGCACTGCCTGGTCCTAGAGATCTCTTGTGTTTATGACTTTTCTGAAAAAGCTGCAAGCACTTAGGAATGGTGGCCCTCGCCATGCCTAGCACAGTGCTGGGTTACCACTCAAGATTCTTGCCAGATGAAGGCTAATTAATGCAGCCTGCTGGGTTGGACCCTGATGACCTATTACTTTTTGCCTATTAATATATCAAATAATGTTGACATGTCTGAGTACATCCCAGAGGCATGCCTAAGGAAGTAAGCCTGTAAAAGTTCCCCAGTGCTACGGGAGCCCGCAAGGCACAAGCTGGAGCTCCATGTCTGGATGATAAGCAGGAGAAACTGGAGGTACAAGAGTACTCCGTTCTAGTGTGGTTTGATGTTGATTACATGGTTGATTTCATGGTCATTCATGCTCCTGGAAGTCAGACATATCCAGAAAAGAGAAGCCTGTGGATGCTGCCAACTCTGGGTTCCAGGATTATAAAACATCTTTAGGCACTCCCCCGTGCTACAAAGGAGGGCATTCAGCCTCCTGATTTGCAATAAAGTCCTCTTTCTCCATCTAGCCATCAGCTTCAGTAAATTGGGGACTTGGACGGAAACTTTTACATCCCTTTCCTGATGGTCAGGAGCATGGAACAAATACAGCATCTGTAAGTTTCAAAAGTTAAAAGGAAAATATATCCTTAAGACTTTCCCATGTTTCCCAGCAGCGGCTGTAGAAAGAGCCCCGCGGTTCCAAACACACAGACAATTATAAATACCCAAAGAAAGACCCTGTCCACCACCATGGCTACGTATTTCCAGTCATCTTCTACCTGAAAGGCAAACAAAAAGTTGAAACAGTTAAAAAAATATATATGGAAACCTTAGGAAATCCACTTTGTCTTATAAATAAACTGCTTCTTTTTCAAAGAAACTTCCCTGGCAATTTTTAAAGCCAATATTAGTTTTATCCTGGTTAAGCCATGTTGCCTATAGAGTTCACAGAACTTTTGTCTGAAGAGCGTGGCTATGCAAGCCTTTCCATGCCTCATGCCGATGGTAACAGAGTGAGCAGGACTGTACGGGGCACAAAAGACTTTTCCCGCAAAAAAGCACTCCTGAGATAGCTCAACCTTTGCCACTGGCACCACTGAATATTCTGAGTCGTTGGCAAGTCTGGGAAATGGGTTGGAGGTAGGGAGTGCAGGACATGAGGACTGATGGAGGGCCCCCTTCTCAGGCATAGGCAGCCCTCCAGCCCGCAAGTCATGCTGCTGTGGAGAGTTCATTGCATTTCTCATGTCTCTCTGATGAAGGGTAGTTGAAGGCAGGCAGGGAACAGCCCTAGCCCGAGCCTCTCCCCCAACCCCCCACCGCCCTAAGAGGAAACCACTATTAAAAGGACTTTACACCACCCTGGAAGGAACCCTCCACTCTTTCCCCTATGACAGAAGCCTGATTGGGTGGCAGGCGCAGGGAAAGCTCATCAGATAAAACAGCCCGCCAACAAGCCCATACAAACTCTAGACTTAGAAACTCCAGGGGCAACCCTCTGGCATCCCCTCACTCCTTGGGAGCTTTTGTGCTATCACTTTTCTATCCCTCAATAAACCTTGCTTTGCTGCCCACCACTCTGTCTGGTCTACCTCTTCCTTCTTCGAAGCGACATGACCAAGAACCGCGGGCACCGACAGAGGGAAAAAATCCTGTAACATTCCAGTTTCTGACCTCCAATTGATTACGCCTCCAGCTTATGCCTGAGACCTAGGTCTCGGGTTGTGTCTTGACAGCCCTGCCTGGTGGTGTTTAAATCAACAACTCTTCCCTCCATGTTATGAAGGTGTCACCATGAGAGTACAGTTCTGGGCTCACCTGTCTCAGGATGCATCCCCCACCCCCTGCTTTGTGACCCACAGTCACAGTAGCCTGCCCTGCACCAACGGGATGGACAGACTTCAGGTCTCCAGCCGTCCTTTAACTAGGAGATACGGATGCCGGCGGCCGCAGTGTGCTGTCCAACCCAGACACCTGGCACAGGTTTTCAGATGCCCTCAGCTGGTCATCCTGATGATGTGGGAAACTGGCATGATTTTCTTGAGCTCTCTCTTTGGAGGATGGGGGAGGTCCTTGCTGCTATAGTTAGATTCTGGGCAACAAAAGCAGAATATGTTGCTGCTAAAAATATCCCCGAGGCTCATTCAATCTGCACCTAAATCACTCTGCAGTAGAATCAGTGGGGCTGGAATTGCAGAGGACTCACTCCCCTCTTCCAGCACTCTCAGACTGCAGGCTGATCTGCGAGCAGATCTCCCCATTCACCCTTCCCTCCGCCACTGTTGTTGTTGTTGTTGTTGTTGTTGTTTAAAGATTTTATTTATTTATTTGAGAGAGAGTGAGAGAGAGAGAACAGGAGAGAGGAGAAGGTCAGAGGGAGAAGCAGACGCCTCGTGGAACTGGGATCCCGATGCGGGACTCGATCCCGGCATTCTGGGATCATGACTTGAGCTGAAGGCAGTCGCTTAACTAACGGAGCCACCCAGGTGCCCTCTGCCACTGTTTTTAAGAAGCACTTTCATTGGGCACCTGGAGGTGGTTGAGAAACTGCCTTCGGCTCAGGTCATGATCCTGGAGTCCTGGGATCGAGGCCCACTTCAGGCTCCCTGCTTGGTGGGGAGCCTGCTTCTCCCTCTGACCCTCCCTGCTCTCATGTTCTCTCTCAAATAGATAAATAAAATCTTAAAAAAAAAAAAAAAAGAAAAGAAAAACTTTCATTAACCAAGTTTGTCCTGAATGTTTACTTTAACCAGCCGCTTTCACTGCAGTTACCATTTCCGGAGGTGGAGGTTTGCAATGAGGCTGTGGTTTACTTCACCCATAACTGCATAATAACCACTTGGTCTTAGAGTAATGCACCCGACCCTCGTGGAAACAGAACTCACTCATTGCTAATCTATAAAATGCCTCCAAGCCTGCTGCAGGTGGACAGGCTAGAGGGACCATGCACCTACCTCCTTTGCTTCATTTTGGTTCTTCATGTTTTCTGCTATGAACTGAACACTATTAATTACATCTTCGACATCAGGTGAGGGCTCTGAATTCTCAGCCACCCATTGTAAAGGCTGATGGCTTAATCTTCTCTTGCTGGTGGCAAGCTCACTTGACTTCGGACAGTGGCAACATGCCGTAGGAAGTTTGGTCTCTCTGCGATGGTCATATTTGACTTTGGTGGACCTACTGGAAATGCCTTTGGAGTTTTTATCAGAACTTGTCTCCCTCTTCTTGTTCAGAGGTCTCCTCATCATCAGAATCTGGGGTAACAGCTGGAGGAAAACCGTCTTCACCCACTTGGGCATGGTGTGTGTTGTTGGGGTGCGAAAATGTATGTTCAACACGAACACGGTCACCACAATGGACAGGGTAACAAAGATCATGGTGAACAGCAGGTACTCACCCACCAGTGGGATCACGAGAGACGTGGACGGGATGGTTTCCGTGATTACGAGCAAAAACACAGTCAGAGAAAGCAGAACTGAAATACAAAGTGTCACCTTTTCACCACAATCAGAAGGAAGGTAAAAGACCAGCACAGTTAGAAATGAAATAAAGAGACAGGGGATGATCAAATTAATGGTATAAAACATTGGCAATCTTCTAATGTAAAAAGAATAGGTTATATCTGTGTATATCTCCTCACAACAGTTGTATTTTATGTCATGCTTGTAGCCAGAAGCATCAACAATTTCCCATTCACTGTTTTCCCAAAAATCATTCATATCCACTTTAGATCCAATAATTAGGAGATCAATTTCCGCTTTGTCATATGTCCAGGAACCAAATTTCAGGGAACAATTTTGATGATCAAAAGGGAAAAAAGTGATATCCATAGGACAGGAACTCTTGAAAATAGCTGGCGGGGTCCAGGTTATCATGCCATCATATTTAAGGAGAGCTTTTGTCTTGCCTTCAACTTGAAAATCACCAACAGCACTGCAAAATAAACCAGACACCATTAGTAACACTCCCTTTGCTGTACCGAAGGCAACTGTGGAAAGAGACTACTTCTGTCAGAAGCCCATACTTGTTGTAGAGAACAATGTCTGGCTTCCAGATCTTATCCGCAGGAACACGTAGAGTCTCAATGCCATCATAGTCCATTGGGTTCCAGCGCAATTTATAATCATTCCAGATCTAAAGGCAGTAGAAGACAATTGAATAAAAAATTCTTAGTAACTTTCTTCCAATGTTAATTCTATATTGGTTTAGCAGGGGTTTTTTTGGAAAAAGTATGTTCTAATTTAAAAGGTACATTGGAGGGCACTTGGCTGGCTCAGTCAGTAAAGCATGCAATTCTTGATCTCAAGGTCATGAGGTCAAGCCCCACACAGAGCATGGAGCCTATTTAAAACAATAAATAAAGAGTGTGTTGGTTTTTCTTTTTTTCTTTCTTTTTTTTTTCTTTCTTTCTTTTTTTTTTTTTTGGTGAGAGAGAGATTGAGAGGAAGAGAACAAGCAGGGGGAGGGGCAGAGGGAAAAGCAGACTCCCCACTGAGCATGGAGCCATGCGAACTCCATCCCACGACCCTGGGATTATGACCTGAGCCAAAGGCAGACATTTAACAACTGAGCCATCCAGGTGCCCAAGAATACATTTGGTTTCTATCAAAAGTTGAAAGGGTAAATCCATGTGGAATAGAGGGCTACGTAGCTGAGCTGAGCTGATTTTGGCAAATATAACTTAGATAATTGTCTATTGATTATTAATTAGCTGGCCAAGTTTAAAAACTCAACTTGTATGTTCCATAGACTATATTCACACTGGAGTAGCAAGTCATTTCTAATATTAAAAAGATAGTTCAACTGTACAAGGATGAACTTGTTACAAAATCTGTGTAAAAGATTAAGACAAGAGGGAAGCATGAGATGGTATAACTGATAAAACCAGCTGGTGGGAATCTAACCCACGTGCTCTCATACTCAGTTTCTGACTTCCCTAGGCCTGGCGCAGCAGGACCAAAGAGTGGGCAAGCAACTGACTCTGGGGCTCAAGTTACAGATAGAAATAGGATACCTGAGGGCAGAAACCAGAAGGGAGAGGTCTCTATGTCCCGGAGAACTTTATCACTATGTTTCTGTACCTGTGAAGTTTACATCAAGCAGCTGTGACCAGAGCTGAACTTTAGGCTTTGGTGACAGATAATATTTTATGCTCTGTTATAAGTTGGAGATGGAAAGAGGGAATGCTAGCAGAGTTTATCCATTAGACATTGTTAGGCTGGTGCATAAGAAAGACACGTCTAAGGGAAGGACACATACGTGACGTAGCCACAGATTGGTTTCCATGATCTGGTTGACTTCATCCTGGGAAAAAGAAACAGTATTTTTTAGCCTTAAATGTGCTTGCTAATACACGTGGATCTTAGAACAGGAATTACAACAAAGGAGAGCCAAATCTGAGTTATTCATACTAATAGAGGAAAACAAAAAGGACTAAAAAAGCAACTTATAAAATACAACCAGAAATATATTTTCACATCTGGTTCCAACCCTGTTGACTTTGAGAGAAAATGTGGCTTAAAACTGTCTTTCAAATCTGATTTAAGTCTCACCTCTTCCATGAAAACTTTTTCTTTTTTTTTTTTTTTTAAGATTTTATTTATTTATTTATTTGAAAGAGTGTGAGAGAGAGCATGAACAGGGGAAAGGGGCAGAGGGAGAGGGAGAAGGAGACCCCTTGCTGAGCAGGGAGGCTGACTCCAGGTTCTATCCCAATCCCAGGAACCCGAGATCATGACTTGAGCTAGAAGCAGAAGCTTAACCAACTAAGCCACCCAAGTGCCCCAGTTAGTAAGTTTGGAGAACGCACTGCGGGCCACTGGGAACACCCAATAGCTTCCATGCTGTTGTGTTGTAAGGTTGATGAAAGTTCTGGATAAGTTTTCTGTAGTTTTCCCACTGAAGGCTTGTTAGCTGCTTATGAACACATTATATTTAGGATATTGACCTGAAATGTTTTCTTTCAGATAGCTCCATGACTCTCTTCAGACCATTTAGTTACCAGCTTAAACTATCTCCTCAGAGATCCCTTCTTTGACCATGCTGTCTAAAACAGATGTGTGTGCACATGTGTGTAAGTATGTGTCCATCCCTCTCTATTTTTCTTCATGGGATTTATAACTGTTATTCATGTTTTTGTCTCCCCAGTTAATCATTTAGACACATGAAGGTAGGGAATTTTTCCATCCTGTTTACTGCTGCAGTCCTAGCATTTATAGAGCACATAGTAGGTACTCAATAAATATTCGAACAATGAATGATTGGAGCAATCAGCATGGCTTGGAAAAGAATTGGAATGTGTTGCAGCGGAGGGGTAGTCCCAGCTGGAAAACTCCATGGTGAGCTGAGGCTGACATTTCAAGGGGCAGTTGGGCTCAGGACTCAGAGCCTAGGGAATGCTGAGCATAGTTGAGGTTGGGAGGTTTTCAAGGACTGGGGATGAAGATGGTAAAAACAATGAACCAGGTTCTGGTACTTATCACCATCTGCAGTAATTCCCCTCCCCTCCCACTGCCCTTCTCTTCCTCCTTTCATGGAATCATAAATATTTACAAGCTTTAGGGATCAGAAAGGCTTCACAAGGGGCACTTGGGTGGCTCAGTCAGTTAAGCAGCTGGCTTAGCTCAGGTCATGATCCTGGAGTCCTGGGATTGGGATTGAGCTCCATGTCCGGTTGCCTGCTCAGAAGGGAGTCTGCTTCTCCCTCTCCTTCTCCCTCTGCTCCTGCTCTCTCTTAAATAAATAAATAAAATCTTAAAAAAAAAAAAAAAGAAAGGTTTCACAAAAGAGGTGAGACTTAAATCAGATTTGAAAGACAGTTTTAAGCCACATTTTCTCTCAAAGTCAATATCATTTGAGCTCTCTCTCAAATAAATAAATAAATAAAATCTTTAAAAAAAAATAAGAACAAACAAATTACAAACCTTGCTTTACAAGATACATGGACACCCTCAGAGTAAATGAATTCAACTGTGTTTGACAGAGCTGTGGCCAGGACTCAGGCCCCAATGTGCTCTTTTTCACTGAGCTGCTCTCTAGTTCACTACCGCCCCTACCAAGCTTCCTTCTTCAAATGGGTTTGTATCAAGTCATGGTAAGCCCCAGGGTTTTAAAAGGTCAACAAAGGAATTACATTTATGGTTTCCTACTAGCCAGGAAAAGCAAAAACAAAAAACAAAAAGCAAACCAAACAAACAAACAAAGGCTATACTTATCCATTGGCCAAGCAGTCCATGACTTATAATTACCCAGGCCTAAGGATGGTGACTTCTGTTTAAGAAAAGGTCATGTTGTGCCCTATAGATTCCAGCAGAGCCATGTCAATAAATACTCTGGCTTCCAGTCAGGAATGGACTAACTATGAAGTCTAGAAAGGTCTCAGTGGTACATGTCATAAGCATCTTCCAAGGACTGCGTCTTCACTGTACACTAGTAGACTGTGTTGATAGAACTAGTGTACACTGTGAACTAGTACAGTGTGTTCAGATCATTCACATCTGTTGGCAATATCATCCTGACAATATTCCCTTCTCCCCCCAACACATCCACAAGCTGGTGAGGCTCCATGTTGTGTGGACATCGTCAGGGGTGTCGGCCAACTTTATGGATCAGAACTTCTTCTGACAAGTCTTGTTTTCCACCCAACTCCAAACCACACCAATGGTCATGGGCACTGCCATCAGTCAGCCCAGCTGGAGGAGGCCAGACACCCACAGTACCAGTCCACGTTCCTGGGACCATTGCCCTGTATCTGCTTCTTGGGAAAATAAATTAGTTGACACCCAGCCTGCCTCAAAGGATTAGAGTTACAATTTCAAATTGAGTAGCTTTTGGAGCACCAGAGAATGAAATGAGAAAGGCCAGGTGGACTACACTTTGAAGGCCTTTAAGTTAGTCATTTCTGATATGGGAAGCCATCAAAACACTAGACAGGGGCTTTGTCTTGAATTGCTATTGGGAGGACAGCAGATGTGCTCCTACACTGAAAGGTCATCCACCCAGAAAACTTTGTGGCCAGAGTCATTCTGTAGGGCAGCAAAAACACTTCTGGGTAGAGCAGCAAGAGACTTAGAGAGTCTGAGAAGGGAATTGGTGGTTGGGCAGCCTGGCTGTACTGCATCACAGAGCCACTCCCAGAGCTCACCATCGCTCAAGGACAACAATGTATGGTCCGCAGGGACTTCTGGTACCCCACCTGAGAACAGGTGGCTTCTATAGGAATGGCTACATTAATATCCAACAAAGTAGACTTCAGAAAAAAACAATTACTATAGACAAAGAGGGACATTATATAATGCTAGAAGGGTCAATTCACCAGGAAGACATAATGATCCTAACTGTATACACACCAAAACAATAGTCTTCAATTACATGAAACAAAAATTGATGAAGCTGAAAGAAGGAACAAACCCCCATCATAGTTGGAGACTTCAGCACCACCTCCCTCAGCAACCAATAGAACCACTAGACAGAAAGTCAGCAAAAACAGAGATCTGAAGAGCATAATCAATCAACAGGCTCTGACTGACATATATAGAAGACTTACTCAAAACAGCAGAATACCCATATTTTTCAAGCATGCATGGACTATTAACCAAGATAATAAGCCATATTTTTATCATGAGCCATAAAATAAACCTCATAAAATTTAAAAGAATTGAAAATGTACAGTGTGGTTTTTTTTAATTTATTTATTTGTCAGAGAGAGAGGGAGAGAGAGAGAGTGAGCACAGGCAGACAGAGTGGCAGGCAGAGGCAGAGGGAGAAGCAGGCTCCCCGCCGAGCAAGGAGCCCGATGTGGGACTCGATCCCAGGACGCTGGGATCATGACCTGAGCCAAAGGCAGCCGCTTAACCAACTGAGCCACCCAGGCATCCCAAGTGTGGGGTTTTTTTTAAATATTTTATTTATTTATTTGACAGACAGAGACCACAAGTAGGCAAGAGAGGCAGGCAGGGAGAGAGAGGAGGAAGCAGGCTCTCCGCGGAGCAGAGAGCCCGATGCGGGGCTCGATCCCAGGACCCCGGGATCATGACCCAAGCCGAAAGCAGAGGCTTTAACCCACTGAGCCACCCAGGCGCCCCTGTACAGTGTGTTTTTGATCATAATGGAATCAAACTAGAAATCAATAACAAAAGACAACAAGAAAATCTCTAAGCCCACAGAAACTAAACAATACTCTTCTAAATAATCCATGGGTCAAAGAGGATGTCTCAAAGGAGATTTTTTTAAAGATTTTATTTATTTGCTTATTTAAGAGAGAGAGAGAACACATGCATGCACATGAGCAGGGGGAGGGGCAGAGGGAGAGGAAGAAAGAGAATCCCAAGCACACTCTGCACTGAGCACAGAGCCCCATGCAGCGTTTGATCTTACAACCCTGAAATCATGACTTGAACCGAAATCAAGAGTCAGATGCTTAACTGACTGAGCCATCCAGGTGTCCCTCAAAGGAGATTTTTAAAAATACATAGAACCGAATGAAAATGAAAACACAACATATCAGAACATGAAGGACATAACTTAAAAACAGTGCTGAAAATAAAATTATAACATTATATACTTATATTATAAATAAACAAAACTCTCAAATGAATAATCCAAGTTTGTACTTCAAGAAATTAGGGGGGAAAATCACAAAAATGAACCCAAAGCAAGCTTAAGGAAGGAAAAATAAAGATAAGGATAGAAATTATGGGGCACCTGGCTGGCTTAGTCATTGGAGCATGAAATTCTTGAGATCTTGGAAGTTGTGAGTTTGAGCCCCACATTGGATGTAGAGATTACTTAAATAAAAAATAATAAATTTTGGGACGCCTGGGTGGCTCAGTTGGTTAAGCGCCTGCCTTCGGCTCAGGTCATGATCCCAGCGTCCTGGGATCGAGTCCCACATCGGGCTCCTTGCTCGGCAGGGAGCCTGCTTCTCCCTCTGCCTCTGCCTGCCACTCTGTCTGCCTGTGCTCGCTCGCTCTCTCCCTCTCTCTGACAAATAAATAAATTAAAAAAAAATTTTTTTTAAATAATAATAATTTTTTTAAAAAGAGTAGAAATCAATAAAATTGAAAAGGAAAACAATAAAGAAAAATCAGTGAAACAAAAGCTGATTCTATGGGGAAAATAAGCAACAAAACTGATGACCCTGTAACATGATTGGCATAGATAAAAACAAGGACACAGCTCGTGGGTCTGGGAGATCCGAAAACTGACGTCTTCTTTGCGCCCCGACAGCTGCACCCCACGGCTCTGCAGCCCTCACCATGCCACAAAATGAATATATTGAGTTACACCGGAAGCGCTATGGCTATCGTTTGGATTACCATGAGAAAAAGAGAAAGAAAGAAGGTCGAGAGGCTCATGAATGTTCAAAGAAGGCAAAAAAGATGATTGGTCTGAAAGCTAAGCTCTACCATAAACAGCGCCATGCTGAGAAAATACAGATGAAAAAGACTATCAAGATGCATGAAAAGAGAAACACCAAACAAAAGAATGATGAAAAGACTCCACAAGGAGCAGTACCTGCGTATCTACTGGACAGGGAGGGACAGTCTCGAGCTAAAGTACTTTCTAATATGATTAAACAAAAACGAAAAGAGAAAGCGGGAAAATGGGAAGTTCCTTTACCCAAAGTTCGTGCCCAGGGAGAAACAGAAGTATTAAAAGTTGTTCGAACAGGAAAGAGAAAGAAGAAAGCATGGAAGAGAATGGCCACTAAAGTCTGCTTTGTTGGAGATGGCTTTACTGGAAAACCACCTAAATATGAAAGATTCATTAGGCCCATGGGCTTACGTTTCAAAAAGGCCCATGTAACACATCCTGAATTGAAAGCCACCTTTTGCCTGCCAATACTTGGAGTAAAAAAAAATTCTTCATCCCCACTATATTCAACTTTGGGTGTTATTACCAAAGGTATTGTAATTGAGGTGAACGTGAGCGAGTTGGGCCTTGTGACACAAGGAGGCAAAGTTATTTGGGGAAAATATGCCCAGGTTACCAACAATCCTGAAAATGATGGATGCATAAATGCAGTGCTGCTGGTTTGACAGCAGTTTCAGACAAGTAATTCCTTATAATTACCGAAGACTACACACCAATCAGGAAGACAACCATTCCTGTGGTGGTTCTGAATACTACCAAACAGCCTTATGTATCTGCAGTCATCAAGAGAAGCATTTATTCTATTGTGAAAAACATTAAAATAGACATTTATTAAAATAAATGGTCTTTATTTTTGTCTTTAAAAAAAAAAAAAAACAAGGACACAACTCACCAACATCAGAAATGAAATAGGAACACTACAGATCCTGTAACCATTAAAAAGAATAGACAATATTATAAACAACTTTATCATACATTCAAAAATTTAAAAGAAGTGGATTAAAACCTCAAGAGCCACAAACTACCTGAATTCAAAGAAGATGAAGTTGATAGTCTGAATAGCCTAGAGCCATTTTAAAAAATTGGATTTATAGTTAAAAACTCCTGGAAAAGAAGTCTCTAGATGTAGTAAGTTCCCCTTGAGAATTCTACCAACTATGTAAAGAAGAAGTATTATCAGTTTTATATGATCTCTTCCAGAACATAGAAGATGGATCAATTCCAAATATTTTTTGTGAAGTATTATCCTGACACAAAACCAAAGACAGTACAAAAAAAGAAAATTATAGATCAATATCTGTTGTGAACCCATCAATAAAGTAGTAGAAAACTAAATCCAACAATATATAAAAAGTTATACATCATGACTAATGAGATGTAAGAATGGATCAATATTCAAAAATCAATCAATATAATTTACCATATCAACAAGGTAAAGAAGAAAATTGATATGTGACCATATCAATTGATGCAAACAAAAGCATTTAACAGAAGCTCAACATCAACTCATGATAAAAACTCTCTGAAAACTGGGAATAAAGGAGAACTTCTTCAACTTGATGAAAAGCTCTATAAAATGCTTACAGCTGGGGCACCTGGGTGACTCAGTGGGTTAAAGCCTCTGCCTTTGGCTCAGGTCATGATCCCAGGGTCCTGGGATCGAGCCCCGCATCGGACTCTCTGCTCGGCAGGGAGCCTGCTTCCTCCTCTCTCTCTCTCTCTCTCTCTGCCTACTTGTGATCTGTCAAATAAACGAAATAAAATAAATAAATCAAATAATAAAAATAAGTAAATCTTTTTTTTTTTAATTTATTTATTTGACAGAGAGAGAGAGTACAAGCAGGGGGAGCAGGAGAGGGAGAAGCAGGATCTCCACTGAGCAGGGAGCCCGATGTGGGGCTCGATCCCAGGATCCTGGGATCATGACCTGAGCTGAAGGCAGACGCTCAACTGGCTGAGCCACCCAGGTGCCTTAATTAATTAAAAGATTTTTTAATTAATTAATTAATTAATTAAAAAAAGATTTAATTAATTAAAAAGATTAATAAGTAAATCTTTAAAGAAAAAAAGATGCTTACAGCTATCATTATACTAAACGGTGAAGGACTGAATACCTTTTCCTTAAGATTGAGAACAAGGCAAAGATGTCCACTCTTACCACTCTTATTTAACACAGTACTGGGAATTCTAGTCAATGCAATACAGCAAGAAAAAGGTGGGGGGCGGGGAGGACAGATTGAAAAGAAAGAAATAAAATTATCTCTATTTGCATATGACATGGTTGCCTACATAGGAAAATCCACGGAATCTATAAAAATACTGAAACTAAGAAGTGAGTTCAGCAAGATCTCAGGATAACAAGATCAACATACAAAAATCAATTCAATTTCCATATACTAACAATGAACATGAAGAAATAAAAATTAAAAGCACATTATTTTCAACTGCTTCAAATAATACAACATACCTGCATATATACATAATACTGCATGAACGGGATCTGTATGCTGAAAATTATGAAATGCTATGAAAAAAGAGCCAAATGAATGGAGAACTGTCTTGCATTCATGGGTTAGAAGACTCAACAATAAAAATGTCACTTCTCCCCAAATTAATCTATAGACGTAACGCAATTCCTTTCAAAATCCCAGCAGGGGTTTTTGTATATATAGGCAGCTTATTTTAAGACTTAGACCCCAGAATAACTAATATGATTGTGAAAAAGGAGAATAAGGTGGCAGGAATCACTCTGGCCAATATTAAGACTTGCTGAGTGCCTGGGCGGCTTATCTGGCTAATGTTCACCATCGGCTCAGGTCATGATCTCACGGTCATGGGATCAAGCCCTCCATCAGCCTCCCTGCTTAGTAGGGAGTCTAACTCTCCCTCTCCCTCTCCTTTTGTCCCTCTCCCTGCTCCTGCTCTCTCTCTAATAAATAAGTTAAATCTTTTAAAATTAAAAAAAAAGACAATACAGATACAGTAATCAAGATTGGGTGGTACTGGTAGAGGGTTAGTCACATAGATCAATG
The DNA here is from genome assembly GCA_004024625.1 of Mellivora capensis. Classification (NCBI taxonomy): domain Eukaryota; kingdom Metazoa; phylum Chordata; class Mammalia; order Carnivora; family Mustelidae; genus Mellivora; species Mellivora capensis. Next base: position 78,858 of record PISX010001728.1, on the reverse strand, counting down.
GAATGGAACCTGCAATAGATCCACACAAATACACTCAACCTTTGTGATTTTTCACAAAGATGCACAGTCAACTCAACGAGGAAAGGGATAGACTTTTCAACAGATGATACTGGAGCACCCCTACCCACCAAAAAGACCAAGCCCCACATTTTATACAAAAATTTAAAACAATAACTCAAAATGGATCACAGTCTTGAATGAGAAACATAAATAAAACTTTAAGAAAAAAAAAAAAAAAAGAAAATCTCTGGGACCTGCAATAAGGCAAAGACTTAGGCTTAACACCAAAAGCAAAAAAACATAAAAGGAAAAATTAATAAATTGGACCTTGGGGCACCTGGGTGGTTCAGTGGGTTAAGGCCTCTGCCTTCAGCTCATGTCATGATCCCAGGGTCCTGGGATCGAGCCCCACATCGGGCTCTCTGCTTGGCAGGGAGCCTGCTTCCTCCTCCCTCTCTCTCTGCCTGCCTCTCTGCCGACTTGTGATCTCTATCTGCCAAATAAAATAAATGAAAATCTTTAAAAAAAAAAATTGGACCTCATCAAAATGGAAAAGTCTGAGTGAAAGTCCACATGAAAAAGATGAAAAGAGAAGCTACAAACTAGGTAAAATATAGCTGACTCTTGAATACACAGGTTTGAACTGTGCAGGTCCATTTATATGTAGAATTTTTAGGACACGGTGCTATAAGTGTATTTTCTCTTCCTTATGATTTAAAAACATTTTATTTTTTCTTCCTTTATTGTAAGAATACAGACTATAACACACGTAACATATAAAATATGTGTTAAACAAGTGTTTATGTAATCAGTAAGGCTTTAGGTCAACAGTAGACTATTAGTAGTTAGGTTTTGGAGAAGTCAAAAATTATTTGAAGAATTTTGACTATGGTAGGGGCTGGTGTCCCTAACCCCTGCATTATTCAAAGGTCAACTGTATTTGCAAAGCATTTATCTGGCAAAGCATTAGTACCTAGAATATAGCAAGAACTCTCAACACTGAACAGTTAAAAAAAAATCAATCAAGCCAATTAGAAAAATGGGCAAAAACCATGAACAAACATTTCACCAAAGAGGATATACAGATGGTAAATAAGCACATGAAAAACTGTTCTATATCATTAGTCATTAGGAAAATGCATATTAAAACTACAATGAGATATCATTATATACCTATTAGAATGGCTAAAATAAAAAAATAGTGATAACACCAAATACTGGTGAAGATGTAGATAAACTGAATCACTTATTATTGCTGGTAGGAATGTAAAAGGATAGAGCCACTCTGGAAAGCATTTTGGCAGTTTCTTAAAAAAACTAAACATGCAACTACCATATGGCCCAGTAATTGCACACCTGGGGGTTTATCCCAGAGAAATAAAGATTTACATTCACACAAAAACCTAGACCCGAAAGTTCATAGCACTTTTGTGTATGATAGAATGAAACTGGAATCAACCCAAATGTTCTTCAACCAGCGAAAAGTAAAATGAAATGCAGTGCAAATATACCATGAAATACTACTCTGTACCAAGAAGAAATGAACTATTGATATAATCAACAACTGGGATGAGTGTCCAGAAAATTGTAGAGTGCAAAAACCAATTCCACAAGATTATATACTATATTATTCCATTTTATATAACTTTCTCAAAATGACAAAATTTTAGAAATGGAAGACATATTAGTGGTTGCCCCTGGGAAAACTGGCTGAAGTGTACAAAGGATCTTTCTATTATTTCTTACAACTGCATATGAACCTACAATAATTATTTCAGTAAATAAAATTCAACTCAAAAAATAAATTTTCAAACTCTCCCTCACAGCTAGAGTTGCCCATGAAATAGGAAGCCAAGGATGTTAGTAGGGCTTCTAACAAAACTCCTCAAGGAAGTCACAGATGTCTATTATCATGGTCTGTGTGATTGGCATCCCCTGGAATGTTGTGCAGTGCCTAACCTGAGCAACCGAACACAGTGGTTCAGTCACTAACACCAGGAAGCCACTTGGTGTTAACCTTCTAAACTTGTTATATTAAGGCTGTGTTATTTTTTTTTAAATCTCTGATAGCAGCCAAATACAAATGTCAAAATCTGTATTCTTCTGTCCCCACCCACCATCCCCAGAACAATGTCCTGAAGGGTGTATCAACCAGGAATTTGAAGTGATGCTGTGCAGTGAAATAGACTAACTTTAGGTGAAACTTACTTTACAACAATCCCTCCACAGCAAATTATGGCTCCCAGCCCACTAGGAGGCCAGTAACCAGTACAACACTATTTGGGGGTATAGAGGATCAGGATAGGTAACAAATAAATATTTTTTAAAGGCATGAGTGGGTCCATCTAAGCAAAACAAAATATGTGACTTTTTTTTAAACCAATACGTACCAGTATATACATACTTCCAACTCGGGCCAGAAGCCAGAGGACCAGGCCAGGGTCAGCCTTGTCCACCAGGAAGCATGGACTGGAGAAATATCGTGGGCCCTGACTTCACATCTGTAATTAAGGTCTTTCCCCAGTGAACCTTGAGAGCCACCACTCTTTCCCAAGGAGCGAAGTCTAGGAGGACAGAGGGCTCCCTCCTTATCCATATATGGGCTGGGACTGATGAAAGGGGCACCCTTTGCCGTGCACTGCTGTCTCTCTGGAGACGCTTTATCCTCACCCCCTACGTCCTGAGCCTGCCTATTCCTGGAATTTGGTCCAAGCCAGTTCAGCCCCGTCCCATGACTTGGGGCTAGAACCCTGCTCTATGTTGTAATATCAGGGCGCGCTGCCTCCTCTCTTGCCAACTAGGGCATGAAGATTATTCAAAAAGAACTGCAGTCCTATTTGCCCTTGAACTCAGGAGACATAAGTTAAAGTAAGAACTCCAAATTCCTATCTGTTTTTTTTCAGGGCTGGATGGAACTCTATATGAAAGAAGGTGATTCATTCTTTCCTTTCTTGCATAATGTAAAACACCTAAAGCCATTCTTTTTCTATGGAGTGGAAAGAACATGAGCTTTGGAGTAGGGACGGGCTTGATTAAGACATCAGTTCCACCATGTTATAGTCATATGACCTTAAGAAGGTTGCTTACCTGAGCTTCCCTCCAGCTGTAAAATGCAGCTGAAAGCGACTAAGTGTAGACACAGTGACTGGTGCCTAATAGATGCACAGTGAAGTTAGCTTCCTCTGTATTCTCCCTTCAACCTCCCCTTCCCCTCTTTGTTTCATCAACTCCCTCTAAAAGCACTTCTGGAAAGACACTGCCTTGATGTGAGTAATTACGGCTTCAATGGGAAAGGATCTTCTTCCGAACCGGAGGGCTTTGAAGACCCAGCGTTCATGCAGATGTGCACTTGTTCGTATTTTTAAATTTTCTCTATTTACCATATGCAATAACTGGGACAACATCGAGAATTGCTCTGCTGCCCCACCCCCACCCCCGGCAGAGTCAGGGCTCTTCCGGGAACCAGTGGTGAACTGGCGGCACTTACCACGTTGGCCAGCTGTGTGATGGCCACTTCAAAATGCACCGTGACGGGATCAGAAACATTTTCTACAGGCCTGATGAACTGGTTATAATGAGAAAACAGTCTGTGGAAGAGTCTCTCTTCAGATGCACAGGCGGCAGAACCTGCATGGCCAAGCAGACAGACGGGTTAGAAAAGCAGAGAGGGGGCTCACAGATGGGGGGTGCCGGCAGCTTCCATCACCAGGTGACATGGGCAGTGGGATGTCTAAGCCGACGGAGCCCTCCTGCCCCTGCGTTCCGTCCACCCACACAGATGGCCCTGGTGCCCATTGTACCCTGCCTCTCCGAGCCTCAGTTGGTCTCCTCGGCCCTGAAGACGAAAAGAGTAATGCCCAGAACTGGTGTGATATCAAATAAAATAATATTGGCAAGAGCACTTTAAAAGTCTAATGCACACGTGTAAAGGGATAGCATGAACTCCAATTTTTGCTTATGTCACTGAGGATCGCTCATGACCTCTCTGATCTGGTTATTAAGGAAGGGTCCTGCCCTTTCCTGTCAAAATGCTGATCCAACTACCTGTTTCTACAGTCAGTGAGGTGCTTAGCTGGGAAAACCACCAAGCAAACTGAAGTAACTAGTGATTTTCTTAAGATCTTAACAAGCCATACTCCTTTTTAAAATCGGCTTTGAATTCAATTGTTTCGGAGATTTGTGTAAGTGCAAGGACTCTGAGGCAAACTTACTTAAATAGTTTTTAAAGAATTCAAAATTAGGAGTGCCTGGGTGGCTCAGTCATTAAGTGTCTGCCTTCAGCTCGGGTCATGATCCCAGAGTGCTGGGATCGAGCCTCGCATTGGGCTCCCTGCTCAGTTGGGGAGCCTGCTTATCTCTCTCCCATTCCCCTTGCTTGTTTTCTCTCTGTCAAATAAATTTTAAAAATCTTTTAAAAAAAAGAATTCAAAATTAGTTCTTAAATAATAGGACTTTAGTCACTAAATTTTAACTAGTCTAATGTGTATGTATTTTTCCAAGAATGCATTAAAACTGGGTTACTTGCCTTCATTTGAAATAATCCATTTCATTAATACCCCTCTATATTTTCCCTTATAGAAGCCAAGTTTGACATCTGAAATACTGTTCTACAAATTTCCCAGAGGAATTTACACCCTGAAAGGAAGAAAATTAAAGGGACTGAAAATTCATTCCGCAAAAATGAACAAAAGGTTAGCTGTTGTATCACTAAATAAAGAGAGTCGTTTGACAAATGCACTTGGAAACACTGAAACTCTGGGCTTTCAGCAAGAAAGAGCAAGTTTAAATGTAGAATAGCAACCTTGCAACCATAATCAATAATGGTAGAAATATTTCTACATAAAACAGACAAGAAACAATTCACTCCATTACCCCATTACCTAACCCCCTTCCCCCGAGACCCTGTAGAGAAGCCTCCATGAGTCTTGAAGAGCAAGCAAGCTCCAGCAAAGCCACCAGCACGTGGAAATGTGGTTTTCTTTAGCAGAATAGCAGCTATTTCCAAGGCTTAACTTTTTAAAAGAATAATCTTACTCTTAGGACTCATTCCAGCACAGCACTATGACATGCTTCGCAAAAAAATGACGATTACCTTCGAAATGGAAGGGTTCGTGGACTAAGTCATAGTATCAGCTAACAAATCACAGTTAAAAAAATATTAAATACAAAGACAAATAAATCAGTTGAATATACCTATAGCAGAGATGGATAGAAAACTGCATCATTATTATCACCATATTTTAGGTGGGACAATAAAATAAGGTATGGTTTACAATGCTTCATTGTCCTCCCAACCCCAGCCCCTAAACCTCACGTTACATGTTAAACCTACCCAGTAAGAAATAGATTAATTAGCAGTTATAACTGTAATCCTTCCTCTGCAGCCCCTGTACGTGTTCGCTCGTAAAATATCTCATCTCTGCCCCATCAAGCACAACTAGAAAAGAAGAGCAAACGTGTGTAGCTGAAAAGAGGATACGAGATAAAGCAGAAATAAAACCTACCTTTCAAGCAAGGCATGAATGCACAGAACCAGAGATACAAACCAGAGGGAAGAGGTGCCTGTCCCTTGCTGGTCAGCATGATTAAAACACACTTAGATTGCTTTTTCTAGTCAAAGGGTTGTGGAAAACAGAGAGCTATCAGACAGCCACACGCATCAGACCTTTAAGTCATCAGAGTCCCGCTGCAATCCACGTGTGTCTTCTGTGAAATAAAAACATTCCCAAACGCAACATGGGTGTTCCCCGGATCAGAGCCTAAGGCCAACAAAAGGGCAAATAAAAAGGATTCAACCAGATGTCAGATGAGTCATCACTTTCCTGTCACCCTAGATCTCTTTTCGTGCAAGAACCGTGAAGAGAAGCAGTGAGGGAACGCCGGGCAGGCAGGACTGAGTGAGGACGGAAAACACTGCCAGGCTTAGAGCTTTCCGTAGCACGGTCTGGGCAGTCATCCTTGGGGATGGGGGGAAGAAACACCGTTTGACTGAGCCCCAAGTCCAGGGAAAGCAGGCGCTGGGTCCCAGACAGCGTGTTCTGATTCACTGAGTTCTCTGGTTAATCAAGGCTTAGCCTTGTTATTAGAAAACTTTCTAAAATAGGAGTTTCCTTTCCTGTCTTAATACGTGCAGCTTCGAGCAGCACTCACCTGGTTTTGTCTGACTCCAGGGCTTCTGGTGTCTTGTCTTTCTGCGCTCAGCAATCACCATCCAGGACCAGAGATTAGGTGTCTGAGAACCAGAGGGATGAGTACTGAACATGGGATGCCAGCTGGACAGCCCTATGCTTATTGAAACATCCTTGCCATCGACTGGCTTTCTCACAAGTTTCTTCTTGCCTCTAGTAGTGTCGATAGGGCTTCTGATGAACTGGCCCTTCCAGGTCAGATTTTGGTGTTGGTTAACGAGGAGGCAGACCCACAACAAAATGGAAAAGCAACCTGCAGAATGGGAGAAAATATTTGCGACCCCATGTCTGAGAAGGAGTGAATATCCAAAATACATAAGGAACTCTTAAAACTCAATTTTAAACCCGATTAAAAAGTGGGCAACAACCTAAATAGGCATTTTTCCAAAGAAAACATACAAATGTCCAACAGGTATACAAAAAGGATCTCAAAGTCCCCGATCAGCAGGGAATGCAGATCAACCACCATAAGATCTTACCTCCCACCTATTAGGATGGTTACTGCCAAAAAGACCAGAGATAAAAAGTGTTGGTGAGGATGTGGAGAAAAGGAAATCAGCTCAGCTGCTGTGGAAAACAGTATGGGGTCCCTCAAAAAATTTGAAAAAGAAACTACCAGGACTGTGGAACCGCCATTCACTTGGCTCACACCTTCGCAGACACCAGACTTACCTCCACCCTCAAAAGGAAGAGTAGGCCAGAGCTGGTGAGAGCTCTCTTCCTGCTGGGATGTCTATCAGTGTGCTGATTAGAGTCCCACGTACGGCTGAGGGTCCCACAGTGACGTGTGAGACCAAGCCAGCGAGGTGTATCATGGGAAGCTCTTTGAGGCAGAGGACAGAATGATCTGCCAGCTCTCCAACATCACACTCCCATACAGAGAAGGCCGAGTGGCACAGCTGGGGTGGGTGTACACCCGTGGCAGCAAGACCTGCTCTCTCATTTTGCCCGACATGCTGAAAAACGTGCCCATTTTAAAGAGCATAAAAAATAAAACCAAGGCTCAGGGGCTGACCTGGGAAAAGCTGATACTCTGAAAGCCCGAGTAGGGGCATCTGAGTGGCTCAGTGGGTTACATGTCTGCCTTGGGCTCAGGTCTTCATCCAGGGTCCTGGGATCAAGTCCCGCATCAGGCTACCCTGCTGAGCAGGGAACCTGCTTCTTTCTCCCTCTTCCCCTCCCCCTCCCCCTACTCATGTGCTCTCGCGCACACACACTCTCTCTCTCTCTCTCAAATAAATAAAATCTTTAAAAAAAAAATGAAGGACATAGACTGCGGCATGGAAACATCTTCCAGAAGAGAAGGAGGTAAATTTATCGTTGAACAGGACTTTGTGTTATTTTTTCTTTTAGGTTATCTGGGTTCAGGGAGGTGTATGCTTATGTACATGTCCTAGATTTTCTTTTGACATCTTTCTCTTTAGATTAGAGTCAACTCAATAAATATGGTGATGGCTTTTGGTTTATTTTCTTTAAAAAAATAAAGAACTACTATAGGATCCAGCAATTCTACTTCTAGAAATATATCCAAAGCAAATGAAATCAGGGTCTCAAAGAGATCTCTGCATTTCTTTTTTTCTTTTTTCTTTTTTTTTAAGATTTTATTTATTTATTTGACAGACAGAGATCACAAGTAGGCAGAGAGGCAGGCAGAGAGAAAGAGGAGGAAGCAGTCTCCCTGCTGAGCAGAGAGTCCGATGCGGGGCTCGATCCCAGAACCCCGGGATCATGACCTGAGCCAAAGGCAGAGGCTTTAACCCACTGAGCCACCCAGGCGCCCCAGATTTCTGCATTTCTATGTTATGGTAGCATTCTTCTCAACTATCACAGTATGGAAACAACCTAAGTGTCATGGATTTGGATTCTGGTGCTGATACGTGGAGAGTGTTGGACAAGTTTCTTAAACTCCCTCAGCTCTGTCACCAGAAGAAATGTGGATGAAAGGACAAGGAAGACGTGGTGTATATATGTACACACACGTGTGGAATATTATTCAGCCATGAGAACTCCTGCCACCTGAGACAACATGGATGACCCTGAAGGAGAATGTGCTGAGTGAAATAAGCCAGACAGAGAAAGGCAAACACTGTTTGATCTCATGTGTGTGTGGAATCTAAAAAAAGTCTAACTCATAAAAGGATACAAACTTCCGAGTATAAAAATTCATCAGTGCTGGTGATCTTCTGTGCAGCATGGTGACTAGAGTTAATATAGACTTTAAATGTGCTAAGAGAGGGGCACCTGGCTGGCTCCATCAGTAGGGCGTGTGACTCTTGATCTCAGGGCCATGAGTTCTAGCCCCAGAGTGGGCATCGAGTCTACTTAAAAAAAAAAAAATCTAATTTAAAAAAGTTTTTTTTTAATTTTTCTAGGAGAATAGATCTTAAGTGCTCTTACCAAGACACATATACAAATGGTTACCAAGTGAGGCAATGGGTATATTGATTAGCTTGACTATGACATCATTTCACAATGCATATGCATATCAAATCATCACATCATATGCCTTAAATATATACAATTTTTATTTGTCAATTAGGCCTCAGTAAAGCTGGGGGGAAAGAAGCGTTAGACTGGAAGATAACCCCTTGGGGCCTTCCCATCCAAACACTCTATGACAGCATCACAAAGGTAGTACACTTGGCAGTTGTGCCAAATTCAGACCAATGACGTTCCTCAAAATTCTATCAAATTCATATCTCTTGAGAAAACAAAAGAGGAACCAACATTTAGAACCAAACTTAGACCCAGGCAGTGCTGGCTGACTGCCTGCTTCAAATATGTCATCTTGCAGTGTAACTGAGCGCTCCCCTTAGCAGAAGGGCTTTTGTCCTTCGCCGAAGTGTCCTGTGGAGTTTGGAGAGAATCGAAGGTGGTAAAGAGAAGAAGACTGGACAATACTTTACCTTGATGGATGAAATGCCAAGCCACACCCCAAAATGGGGCAATGCCTCAGTGGTCTTTAGAGCGAAACACAAATCAAGTTGGCTGTTCTCCAAAGATCCAACAATACCCTCAACTCTTTCTATTTCTCAGCCTTTAACTGATCTGTTCACACTTTCTAACAAATGCAAATTGCAGTTTGTCAAGAAAACTGTTGTTTTGGGCCACCTGGGTGGCTCAGTCGGTTAAGCATCTGCCTTTGGCTCAGTCATGATCCCAGGTCCTGGGATCAAGTCCCCCATTGGGCTCCCTTGCTCAGCGGAGAGTTAGCTTCTCCTTCTCCCTTTGACCCTCCTGCCCCCTCACTCTTACTCTCTCTTCCTCTCCCAAATAAATAAGTCTTTAAAAAAAGAAAAGATGGGGCGCCTGGGTGGCTCAGTGGGTTAAGCCTCTGCCTTCAGCTCAGGTCATGGTCTCAGGGTCCTGGGATTGAGCCCTGCATCGGGCTCTCTGCTCAATGGGGAGCCTACTCCCCCCACCACCCCGAATCTCTAACTACTTGTGATCTCTATCTGTCAAATAAATAAATAAAATCTTTAAAAAAATTTTTTTTACTGAAGTACATGTTTAATTCTGACATAAGAATTTATTTGCGTTTTGAGGCTGAATAATATTCCATTGTATGTACTTACAACATTTTGTCTATCCATTCATCCATTAATGGACATTTGGGTTTCTTCTACCTTTCAGCTATCAGGAATAATGCTGCTATGAATAGGTGTGTACAAATGTCTCTGAGTTTCAGTTCTTTGGAGTATACACCCAGAAGTAGAATCGCTGGGTTATATGGCAGTTCTGTTTTTAATTTTTTGAAGAGCTGCCATGTTGTTTTTCCACAGTGGCTGCACCATTTTACACCCCCACCAACAGTGCACAAAGGCTCCATTTTTTCCACATCCTTGCCAACATTTGCTATTATATCAAGCCTGCTTCTCCCTCTCCCTCCCCCTCCGTCTGCTTACTTGTAATCTCTATCTCTCTGTCAAATAAATAAATAAAATCTTAAAAAAAAAAAGAAAGAAAGAAAGAAAAGAAAACTGTTGTTTCACATTTTTGTTTTATCCAAAAAGCCTCTATAGCCATCACCTGAGGCCTTAAAGACCCACTCTAGAGCAGCGATTCTCTGGAATGCGTCCCAGATTAGCCCTGCTTCCTTCCAGGAGCACTCGGTCTGTTCCCAGGAGTCACCGTGCGGAATGGGAAAATGGGAGAGTTTCTGAGAGGAGATCACAGGAGAGCCTTACTGGAAGCAAGGAATGCAGAGGAAAGAGTACAGACTTTGGAGTCAAACGGACATGGATTTGGATTCTGGTGCTGATACGTGGGGAGTGTTGGGCAAGTTACTTAAACTCCCTCAGCTCTGTCACCAGAAGAAATGTGATTAAATTCAGTAGTATAAATCATTTCACCCTTCCCTACCTAATTTTTTTCTGTCATTTTTACTCTTTTTTTGTTGTTGTTTATTTTTTTATTTTAGTAATCTCTTGCCCCAACATGGGACTTGAGCCCATGACCCCAAAATCAAGAGCCACACAATCTTTCAACGATGCTAGCCAGGTGCCCTTCTCACTCTCTTACCACTGCAAACAGACAACACAACTGAGTAGCTCTTGGGTCTGAACTTGTAGGGAAAATGTGCTGGATTTTCAATGGTTATATAGAATATACACTCTCCCATTCAAAGAAAACATTTATACTAACCCCTCATCATCAGAAAAATGCTTGAGTTTTGTAACTTAATTATGGCTTTACATCCTGCTTCAATCCCTTTCTGAAAATTGCGGAGATAGAAGTTAAAACCAAATACACAGAAGAAAAGAAGCATACTTTCAAAAATTTTTTCTAAAAATTTAATTCAAGAAACAAAAGAATTAAAGACATTCTGTCTTTTTCTGATGTTGCTGGTTACCATTGCATGTTCATATTCCAGTAATTCATTTAGCTGTGCTCTCAAACCAACCAGAAGTTTAGTGCTGCTCATGGTTAATGGAGGTGGAAAGGCTGAAGGGAGGGAGAGGTTCATTACCCTGGGAAGAGTGCTGTCTTTCCCTCCCCACCCTCACCCCTACCATACACACACCCCTCCAACCCCAGGCCCCCTCATTCCTCTTAGCCTGTTCCAAAAGGAAAAACGAAGAAGAAATGCAGCTTAACTTTTCCAAGGCCACACATCTGATGAAAATTGGGTCCATGATGAAAACACGTCTCCATGCCCTCATGTCTTCCAAATAAAATTTGACATCTAGTTCCTGGGGATTTCCAACCTCAGGGGAGGGTAACCCATCGTTTTCTCACTTTCTGCTCCCAGTTGCCCACATTATCCCTTTTTTTTTTTTAAGGTTTTATTTATTCATTTGGGAGAGAGAGAGACAGAGAAAGCACAAGCAGGGGCAGAGGGAAAGGGAGAAGGAGAGGCAGATCCATCGTTGAGCTAGGAGTGCGACGTGGGGCTCAATCCCAGGACCTGGGATCATGACCTGAGCCAAAGGCAGGCATTTAACCATCTGAGCCACCCAGGCGCTCCCACATCATCCCTTTTTAAAATAACATTCTAGAGAGCTAATGTGTCAGGAAACCCGTAAGCTTCAGAGACTCATTGTTGGGTTCCTTCTGGGTTTTTATCTAAAGACACTAACTTCAATATAGAGGTTTTCTGAAGGAAAAAAAAAAAAGCTATACTGCTTAATATGAAACTTTTAGTTGTTAATATTGTTTTAAGCATTTCCCCCCCTCCAATTGCTAAATTAAAGCCATTGCCTCATTTGCTCTAAGAATTAGGGTGAGTGTTTGATACGGTTTTGTAAAACTGGTGAAGTGCTTAGTTGAAGTCTGAGCGCTCTTTGGCATAGAAACTGCATGAATGAACATTTTGTTGATCTTTCTCCAACTGTCAGTTCTCTTTAAACTCAAAACGAGAAGACTCTCTAGTTGTCCCTAAAGAAATGTAAAGGAAATAACCCTTTAAACATGTATTATTTATAAATCCACTGCAGCAAAACATCATCAATAATTCAACAATCCCATATGCCTGGTTGTTGTTGTTTTTTAACCTATGTCATTAAAACTGTCACATGTTCAATATCTCTAGTCAGTAGTATTTCACAGTCACCCCACTTGACATTTCGCATGCAGGAAAAAGAAAACAGCAGGAGGGGAAGTACTCAAATTAAATGCTAATTTTAGACCAGGAAGAAATATTTCATAAATAGCTCATAAGAGAGGCTCGACTCGAATTAATCCTACAATGCCCACCTTGGGACCACCTATATTTTAAGAAAAAGGGAAAGCCTCTGAAGCTGGGGTGAGGTAAAGCAGCAAGAGAAAGTCAAAACTGTGTTGAAAGGCTAAGACCGTGTGTTGTAATAAGAGCTCCCCTCCCTGCAGTCTGTACACCAATCAGCAGACGAAGCCCTTTCCACTCTCTCTTGAATCCCCACGGCGACTCGAGGAAGTGAGCGTCAGCGCTGTAGGTGAAGACACAGACCCTCAAGCAGGTTAAGTAACTTGCCGATCAGTGGCTGAGTTAAGATTCCCATCTCGGTCCATCTGAATCTACAGCTGATGCTTTAACCTTAGAGCTATCCTCAAGTCCTTTTAGATCCATGAGTACTTTATAAGTTCAATATATTCTAAGAGGGTTGTTATTGAAATGGGCCATGGTTAGCACTACCTTCATTTTCATTTGCTGTGGATCCTTCACATGAGTCGAGGAAGCCAAAGCGAATACATAAAAGAAGTTGGGACGGAGCACGTAATACTACACAGAAGTGAAAGCCCAGAGATTGCCCCACTTAAGGCCTGACATTGGGCACATTCCCAACTTGGGACATGTGGGCGATGGCAGCCACTACCACATCTTCGGGGTGGCTGTTGCTGGCTGTGCTGTGAAGGTCGCTAGGCTGAGCACTTACCGGTGACAGGCCTGGAAGGCCACGCTCTTCCAGCCAGAATGATTCCTACACAGACCTTTGGGAATTCTGTAACTTCCCTCCAGCCTCTCCCTGTCACTAAATGGGCAGCAATTATCTCTGGGTCTTTCCAGGTAAAAGAGAATGTGCTTAAATCACAAATCCCCTAAAAGGAAGAATTGATTCGAGGTTACCATTGTCCCACAACCCAGCAGAAATAAAATTGTAATAAAATCATATGCCATGTAGACCCAGCTCTGTGGTTGTAAATGCAAGTAACTGCCAGTTTGTTTTCGTTCCCTGGGGCTGCTATACTGAATTACCACAAACTTGCTGGCTGCATGCAACAGAAAGTTATTCCTTCACTGTTCTAGAGGCTAGAAGTCAAAATCAAGGTGTCAGTAGGACCATGCTCCATCTGAAGCTTGTAAGAGAGAACGCTTCCTTGCCTCTTCGGCTTCTGGTAGCTCCGGGCGTCTCTTGGCTTGTGGCCGCATCACTTTCATCTCTGCCTGTGTCATTACAAGGCCTTCTGCTCAATGCCTCTGGCTTTCCCTCTTTTGTGTCTTACAAGGAAGCTGGTCCTTCAATTTAGGTCCTGCTGGGTAATCCGAGATGAACTCATCTCAAGATCTTTAACTAAATTACATCTGCAAAGATCCTTTTTCAAAGAGCGTAACATTAATCAGTACCGGGGGTTAAGACACAATGTAGGGGCACGTGTATTTTCTTTTCCCAGAGAACAGTACTCTGATGCGTACAACGGACTTCAAGGACTGGTGGGGTGGTCCAGAAAGTATGACTGTTTTGGTATAAAATGCCAGATTTCTCATTCTTTCGAAGAAGAAAATCTGAAAAGTCACCTTTATTGTGGTTCCCGGTTGGTAGTCCAACTGTTCGTGTGCATCAGAACCAACGGTAGGGGACAGTCTTTAAAAGCTTAGATTCCAGGTCCTCTCCTCAGAAATTCTGATTCGCTGGGTCTGTGGCAGGACCTGGAAACTGCATTTTTATAAAACTCCTGAGTTGACCCTGATGCAGTGGGCAGTGGCACACCTCTGAGCTCCTCCAGCAAGCCGAGGAAGGATTTCCACACGGTCCATCTACAGTGTGCTTCTGTGATCTGATAGAGTTAGACGTTTCTAGGACATACGTGCCCCCACAAATGGGTAGGTCATGAAACAAAAACGTTAGAGCTCCTCCAAAGTTGCTATACAGGCGCTGTGTTTTGTGTGAAATAGCTCTCTTGACATAGGTACTTACTAAGTCCTACTATGCTCTGGTCACAGGGAGAGATGCTGAAATATAGTTGTAGAAAATACACACTTACGCGTTCAAGTATCCATGGAACATTTACAAAAATGGAGCTCTTGGTATGACCAAGAAAGTCTCAAAAAGCAACAAAGAATCTTTGGCGTGCAGAACACTGTCCACAAGAAAGCAAAATGAAAAATCCCACGATAATGCTCCAAACTTCTCTTTCTTGCAGAGCTCAAAATGTTGTATCCAGTCTTCCCTTTTTCAAGGGCCAGAGAGGTAAAGCTAATAATGGATAGAAGTCATAAGGCTCAGGTTTCATGGGTCCCAATATAACTAAGACCATATTAGGCCTAAGGTGCTGATCACGGCAGTCATGCAGCATGCTGTCCCTTCCCCATGCTGCCCTGGTGTTCAGGCTGTTGTCCATGCCTCGGCGGGAGCTTGACTCTGCCCGGGGCTTTCCCGCAGCTTCACTGAGCATGGCTATCTTCCCAACATCAACACCTCGCTAAGGTCTGAGTGGTAGGGATGAGGAATGGGGGGTTTGGAGGGCCCGGGGTGGGGGAGGTGATCCAAGCAGGGACGAACCAGAAAGATTTGCTACCTCCACCTACCCAAGTCCTACCTGGACTTTTCTTTTTTTTTTTTTTAAGTTTATTTATTTGTCAGAGAGAGAGGGAGAGAGAGAGAGAGAGTGAGCGCCGGCAGACAGAATGGCAGGCAGAGGCAGAGGGAGAAGCAGGCTACCTGCCGAGCAAGGAGCCCCATGTGGGACTCGATCCCAGGACGCTGGGATCATGACCTGAGCCGAAGGCAGCCGATTAACCAACTGAGCCACCCAGGCGACCCGTACCTGGACTTTTCTAAACATGGCGGTAGGGGTAGCAGCTAGGCCCTCGGCCAGGCTAGAGTCTCATTTGCTAAGCCCTGCACTCTCTTTTCTGGAGCCCCCACACCAGAACACCTCCCTCTTCCTCAAACTGACAAGGCAGAGGCCCGAAGACCTAGCAGTGGATGTGAATTTTTAAGAAGAGAGTTGGCAACCAGAAAGTTCCAATGTCCAGAAACAATAAGTGAATGGAGGGACTGAGGAGGGAGAGGAGTGTCAGCCCCCACAGGAAGCCCTATGGAGGCTCCCTCAATGTGCTGTTACTCATAGATAAAGTTTCATGGGGAGGAGAAAGAAAATAAAACTTGTGGCCAGGGAAATGTACCACTTCCTGGAACATGGTGTCAAAACATTGTGCTGGAAAAAGCCATGGCCACATCCAGAGACCCAGCTCTGCCTCCACCACCACCTGTGCCTGATTTAGGCAGCAACTTTTTCCTTCAAATGAGGTGATAGAACCAGATGAACTCAAGGCCTCCGCTCTTAGTTTTACTCAACGAAATATAATGACTTGAGCAAATGTGCTGTGGTAGCCTACTGTGGCCAGTGGCTTAACTTAAAAACTAGCCTAGTATTAGAGGGTGCAGAGAGGTGCAGACATCCTTGAAAGAAAGCAAGATAACATTCATTTAAATGACATGAATGAAGGAAAGCGATCCATCAGGGGAAAAAGGAAGAAGTGAGAAAGTAAGGTCTCTAGACAGGCTAAGCAGATGAATTTGGCTACTTGATTGAGGAGTGAAGATGCCACTGGATGGAGAGCTCAGGGCTAGATTTTGGAGGAACTTGAATGCTAAGCTAACATATTTGGTCTTTGGTTAATAGGTAACCACTGTAAAGTTTGAACATGGGATTAACATGATGGAAACTATAGTCTAAGAACATTAATTTCCACCTTATGCTGTGTTTGTTTTGATGTATCAAACTTCTTGTTCTTAATAATTTAGAAGTATTTTCTCTAGCATATTTGAAGGAATTTAAAGGGATTGAAATGCATTAAACTAATTCCCTTAAGACATCCTAAGACTTTAAACCCCTGTGCTCTTTTCAAATCCAGTGTTCTCATGACTTACAAGAAAAGTTTTAGAATCTACTGCAAACTTATAGGACACTACTATAGTTTTTACATTTTAGTTTGAACTTAAGGAATCTATAACATAAGACTTGAATTATTTTTTAAAAATTTTTTAAATTTATTTGTCAGAGAGAGAGGGAGAGAGAGTGAGCGGGCACAGGCAGACAGAGTGGCAGGCAGAGGCAGAGGCAGAGGGAGAAGCAGGCTCCCTGCCGAGCAAGGAGCCCCATGTGGGACTCGATCCCAGGATGCTGGGATCATGACCTGAGCCGAAGGCAGCTGCTTAACCAACTGAGCCACGCAGGCGTCCCAAGACTTGAATTATATGTCTAATTAGTTTCCATATGTTCTCTTGAAGTTCAAAACTAAAAAGGTTAATTTATATGACATCTTATAGTTCAGTTAAAATAGTTGGCAAGGCTCTTTTTCACTTTCCCTAGCAAATATGTTAAACCAAAGAAATTCAACTGTTTTGATCTACAAAAAATAGTAATTTTGTATAGCTCGGCTGATTGTATTATTATGTTTTGTTACTATACATTTAACGTTCTATTTTCTTTTAAAAGTGTCCATAGAGGGGGATGCCTGGGTGGCTCAGCTGGTTAGGTGTTCATCACAGGTCATGGTCCCAAGAGTCCTGGGATCCAGTCCCATATTGGGCTCTCTGCTCAGCAGGGAGCCTGCTTATCCTTCTCCCTACCACTCTCCCTGCTTGTGCGCTCGCTCTCTCTCTCTTTCTCTCTCTCTCTAACAAATAAGTAAATAAAATATTTTTTACAAAAATTTAAAGTGTCCATAGAGGGATGTCTGGGTGGCTCAGGTTATGACCGCAGGGTCCTGGAATCCAGTCCTGCATTGGGCTCCTTGCTCAGAAGGGAGCCTGCTTCTTCCTCTGCCTGCTTCTCCCCCTGCTTGTGTTCACTCTCTCTCTCTCCAACAAACAAATAAATAAAATCTTTAAAAATAAATAGATAGGTGCACCTGGGTAGCTCAGTTTGTTAAGCCTCTGCCTTCAGCTCAGGTCATGATCCCAGGGTCCTGGGACCCAACCCTGCAACCGTCTCCCTGCTCAGCAGAGAGCCTGCTTTTCTCTCTCCCTCTGCCTGCTGCTCTGCCTACTTGTGCTCTCTATCTCTCTGTCAAATAAATAAAATATTTAATAATAATAATAATAATAATAATAATGAAAAAAGAAAAGTGTCCATAGAGTATATACTACACATGAGGTATTGAGGCAAAGGGAGAGGTTACTGAGATAAATAATAATGATCCTTACCTTCAGATAACTTAAAATCTAGAAGATTCTCAAACTTGCAAATACATAAGAATCATCTAGAGATTTTTTTTTATTAATGCAAATCCCCAAGACTCTAATTTTTGCCAAACACATAAAGTCAGAGTTCTCAGACTGTACTCTTTCAAACACTGATCTACAGATAGAAGCATTTTAATGACTAATATGTTTGGGAGGAAGGATAGCTAGAACTCAGAGGAGGACCATTTTCTCTCTAGAAATCTGAGGAATTCATTGAACATTTAGAAGCTATTGTCTACTTAAAATCCTCCTGGAAATATTCAAGGATCACCTTTAGAGAAAAGGATTAGTAGAAGGAAGAATTGATTTTCTTCCAGAAACAGAGGAAGGACTGTTAATAAGACTTTCCTGGCCCATGGGTCTCCCACTTTGTTACATTCCTTTTTTCGAAAATGGTCCAGAAATAGATCACTAACCTAACTTACTAGTTCAGCTTAGTAAAAGTATTCTAATGACCAAACTTCTATTTTCTAAGTAGAAAATTCAGATTATACTTCTAATTTATTACGGTACAAAGCACCTGCTTGTTCTGAGACCAAGTCTGATCTTCCACAACTTAATAAATCATCGTTCTTTCTAGTGTTCTTCATTTTCACTGCATAACAACCGTGACCAGCACAGCCATGCTCTGGGTGCAATAAAGGCAGTCCACTACACCCCCCAAACTGGTACTCCTATCTCAAGCACAATTTCCTTTCTACTAAGTCAATTTAGAAGTTGGTGGTAATCCTGTTTATTCCGCTCTGATAGCAGGACCTGAGGCATGCTTTCAATGAAGTTGGATGTGCTTTGGATAATAAGACTTCGCAGATAACTTAGATGTGAGGAATCAGAAAAATTATTACTGTCAGTATAAATTAATCAGGAGACTAATACTACTACATCCAAAGTGTGACCATAGCTTTAAAAAAATCAATAAATAGAAAATTATAGAATTTCTATTTCTAGCAATATGATATATGCTAGAAATTCTGGAAAGCTTTTGAGAACAGAACACTTAAAATTATATTAAAAATACATAAGAAGGGGCGCCTGGGTGGCTCAGTGGGTTAAGCCACTGCCTTCGGCTCAGGTCATGATCTCAGGGTCCTGGGATCGAGTCCCGCATCGGGCTCTCTGCTCAGCAGGGAGCCTGCTTCCCTCTCTCTCTCTCTCTCTGCCTGCCTCTCTGTCTATTGTGGTCTCTCTCTGTCAAATAAATAAATAAATATCTCTTTAAAAAAATACAAAAACAATCTTTTCAATTCATGGATGAGATGGCAGGAAAGAAAGAAAATTGTTAAAGTGCAAGAAAGAGAGAAAGAAAGGAAGGAAGGAAGGAAGGAAGGAAGAAAGAAAGAAAGAAAGAAAGAAAGAAAGAAAGAAAGAAAGAAAAAAAGAAAAAACAAGAAAAAAACATTAGAGATCCTGATAGTTAATGAAGTAATAAAGCAAACATTTGTCCTGAGGTGGCATCTGTTGATCTCAGGTTTCAGAGTGAGAGGAGACAAACCTGCAGAGCCCTCACCCCCTCATACATACATAAAAGCAGAACTTGAGTTTGGAGCTGGGGTTCATCCTATCTCAGTTACACAGGAAACCTTAAGGGGAAGATTCAGTTTAAAATACACAGAGTGCAAGGGCACCCAAGTAACTCAGTCGGTTAAGCATCTGCCTTCAGCTCAGGTCATGATCCCAGGGTCCTGGGATCAAGCCCTACATTGAGCCCCACATTGGACTCTCTGCTCAGTGGGGAGTCTGCTTCTCCCTCTCCCTCTCCCTCTGCCACTTGCCCTGCTTGTGTGTTCTCTCTCTCTCCCAAACAAATAAATAAAAGATAAAATGTACAGAGTTCACAGGTTGGCACCTGCTCCCTTCTCCCGGGTACCTGAAAGAAGTAAAGCATATCTTTTTTGGATGCACACTTCTAAAGCCCAGTCCTCAAAAACTCCCCACAGATAAAACTCAAAGTAAAATGAAAAATAGTTTTTAAAAATCATAGACACTTAAAAAGAAAATTTAAAAGTCCAAAGAAACAATAAACCATAGAATAAAGCTTGCAAAGGTTTAGTTATTAAATCATTTGTCAGATACAGATTCTGAAATATATTTTACATATTTAAAGAGAAAAGAAAGGTGGTTATCAGAAACACAATGAAGGAACAAGGGACTCTCAAAATGACCAAATGACATAAATGAAAAAGAATCAAATAGAAACTCTGAAAAGGAAAAATATAATCATTGAAATTAGAAACTAAATGGATGGCTTAGACTGGAATAAGACATAATGAACTAACAATTTGAAAAATTATTTAGAATGTAGCACAAAGACAGATGGAAAATATAAAAGAGATATTAAGAGACATGGAGGAAAGAGAAAAAATGTCTAAAATATATCTAATTGGAAGCAATAGACTAGGGTCACAAGAGAGTTTGTGGGATCGATGAAATAATAATGGCTGGGACTCTCCTAGAGTTTATTAAAGACAGTGCCTCCATAAGTTGGTATAAACACCCAGCAGGATAATTAAAATGAAATCCACACTGCAATGAAAATGCAGAACACCATAGGAAAAAAATCAAAAGAAAGGTAGAAAAAACAAATCAAGTGCAAAAATATGATATTTAGACTGAATGTAAATTTATCTGTAGCAACAATGGAGGTCAGAAGGTAGTAAACTACTATCTTCAAAGTGCTTAGAGAAAATCATAGTCAACCTACAGTTGTAACACTATCTTTCAAAGCCAGGGTGAAATAAAGATTTTCAACAGAGATAATACAACCTAAGAGTTAAAACTAAGAGGCCCTTTGTATGTCTTCATTGGAGAAGTGTCTGTTCATATCTTATGCCCATTTTTTGATATGATTATCTGTTTTGCGTGTGTTGAGTTTGAGAAGTTCTTTATAGATCCTGGATATCAACCTTTTGTCTGTACTGTCATTTGCAAATATCTTCTCCCATTCCGTGGGTTGCCTCTTTGTTTTGTTGACTGTTTCCTTTGCTGTGCAGAAGCTTTTGATCTTGATGCAGTCTCAAAAGTTCATTTTCGCTTTTGTTTCCTTTGCCTTTGGAGATATATCTCGAAAGAAGTTGCTGTGGCTGATATCAAAGAGGTTACTGCCTATGTTCTCCTCTAGGATTCTGATGGATTCCTGTCTCACGTTGAGCTCTTTTATCCATTTCGAGTTTATCTTTGTGTACGGTGTAAGAGAATGGTCAAGTTTCATTCTTCTACATATAGCTGTCCAATTTTCCCAGCACCATTTATTGAAGAGACTGTCTTTTTCCACTGTATATTTTTTCCTGCTTTGCCGAAGATTATTTGACCATAGAGTTGAGGGTCCATATCTGGGCTCTCTACTCTGTTCCACTGGTCTATGTTTTTATGCCAGACCCTTCTCCAATGAAGACATACAAATGGCTATCAGACACATGAAAAAATGTTCATCATCACTAGCCATCAGGAGATTCAAATTAAAATCACATTGAGATACCACCTTACACCAGTTAGAATGGCCAAAATTAGCAAGACAGGAAACAAGGTATGTTGGAGAGGATGTGGAGAAAGGGGAACCCTCTTACACTGTTGGTGGGAATGCAAGTTGTTGCAGCCACTTTGGAGAACAGTGTGGAGATTCCTCAAGAAATTAAAAATAGAGCTTCCCTATGACCCTGCAATTGCACTACTGGGTATTTACCCCAAAGATATAGATGTAGTGAAAAGAAGGGCCATCTTTTACCCCAATGTTTATAGCAGCAATGGCCATGGTCGCCAAACTGTGGAAAGAACCAAGATGCCCTTCAACGGACGAATGGATAAGGAAGATGTGGTCCATAAACACTATGGAGTATTATTCCTCCATCAGAAAGGATGAATACCCAACTTTTGTAGCAACATGGACGGGACTGGAAGAGATTATGCTGAGTGAAATAAGTCAAGCAGAGAGAGTCAATTATCATATGGTTTCACTTATTTGTGGAGCATAACAAATAACATGGAGGACATGGGGAGATGGAGAGGAGAAGGGAGTTGAGGGAAATTGGAAGAGGAGATGAACCATGAGAGACTATGGACTCTGAAAAACAATCTCAGGGTTTTGAAGGGGCGGGGGTGGGTGGGAAGTTAGGGGAGCCAGGTGGTGGATATTAAGGAGGGCACGCATTGCATGGAGCACTGGGTGTGGTGCAAAAACAATGAATACTGTCACGCTGAAAAGAAATTAAAAAAAAAAAAAAAAACTCAATAAGAAAACTTAAAAAAAAAAAAAACTAAGAGGCCCTCACTGTGGTACCATCTAAAGGATGTACTTAAGAAAGAAGGAAATTGGTCCTATTCAATCAGAGAAGAAAGAAGAAACGGCAAAGAGCATTGTAAACATGTAGGTTGGTGTAAACAAACATTACTTAACAGCTAAGTGTTTGTTGTTGTTGTTGTTGTATTAATATAGTCTCTTAAATTTTGTGCCTAAGGCAAGAGCCTCATTC
Organism: Mellivora capensis; assembly: GCA_004024625.1. Classification (NCBI taxonomy): domain Eukaryota; kingdom Metazoa; phylum Chordata; class Mammalia; order Carnivora; family Mustelidae; genus Mellivora; species Mellivora capensis. The sequence goes on along the minus strand of PISX010001728.1, from coordinate 56,814 downwards.
ACTTTATTACACCCTAAGGAAGGGTTTCATCATTCAGTGTGAAAGGTCTCACCTTATCTCCCCATTTTTGACATGGTACCCTCCTCCCAGCTCCATGTTTAGCTGGGTCAGACTGATTCCCTTTGATTCAATATCTTAAGACAATGAAACTAGCCCTTTGCTTGGAGGAAGAAAGGAAATCTGGGGTCCAGTGTTTACTATACAGACATTCAGAAATCTTCCTGTTTTTGTCCTCATGTGTATCCCTCATTTCATAAGTATCCAGTGTTTCCAAATTCCTGACTTTTCTGGGGATCTGCCAATGGATTGATGGATTTCTCGACTGCTGGCTTCGGTTTCAGCTTTCTTGGGTTCATAAAGTCAATTATCACTCATTTATCTCTCTTCTAGCTTTCAAAATTTTGTCCTTTTCTCCCATCACTTTTACCCTTATGAACTTACCCTGAATTTAATCCCTTTCCTAGTATTTTAATGGAGTTTTGGTTGGATGACAGGCATTATTCAATCCACCATATTTTAACTACAGCTTTGTCTCCTGTGACTCTTTCTTAGGAGAGAGAAGAACGTCCCCAGAGACTCCTTCAGCGGACTTCCCCTTTCATCTCCTCTGTCAGAACTAGGTCACACACCCAATCTTAAACCAGTCACAGGCAAAGAGGAGGGGGCTGTCATGCTGATTCAAATCCTTATTATTTGGGATGGAATGGATGTTTGAGATCAACCACACCCCCAAGAACCTTAATCAAGGAGTGGATATGCAAACTCTAAACCACTTACCCAAGCTGGAAGATGACCTCTTAAAGGCAGTGGTCATATTTTATAACTCTTATATCTTTAGTAGTGAATGTCAGTGTTTATTTGACTGAGGGAATGATCTATTACATAAATACAATGTACAGAGATATTTATATATAAAATGGTGAGATGGTAAAGGCAAGATGACAATAAAGGTTATCCACTCAGACAAGACCTGCAATCATGGAGAGAGAGGGAAGCTTTAGACACTCTGTGGTGACACTGCCTGAATCCTGCTGGGCTAACCTGTAACAGTGATTTCCTGGGTAAAGAGGCATTATAAATGTCAAGGAGCTAAAAGATAGGATTGGTGGGTCTCAAGCTAAACATTAAATCAAATTACTTCAAGAACTCTAGTCTTAAGGTCATAGTCATATAACGATGGCCAAATTCGACTGGACCAAAATGTTTGGGCTATTTTGTGTTCTGTGGTTTAAGTGTATATACATATATATATATGGTCTAAAATTAAAATTTGTTGGGACGCCTGGGTGGCTCAGTGGGTTAAAGCCTCTGCCTTCAGCTCAGGTCATGATCCCAGGGTCCTGGGATCGAGCCCCACATCGGGCTCTCTGCTCAGCAGGGAGCCTGCTTCCCTCTCTCTCTGTCTGTCTCTCTGCCTACTTGTGATCTCTGTCAAATAAATAAATAAAATCTTTTAGAAAAATAATAAATAAAAAATAAAATTAAAATTTGTTGTCATCATAAGGCTTGGGTTTAATATGAAATTTGAAGAAAAAGTCCACAACAGAATATTAAACAGTTACACTGGTTACCTAAAAAATAAACAAACACTGTGGAAAGACATGTTTTCTCATAGTTCTGAATCGTATGCTACAAAAACCTTGTAGTTTAAGAAAGAATATATATTAAAGAGTTTCCTTTCTTTGTCTCCTAAATGTCTTGCTAAGAGCCATTTAAGGGACGCCTAGGTGGCTAAGGCAGTTGGGCGATTGGCTCTTGATTTCGGCCCAGGTCATGATCTCAGGGTTGTGAGATCGAGCCCCACTACTGGGCTCTGTGCTGGGCATGGAGCCTGCTTGGGATTCCCTCTCTCCCACTCTTTCTGTCCCTCCCCCCAGATCTCTCCCTTAAAAAATAAAAACAAAAACAACAAAAAAGCTGTCTAAGTGTGTGTGTGTGTGTTTTAAGATTTTATTTATTTACAGACAGAGATCACAAGTAGGCAAACAGGCAGGCAGAGAAAGGGGGACAGGGAAGCAGGCTCTCTGCTGAGCAGAGAGCCTGATGTGGGGCTCGATCCCAGGACCCTGGGATCATGACTTGAGTCAAAGGCAGAGGCTTTAACCCACTGAGCCACCCAGGCGCCCTTAAGTGTGTTTTTAAGTGCATATTTTGGCAAGATTTAGATGCATAATTGAAAAAGAATCTGGGGGTCTCTGAGAAGTTTTATTTATCTAGAACTGTCAGTTGGCTTATTGCTAATGCAGAAATCCAGAAAGCCATTGTCCATTTCCAACTTCCAGAGCTGCTGAGCTACAAATTTTTGAAAATGAAGAAACACAAAAACTATACAGGCAGCTTTTAACATGCACAAGGGATTACATTCAAATTACACACAAATAAATAGTACAAATACATAAGTACTATTTTCCTGGAAATGTACTTTATATTGATGATAAAACATCCTACAATACTAGATGTTATGTGCTACACATATGCAAAAAAAGTAAATTTCTAAATAAGATGTCCCCTTGTCTGCCTTCATCTTGAGTCCTGCATTGGGCTCTCTGCTCAGCAGGGAGTCTCCTCCTCCCTCTCCCTCTGCCCTTCCTGCTTTCCCTCTCTCTCTCTCACTCTCTCTCTCTGTCTCTCCCAAAAACAAATAAATAAAGTCTTAAAAGAAAAAAATGATGTCCCTTTCCAGCAAACTCAGAGTTTATGATATCTCCATGGGGCACTTACTCAATGTTTCACAGAAGGAAAAAATGTAGGATCTAAACTTTGAAGCCAGGGGGTGATATATATCTGAGAAAAGAAGAAAACCACTCCACTCTCCACTCTGACATTTTTAAAAAACAGTATAATAAATAAACAGTATTGGGACACCTGGGTGGCCCAGGAGGTTGGGCATCTGCCATTGGCTCAGGTCATGATCCTAGGGTCCTGGGATCAAGTCCCACCTAGGGCTCCTTGCTCAGTGGGGAGCCTGCTTCTCCCTCTGCTTGCCATTCCCCTGCTTGTACGTGCTCTCTCTCTCTCTCTCTCTCATTCTCTGACAAATAAATAAATCTAAAAAATAATAATAAAATAAATAGTATAAATAAATAACAGTATAATAAACCAATGCCCCCCCTTCTTTAAAGACAGTAGAACTGCAGTTGGTTGCAAATACCGATCTGATATTCTTAAGCGGTTCTCATTGCTGATAATCGAGAGAAATAGGAGGTAGATGACCGTGTACATGGAATCCAGGAGTTCCACTGCCGGCCCAGATCTATCCCACAAGGTTCACAGGGGAAATATATGGTGGGGAGGAGAAAACACTTACTATTTTCATTTTTTTAATCAATTTATTTTTGTAAGATTTTATTTATTTATTTGAGAGAGAAAGAGTATGCACACAGGAGAGCACAAACAGGAAAAGGGGCAGAGGGAGCAGGAGAAGCAGACTCCCCACTGAGCAGGGGGAGCCCGATGCCGGGCTCGATCCCAGCACCCTGGGATCATGACCTGAGCTGAAAGCAGAGGCTTTAACCCACTGAACCACCCAGGCGCCCCAAGATTTACTATTTTAAAAGCAAGCTGCAGTTTAAGACTGTTGCTCTAAGCAAGGGCTGCCAAGTCAAACACCTTTTAGAGCCAAACAAGTTGGGAGTAAAAGGGCAGGTGGGAGAAGTTGCCCACATCTGCCTCTCCAGATATGCCAGAGCCCTTCTCTGCTCCAGCTCATGGGGCCACGTGGATGGTGTTGCCAGGATTGCCGATGTTTCAAGAAAAACACAAACTTTCAATGAGATGTGATTTCTCTTGATTCTTTTTTTCTTCTTTTAAGTAAAATTTTTTTTCTTCTTTTAAGTAATTTTTATGCCCAATCTGCAGGTCAAACTCACAATCCCAAGATCAAGAGTCACATGCTCTACCGACTGAGCAACCAGGCACCCCTCTCTTGATTCTTAATTTTGACAAATTTAAAAACATTTTATTTTATTTTTAAAATTTTTAATTTTAAAAGCATCTTAAAATAGCTTGTGACCCCACAAAATATGTCCGCTGACCAGATTCAGACCATGACCTCATAGAATTTTCTAGAATATCTAGAATTTTCTAATTCTCGAGAGGAAAAACAGTATCTGTAGGTAGGGGACTGCAGTATCACTTAAGAAAATATGCAGATGGATCTTTTTGCTGAGCTAGTCTGCCTTGCTGAGCTGCTCTACATAACAAAGTAAGGTAAATGTGTCATTTGCGTGGAATTTGGGGGCCAAAAAAAAAGGAAGAAAATTGTCTTGGAATTGACTGGGAAAGCAGATGTCAGTAATATGATTGATGGCCTACACTTAAGCTGAGGGGGATGGTAAGAAACTCACAGGGCTGAGATGACTGAAGCTGTGTGTGTGTGTGTGTGTGTGTGTGTGTGTGTGTGAGAGAGAGAGAGAGAGAGAGAGAGAGACTGCAATAACCTTAGTTACCACAGACCTTCAGTACAAGCCCTTTTCACAAAAGCACTGCAGAGAGGGCACTAGCAGAATACAAGCCCAAGTTGCCCCACTGGAAAGTCAGAGAAATTCTGAAAGAAAGATCACAGTGTTATTATTAAGAATGAGGACTACCAGAATGGTAATGTGTATGGAAAAGGAAAATAACAGTTTGGCTACTTCATTTTAATTTGGAGAGTGATATGTGATCACAGGGCCTTTCAAGGAAGCTTTATTTTTGTGATTAAGGAAACAGAAAAACCTGGTTTTTCTTCCTTTCACACACTTCGAATACCAAGCCTTCCCTGCCACCTGCTGGTTGTTGGTTGCAACTTAAAAAAAAAATCTGAATAATTCATAAAGTATGAAGAAGACACCCACAATGTGCCAGCTTAAGAAATAAAATATTATCAATAAAATTTGGAGTCTCCTGTATTCCTCTCCCTGACCGCATCTTCTCTCCTCTTCCAAAGTATTCATCTTGAATTATAAGTTTATCATCCCGACACACTTCATATTTTTCTGTGTATGTATGTATCTCTAAGTTATGCTGGTGTTGTTTTGCATGTTTTTTTAAGTTCATATAAAGGGTATCATTTTGTATAGAATTTTCTGTATGACGTCTGCAGGTTACTTTTTATTTCTTTTATTCTTAATTTTTAAAAGATTTTATTTATTTATTTGGCAGAGAGAGACACAGCGAGAGAGGGAAAACAGGCAGGGGGACTGGGAGAGGGAGAAGCAGGCGTCCCATCCAGAAGGGAGCCCAACACAGGGCCCTGGGACCCTGGGATCATGACCTGAACTGATGGCAGATGCTTAACGACTGGGCCACCCAGGCGCCCCACCCACATCGTGTTTATGAGATTCATCCATGTGGACCAACTGAGTTTTCACTGCCATAAAGAATTCTATGTAGAGATGCCTGGGTGGCTCAGTCAGTTAAGCATCTGCCTTCGGCTCAGGTCATGATCCTAGGGTCATGGGATTGAGTCCCAAACCGGGCTCCTTGCTTGGGGAGGAGCCTGCTCCTCCCTCGGTGGGGAGCCTGCTCCTCCCTCTGCCTGCTCTCTGCCTGCTGTTCCCCCTGCTTGTGCTCTCTCGCTCTCTCTCTGTTAAATAAATGAATAAAATCTTTTAAAAAAAATTCTATGTAGTGGATATGTCATAAGTTATTTGTCCATACATAATCTTTTCGATGTGTATTTAGATAGCTTCCAATTTTTTACTAATACACACATTTCTTGTCTGAACATTCTAGAATATATCCTTATATGTAAATGTTGAGTTTCTCAGATAGCAGTAATGTAATTTTTTTGTCATAATGTTTACACATCTTCATCCCCACTCGATATGATCAGGTTCCTGAATTTTTGTAGTTCTGGTGGGTGTGCAGTGATATCTCTTTGTGACTAATTTCACGACGTTGATGGCCTTTTGCACCAGATCTGTGAATCAAGTTATTGAGGTCATCTTGAATAAAGGTTTATAATCATGTCCGTAGAGATCTTCCATTTCTTTTATTAGAGTCTTTCTTAGGTAGCTCATATTTTTATTATAAACGTATTGTTTTTAAATGACATTTCCTAACAGATTTTTTTCAGTACTAGGGTATGCAACTAATTTTTTATATCGGTTTTCTGTCCAGTAACATTGTTAAATTCTTTCATCAACCCCTAAAACTTTATTTGTAGATTCTTCTGGATCTTCTATGAAGGTAATCATATTTTCTATGGATTTTTATTATCTTTTTTCTTTTTAAATTCTCCTCCTTCCCCATTTTCCTGGTCTTATTACACTGTCCTGGGATGTAGTACAGAGTTGAATAGAAATGGCGAAAAACAGCACCTTTGGATAGCCTGTGATCTTTATCAGGAAGTTCCCCTTAGTCCTAGTTTTGCAAGAGTTTACTTTTTTTTTATTTTTACCATGGATGCATGTTAAAACTTATCTTTTTGTCCTGCATGTCTTGATAATTCTATTTGGTTTGTCTCTCTCATCCTGTTACTCCAGTAAGCATCATTAATAGATTTTTTTTCAGACTTAAACCATTCTTGAACTTGGGGGATAAACTTAACTTGAGTTTATCTCAAAATGAGTGAGCTCAAGCCTGAAATGTTCTTTTCTTACACTCTTTGTCTGGTTCTGGCATATTGGCCACATAAAATAAACTGTGTCACATTCTCTCATTATCTTTTCTCTGCCATGTAAATTAAGACCTGGTAGAAATATCTCTGCCTGAGATCTGAGGCATCAAGTGGGAGCATTTAAAGAATACTTAGGGGCACCTGAGTGGCTCAGTTGGTTAAGCCTCTGCCTTCGGCTCAGGCCATGATCTCAGGGTCCTGGGATCGAGCCCCACATCAGGCTCCCTGCTCAGTGGAGAGTCTGCTTCTTCCTCAGCTGTTCCCCCTGCTTGTGCTCTCTCTCTCTCTCTCTGTCAAATAAATAAATAAAATCTTTAAATTAAAATAAAGAATAGTTCATTTCACTTTCTAAATGTATAGTCTACGGCTAAAAAGAAAGCCACAGGCCCAAAATGGTGTCCTTTAGGTTGAGGCCACAACTCAGTAAACCAAGACTTAATAGGTAGCCTAACTGCTGTTTCAAACCCGCAGAAATGTGACCTTTCAGCAGTCAACATAGGAATTTCCTGGACAGCACTAGGAAGATTACTGATAGACCCTTCCGTTCCCTTAGGAGGGCAACCTTGCCTAAAGCAATGGATTCCTGGCTAATGAATTTCCTTTTTTTCCACTCCCTCTCTACCTTTAAAAACCTTCCCCTGTCTGTAGCCCTCTGATCTCTCCTTTGCTTGCTAGGTGGGATACTGCTGGATTCATGAATCCATTAATAAAGCCAATTAGATCTTTGAAATTTACTCCATTGAATTTTTGTTATTTAACAAAGCATATGTCGAAGATTCATTTCACTTCTTCATGAGGGAATCAGCAGGGTAATAAGCTGGTTGAGCACTGGAGAGACTAAATAGTACTGAGGCCAGATGCTGGAGTAGGATGACTAGATGAGATTCAAAACAGGTTAATGTTTTGGAAATAAAACTGTCACCTGTGGGGTTATCGCTTCTGCCAGACAGAAATCTCAAGCATTCCTACTGGGAAAAAATTGCAGGTTAGCATGCAACTTCAAAGGGTATTTGTTCTAATCACTATTAACTAGTCAATCAGACAAAGGTAATGATTTCTTAGAGAATGTACTAGTCTTTGGTGGGCTGTTTGACACTGAAAACACATGCAGTCATCCTTGGCCTTACTTCCATGTTTTGGCTCTTATTTCTTAACAATTGAATGCCTATTATGGGCTAGGCACCCTACTGGGGACTAAAGCAATGACTATCCTACATTCTAGCAAAGATAAACAGCCATGTCAACGATCAAGTTCAAAGCTGTATAAGTACTATGATTAAGTCCCCCAGGGCACGGGAGAGGTACTAAGAAGGTGTTCGTAGAAGAGCAAAACAGCCAGAGGCATATGCACAGGTGCTGGGGAGGGGAGGCCATTCCAGGGAAGAACCATCAAAGGCAAGAAGGTATAAAAAGCCAATCATTTTACTTGTCACAACCACTGTTTATAGCCTTTAATCACATACTGTTCTGAATTGTCACTTAGCTGCTTTGTCTAATAGCAACATTTCAGCAGCATCACGTGCTTGAGGTGGAGAAATGCTGGGCTGAGATTTTATGCTTTGGGGAAAAAGTAAGAGGCTGTGGGTAGCCTATGAGATTTGTAAAAATCAGGAAAGTTGACATTTGGAACCCAGGCTCAAATCCCAGCACAACCATTTGCTAGCTGTGAGACCATAGGTAAATTAATAAACTGTCTGTGACTGCTTTGTGTAAGAGGGGCCCCAAACTATGCGACACTAGCACCAAAAGGTATAAATGAAGAATAGTGCTTCTTTGGAAGCTCTTACATGGAAAGGCAGCTGAGTCCAAAGGTCCCCTATGCTTCTGCCATCCCACAGGTCAGCATGCTAGGTCAGGTACAGAGGGCTGGGCACAACACCGAGGTGTCCAGGAAAAGGACCTCACTGCATAATAACGCTCTATGGGGGAGGGGGAGAGCCAGAGGGAACATTTAGGTAAAGCCATAATTACGGGAACTTTCTAGAGGAGGAAGTGACCTTTTTAGAAAGATGGACCTCCAGAGACAAGCTCTGGTTTCAGCCCAATAGACCTGTGTTCAAAACTTATCGCTGCAAGATTTCATTTCATGCAGGTGACCAAGTGCCAACAGGAGAGGCAATGCCATTGAGAGAACTTACCACTTGCATTCCCCAAGGGAAGGGGACATTGTAAGGCCACACAGGGTCATAGGGGAAAAGCCAGGTTTGGTCAGGTGGCTGAAGACAGGAAGGAGGGGAAAGCTGAGGCCAGAGCTTCTACTTTGGTTTAGGGGAAAGGCAAGGTGGTAGGGAGAGGGGGTGGCGGTTACAGATTAGGACTGGCTTGTTCAGATCATTAAGGTGGCTTGGGCTATAAGTGGTGGTCTCTAGTTGTCCCATTCCTGACACTGAGGTGATTTAGGGATGGGGAGATACCAGCTTGGTGTGCAAGAGTCAGAAAAGGCAGTGCGTAGGGCTCAGCTTTCATCTGCCACCAGCCTGTTTATGAAATGTGTATTCTAGGCAAGCTACCCATTGTCCACCGGAAGTCGCTAGCCCTGGGAAGTGCAGTCTCTTCTGTGCAGGTCCGAATGGCTCCCAAGAGATGTCAAAACAACATAAGATACAGAAAATTTAAAAAACAAAAACAAAAACAAAAACCATAGTGAACACGGCCCACCGGGACAGTCTCTTGCTGGGCTACTCCTGCACCTCCAGTATCTCCTGGCTGTCTGACCTCACCTCATCTACCACATGGGAGCATTCATGTTAAACCTACTCACAAGGGGCGTCTGGGTGGCTCAGTCGGTTAAGCGGCTGCCTTCCACTCAGGTCATGATCCCAGCGTCCTGGGATCGAGTCCCACATCGGGCTCCTTGCTCAGCAGGGAGCCTGCTTCTCCCTCTGCCCGCCGTTCCCTTTGCTTGTGCTCTCTGTCTCTCTGTCTCAAATAAATAAAAATCTTTTTAAAAAATAATAAAAAATAGGTTTAAAAAAACCCTACCTTATGAGGCTATCACAAGACTGAAGGATAGCGGCACACACTTCATACATGGCTGCTCTGTGACCTGTCTCTGCAGCCTGAGCTTCAAAAATCCCTCGTCACTCTGTTTTTACTGTCATAAAATATCCATAACATAAAATTTACTGTCTTAACCATTTTTAGGTGTAGAGTTAAGTGGTATAAATACATGGTCCTTGTTGGTCACCCATCACCACCATCCATCTACAGAACTCTTTTCATCTTGTAAAACTCGAAACTCAGTGCCTCATTCTCCCCTCCCATTAACTCCTGGCAGCCACTGTACGCTTTCTGTCTTTTTTATTTTAGCTACTCTAAAATACCTCATGTGAGTGGAATCATACAGTATTTGTCTTTTTCTGACTGGCTCATTTTCCTTAGCATAATGGAACAAGATTCATCCATATTATAGCATATTGCAGAATCTCCTTACTTTCCAAGGCTGAATAATATTCAATCGTATATCTGCATCACATTTTGCTTCTCCATTCATTTGTCAATGGACCCATGGGCAGCTTCTACCCTTTGGCTACTGTGAATAGTGCTGCTATGAACATGGGTATACATATCTCTTTGAGACCCTGCTTTTAGTTCTTTTGGGTATATACCCAGAAGTGGGATTGCTGCAACATATGGTAGTTCTATTTTTAATTTTTTGAGGAACTGCCATATTGTTTACCACACACAACCATACCGTTTTACATTTCTGCAGACAGTGCACAAGATCTCCATCTTATCTTCTCCACATCTTTGCCAACATTGTTTTCTGGGGTGTTTTTATTTTTTTATAGTAGCCATGCTAATGTGAGGTTATATATTGTAGTTTTGATTTGTATTTCCCTAATTACTGGTTATGTTGAGCATCTTTTCACGTGCTTAATGGCCATTCCTATATTTTCTCTGGAGAAATATCTATTGAAGTTCTTTGTCCATTTTCGAATTGGGTTGTTTGGTATTTTGTTATTGAGTTTTAGGAGTTCTGTATATATTACGGATATTAATCCATCTCTAATAAGATATATGAACTGCAAACATTTTTTCGCCCATTTTTAAATAATTATTTCTTATGTTTTCTCTCCCTTTTTAAAAAGATTTTATTTATTCATTTGACAGAGAGAGAGATCACAAGTAGGCAGAGAGGCAAGCAGAGAGAGGGGGGAAGCAGGCTCCCTGCTGAGCAGAGAGCCCGATGTGGGGCTCGATCCCAGGACCCTGGGATCATGACCTGAGCCAAAGCCAGAGGCTTAACCCGCTGAGCCACCCAGGCGCCCTTTTGTGCCCATTCTGTGGGGTGACTTTTCACTCTGTAAATAGTGTATTTTGATGCATAAAATTTTTGAATTTTCATGAAATCCAATTTATCTATTTTTTCTTGTGTTATCTGTGCCTTTGGTGTCATAGCCAAGAAATTATTGTCAAATCCAATGTCATGAAGTTTTTGTTCTATGTTTTCTTATCAGTTTTATTGATCTAACATTTATTGTTTTGCATTTAGGTCCTTGATGCATTTTGAATTAATTTTTGTATAGTACTAGGTAAGGTTAGATAATAAAAACTTTATTATTTTGCATGCATCTAGTTTTCCCAATACCATTTGTTGAAAAGACCGTCCTGAATGGTTTGGTCCCCTTGTCAAGAGTCATTTGACAATCTATGTGAGGGTTTATCCCTGGGCTTTATATTCATTCTATTAGTCTATATCTGTCTTTATGCCAATACCACACTGTTTCTGTTACTGTAACTTTGTAGTCAGTTTTGAAATCAGGAAGTGTGAGTCTTCCAGTTTTGTTTTTCTTTTCCAAGATTGTTTTGGCATGGTCCCTTGAGATTCTCTATGAATTTTGGAACAGAATTTTTATTTCTGGGGAAAAAAAAGCCATTGGGATTTTGACAAGGGTTTCATTGAATCTGTAGATTTTGGGGGGGAATATTAACATTTTTATTTTTTTATTTATTTATTAAGATTTTATCTATTTATTTGACAGAGAGAGAGAGCCAGAGAGCACAAGCAGGGGGAATGGCAGAAGGAGAGGGAGAAGTAGGTTCTCTGACAAGCAGGGTGCCCAATGTGGGGCTTGATCTCAGGGTTCATGACGCAAGCCAAAGGCAGATGGTTAACCAACTGAGCCACCCAGGTGCCCCAATATTGACATTTTAACAATATGAAGTCTTCTAATCCATGAACATGGGATGTGTTTCCATTTGTTTATGTCTCCTTTAATTTCTTTCAGCAATGTTTTGTACTTTTTAATACATGTGTCTTTTAACTCCTTGGTTAAGTTAATTCCTAAGAATTTTTTTATGCTATTGTAAATGAAATTGCTCCTGTAATTTCCTGCTCGAGTTGTTTATTGTTTGTGTATATAGATAACAATTGATTTCTGCATATTGATTTCCTACCTGCTACTTGGCTGAATCCATGGATTAGTTATAACAGCTTTTTTGTGTGTGTGTAGTCTTTAGGGTTTTGTACACATAAAATCATAGCATCTTTAAACAGAGATAATTTTACTTCTTTCACTCCAACTTGGATGCGTTTTATTTCTTTTTCTTGCCTAATTGTTCTGGCTAGAACTTCCAGTACTATCTTAAATAGAAGTGATAAAGTAGGCATTCTTGCCTTGTTCTCTTCTTAAGGGAGAAGTATCATTAGCATCTTCTAATTGGAAGAGATTGTCTAGATATCTCCTCTGATAAAATGACCTCAAAGTGAGTTCTCCCATTCAGTGTACATGCATTATTTACATTCTGTGTTGGTGTCCTTTTATTGATGGGAACTATCAAATGACTTAGCTGTGAGTATGTTAGTAACCTGTTAAACAGCTATCAACTTGACGGGCAACATCTGATATCACAGGAGTGTGTTCAGTAGTCCCATGATGGCCAAACTTGTAAATATCCAGGCATCTTGTAGCAAGTTGAATGAATGAATGTGAGCAGAGACCTAGGCCCTCCAAGGTCTTATACTGACCTAACAGGGAATCCCGTGTCAAATGTACCACACAGGTTCCCTAATAGGAAATGCTAAGGGGAGGAGGGAAAAGAATTTTTCTTGACACCCATAAAAAGCAGATTCCAAAAGTAAAACAAACAAACAAACAAAAAACAATAAATAAAACAAAGGTTTCAAATAAATGACAGAGGAGCTAGCCAATGACCATAACTTGGTACCTTGCAGCGGTCCCAAGCCAGAAGCTGATCAGACATTGAAGTTTTCCCCATCTCTCAGCAGAATTTAAGCAAGAAGCCTAAATTCAGCAGACAGGACTATTTTGATGTTACTATTTTAACCAACTAAGTGGTACCCCTGTTCATCATGATTCCCCCAAGATGGAGAATGGGGACCCTGCTGGTGACCAGGCATCCTATACTAAACAGTGAAATGGGGAAGAGATAAGGTGGGGCACACTAAGTCCTTCTGAGCACCATATTCCCAAGAGTTCTATTTTAAGACCCTAGCTATTATGAATGTCTAATTTGAATGTGTGAGTTGAATGTGTGAGTCAAGGCTCTTTGTTTTAAGCAAACAGAAATTTAAGCAGAGAAAAAAATGACCATATTTCACTGATTCCTACACACATATTTTTTACTTTTGAAACCTTTTGAAATCAGGAATATCTTTCAACAGATGGTGCCTTAAAACTACTGTTTGGCCAGGTGGCAGTCGTGACATAGTCATCATTGCCTAAATGTATGCAAACTAGGTTGATAGTCCCATTGGCATGATGGAAAACTGCAATCCTGGGCATTTCTGTCAACAAGCCATTTAAGGTTCACTTGAGGGAAGAATCTGAGCCTGTTTTTGTCTGACATCTATGATATGATCAAGAAAGTGTGAGCATCGCAGCTTGAAAAACTGGTATGAGGGACATGGAAGAACCTTGAGTGGACAATAGTGGGGCACTCTTTTAATAAATGCTTTATCACCTAAGCTCTTAGTGGCCTAGAGGACAATGTTGTATGGAGAAAAAAAAAATGTTTTTAAGGATCCTAAAAAGTCAGACTCTGAATGAGATGTTTTAGGAATATCTTAAACCATTTGTTCTATTAATAGTTTCCTTTTCATGTATCCACAGGTGATATGTGATAAGGAACTATGTCTAAATACATCTCTAAAGAACACCTCTTATGAGTATATAGATTTAAAATTCCTGGTGGTAAGAAGACATTGCATCATCATTAAATCGGCAGCCATTCCACTTTCATAGTGGTACATGAACTGTTGGTTCATTGATCATTTGAAGGTTTCTTAGATTTGATGATGATTAAGATGGTATGGTAAATAAGGATTATCAAGAGAACCAAAGAACCAAAATTGAGGTCAGAAGTCAAGAACAATGCTGAGGGGCAAATGGGTGGTGGAGTCTGCTAAGCATCAGACTCTTGGTTTTGGCTCAGGTTATGATCTCAGGGTCAGAAGATCAACCCCCACACTGGGCTCCTCATTCAGCATGGAGTCTGCTTGAGACTTCCACATCCTCTCCCTCTGCCCCTCTCTGCCACTCTCTCTTGCTCTCAAATAAATAAATAAATCTTTAAAAAGAAAAAAAAAAAAAAAAGAACCATGCTGCAAATCATGCCACAAAAATGGTATTGTGTGAACACCATTACTCCCATTCCCAAACATGGATACCAATACCCTTAGCGCCACTGCTGCACCAGCATCATAGGCAATGCTTACCAGAACTCAGCCTTGCTCTATTTTAATTCCTACTAGAGACCATGTCTCACCTCTTTTTTCTCCCCTCCAGTCCTTATGTCTCAACTTTTGCATTATTAGTTTCAGATACAAAGACTAAGGTGAATATTAATGCCCTTGCCACAGAGACAGGCAAAACCAGTATTTGGCGTTTTGGTCCTTCATAGTGGAAAGTGGAATTGGTATCTGGCAAGTACTTAAAGATAAGGGAATTCTCCAGTTATAAAAAGGGATTCAGACATGGGGCAGCCAAAAAGAATGACAAATATCCACACAGAGAGGACTGTGATAAGACCTCCTACTGGTGAAATCATAATGTCCTTCTACGGAGGCCCATGGTAAAAAAAAATAAAAATAAAAAATAAATCATGGTTAATGCTGGGGAGAGGTCAAAACTACAAAAACTCTGAGCCTACCCCAAAATCAAAGCCTCAAGGACACCAAGGATCCCCAGAGACTGTAGTACTAGGTCAAGAGGTTCTGTGCCTATCAGAAGTTATGTTTCAGCTTCATTGGTCCTGATTCTTCTGTCCAAAAACATAATAGATAAAATTATTTCCACTTTTACTTTTGGAAAGTCCTTCATATATTTGAAAATAGCAGCTCCTTAAAAAAGGTTTCAACAATTTTAAAATCTAAGTTATGAGAAAATAGAAATTGAAAAATTATATCCTGATCGCCCTGGGTGGCTCAGTCATTTAAGTGTCTGCTCAGGTCATGATCCTGGGGTCCTGGGATCAAGCCCTGCATCAGGATCCCTGCTCAGTGGGGAATCTGCCTCTCCCTCTCCCCCTGCTCATGCATGGCTTCTCTCAAATAAATAAGTAAAATCTAAGAAAGAAAGAGAGAGAGAAAGAAAGAAAGAAAGATAGATAGATAGATTGATTGATTGATTGATTCTATGCTAGTATCCTCAGCCTAAAACGTTTTTTGACTTGTAGAAAATTTATGAAGCAGAGTCCAAAATGGTGGAGTAGTAGGAGATCTTAGTTTCATCTGGTCCCAGGAATTAAGCTAGATAGCTACACATCATTCTGAATACCTGCAAACTCAACCAGAGATCTAAGTAAAGAATAGCTGCAACTCCACAAATAGAAAAGGGACAACTTTTTGCAAGGTAGGAGGTGCGGAGAAGTGAATCTGAGGTGATATATGGGAAGATAAACGGTGGGGGGAGGAAACTTCCATCAGCCGGCTACTGGAAGGTAATAGAGCAACGGAGCACAGAATCAGAACTTTAAGAAATCTGCTCCACTGAGGGACATCCCTGCCTGAAAGGTGCTCAGGAAGCTAAGCAGACTGGAACACTGGGTGGGACAGTGTGATCTCAGGATCCTCAGGATCACAGGAAGACCAAGGGTGCCTGGCTGTGGCAAAGCTCTTGGGCACCAGAGCAGAAAAGCTGGCTGTAATCAGTGAGCTCAGGAGTGGGCTCTCAGCTCAGGGTTGCCATAAACTGTAAACTGAGATACAGTCAGGTGACCATTCTCCAAGCAGAGGCCCAGCAAGTGGCAGAACCGCCACCAGACACAGACACCATCCCTCCCCCCAGGAGGAGCAGAATGGGGGCTCACTGCAGGAGTCTGCAGGGTTTGGAGGCTGGAATCAGGGCCCTTATGCCTGAGATAGAAACATTGGGTCCTGGGCGAGATAAGCACAGAGTGATGCTGAAGACCAGGGAAAACAGGAGTGATTGACTGCTTTTCTCTGATGGCTCACTGAGGAGTGGGGCCCTGAGCTTTTGGCTTAGGGCTGTAGTTCAGGAAGCAGCCATTTTCATTCTCATCTTCTAAAGTAGCAGCAGAAAGCCTTCAGGGAACAAAAGTCACATAATGCAATCTGGAAAAGATTACTCAGCCTGGTCCCTGGCAAGCAACTCCACCAGGGGCAAAGACACCTGAGAATCAGTGCAAGAGGCCCCTCCCCCAGAAGATCAGGAGAACACCCAGCCAAGACCAAGTTTATCTACCACTGAAAATTGCAAAACACCAGCCGCTAGGGGAAAATAGTAAATAGAATTCATGGGGGTTTTTTTCCCCATGATTCTTTAGTCTTTCAATTTTAATATTTTTCTCATTCCTTTATCAATGAATTTCTTATTTTATCAGCTCTTTTTAAAAAATATTTTAATTTTCATTTTTACAGTTATGTTCTAACCTTTCATTGTATTTAATTTTATTTTTGTATATTTATAAGTTTTTCTTTCTTTACAATTTTGGGATACAGTTTCTTCTAACAAACAGACCAAAACACACCCAGAAGCCAGTGTGTGGCTCTGTTCTCTTCACCCATTTGATTATATTTCCTCTCTCTTTCTCTCTTTCTTTTTTATTAAAGTCTTTTTTAATTTTCATCTTTACAGTTACATTCTTACTTTCAATGTATTTAATTTTATTTTTGTATATATGTAAGTTTTTCTTTCTTTACAGTTTTGAGGTGTAATTTCTTCTAACAAACCAACCAAAATACACTCAGGATATATTGTACTGATCTGTTATGTTCACCTGTTTATTTATACTTCTTTCTTTTTGTCTTTAATTTTCATTTTTACAATTACATTCTATCATTTTGTTGTAAAATATTAATAAAATTAATATTTTTGTGTGTATATATAGGGATCTATTTTTCTAAAAAACAGACAAAAGTACACATAGGTCCAGAGAACTTCTCTGTTCTGTTCACCTGCCCAATTACATTCTCAATCTCTCTCTTGTTTTTTGTTTTTTGTTTTTTTAAATTTTTTTTCAGATTTGGGTCCCTTCTGATTTGTTTATTGTATATTTCTCTGGGGTCATTGTTGCCATTTTAGAATTTTGTTCCCTAGTTCATCTAGTCTTCTGCAGACAGAATGACAAGATGGAAAAACTCACTTCAAAAAAGAGAGCAAGAACAAAAAAGGAGACTGTCAGTATGGACATAAATAAGATGTCAGAACTAGAGCTCAGAATAACAACTATAAAGATACTACCTGGGCTTGAGAAAAGCACAGAAGACCCTAGAGAATCCCTTTCTGGAAAAATAAAAGAATTAAAATCTAATCAAGTTGAAATTTTAAAAGGTTTTAATGAGATGCAATAAAAAATGGAGGTTCTAACTACTAGGATATATGGGGCAGAAGAAGGAATTAGTGATATAGAAGACAAAATGATAGAGAATAAAAAATCTGAGAGAAATAGAACAACTACAGGATCATGAGGGGAGAATGTGAGAGATATGTGATATTATAAAAGTGAAAAAATACTAAAATAATTGGGATCCTAGAAGAAAAGGAAAGAGAGAGAAAGGCAGAGAGAGGGGCAGAATTGGAGCAAGTTATAGTGGAGAATTTGCCTAATCTGGAGAAAGAACAAGCATTATAGTCCAGGATGCACAGAGAAGTCCCTTCAAAATCAATATAATAGGTCAACACCATGACAGGTAATAGTGAAACTTGCAAATCTCAGAGACAAAGAGAATGTAACCATCCCTCAGAACAACATACTGCTTAAAATATAACCTATAAGAAATTATACTAGTTACCAAGCACAGTTAAAGATAGCCTTAAGAAAAACATGTACTAGCAACAGGCCTCTGGGGGAGAGAATGATATATGTTCTTGAAGCTGAGCAGCTGGAAATGCCCGGCCCACTCAGGGTGGAATGCCACCTGCTTCATTTTTTATGATATCTCCCCTTCCCTAGAGAGCACCCGCAGTGTTCAAACAATCTTTTTTTGTTTGGGTTTGTTCAACTATAGGTCATGTACAAAATATGACCAGACATATTTTGCCTTTCTTCTTAGTTATCTACAAGACTGATGGTTAATGTGTAATCTACTTCTGCTTCTTTGTTGGTTTTTACCTACTTTCCAATAAATATGAGACTGAGGGGTTGTTTGGGGTGACAGTCTTTTCTACTGTCAACCTCTGCTCCCTTTCTCTTGCAGCTGACTTATTTGTGCCTCATTCTTCTCCCGTGTGCCATCAGGAAGTGGCAGAGAAAATCCTGAAAGCAGCTCAGGACAAGTGGTCTGTAACTTAAAAGGGTGGAAACATTAGACTGGCAGCAGACCTACCCACAGAGACCTGGAAGGCCACAAAGGATGACATCATATATTCAGGGTGCTAAGTGAGAAAAATATGCAGCAAAGAATACTTTATCTAGTGAGGATGTCATTCAAAAGAGAAGGAGACAAAAAGCTTCCAGGACAAACAGAAACTAAAAGAAGTTGTGGTTACTAAAGCAGTCCTGCAATAATAAAAGAGATCATTTAAGCAAAGAGAGAGCCCAAAATTAACCAGAATGTAACAGAGACAATATAAAGAAATAGTGATTTTACAGGTAATACAATGGCACTAAATTCATATCTTTCAGTAATTAAAAATGGGCTAAATGCACCAATCTAAAGACATACAGTATCAGATTGGATTAAAAAAAAAAAAAAGCAAGACCCATCAATATGCTGTCTGCAAGAGATTCATTTTAGACCCAAAAGCATCTCCAGAGTTAAAGTGAGAGGGTGGAAAACAATTTACCATGCTAATGGACATCAAAAGAAAACTGGGGTGGCAATCCTTATATCAGACAACTTAGATTTTAAACCAAAGACTGTAATAAGAGATGAAGAAGAATACTATATCATAATTAAAGGGTCTATCCAATAAGAAGATCTAACAATTGTAAATATTTATGCCCCTAACATGGGAGTAGCCAATTATATAAACCATTTGATAACAAAATTAAAGAAACACACTGATAATAATACAATAATTGGAAGGGACTTTAACACCCCACTTGCTGCAATGGACAGATCATCTAAGCAGGAGATCAACAAGGAAACAAGGGCTTTGAATGAAACACAGGACCAGATGGACTTCACATATATATTCAGAACATTCTATCCTAAAGCAACAGATTACACATTCTTCTCAAGTGCTCATGGAACATTCTAATAGATCACATACTTGGTCACAAATCAGGTCTCAACTGATACTAAAAGATTGGGATCATTCCCTGAATATTTTTGGACCACAATGCTTTGAAACTGGAACTCAATCACAAGAAGAAATTTGGAAAGAACTTAAATACATGGGGGCTAAAGAGCATCCTACTAAAGAATGAATGAGTCACCGAGGAAATTAAGAAGAATTTTAAAAATTCATGGAAACAAGTGAAAATGAAAACACAAAACCTTTGAGATGCAGCAAAGGCAGTCCTAAGAGGAAAGTATATAGCAATACAAACCTTTCTTAAGAAACAAGAAAGGTCTCAAATACACAACCTGACCATACTTCTAAAGGAGCAGGAGAAAGAACAATAAATAAAGCCTAAACCCAGCAGAAGAAGAGAATTTAAAAAGATTCAAGCAGAAATCAATGAAATAGAAACCAAGAGAACAGTAGAACAGATCAATGAAACTAGGAGCTGACTCTTTGAAATAATTAGTAAAATCAATAAACCATTGGCCAGACTTATCAAAAAGAAAAAAGAAAGGACCAAATTAATAAAATCATGAATGAAAGAGGAAAGATCACAGCCAATGCCAAAGAAATACAAACAATTCTAAGAAAACATTATAAGCAATTATATGCCAACAAATCAAGCAATCTGGAAGAAACAGATTAAACTAGAAACATATAAACTATGAAAACTGAAAGAGGAAGAAACAGGAAATTTGAAAAGACCCATAAGCAGCTAGGAAATTGAAGCAGTGATCAAAAATTTCCCAACAAACAAGAGCCCAGGGCCGGATGGCTTCCCAGGGGAATTCTACCAAACATTTAAAGAAGAGTTAATACCTTTTTTTCTGAAGTTGTTACCAAAAAAAAAAAAAAATGAAAGGAAAGGAAAACTTCCCAACTCTATGAGATCAGCTTTACCTTGATTCCAAAACCAGACAAAGACCCCACAAAAAAGGAGAATTATAGACCAATATCCCCGATGAACATGATGCAAAAATTCTCAACAAGATACTAGCCAGTAAGATCCAACAATACATTAAAAGGATTTTTCAACACAACCAAGTGAGATTTATTCCTGGGCTGCAAGGGTAGTTCAACATCTACAAATCAATCAATGTGACACACTACATAAATAAAAGAAAACACAAGAACCATATGATCTTCTTAATACATGCAGAAAAAGCATTTGACAAAATACAGCATTCTTTCTTGATTAAAACTCTCCATAGTGTAAGGATAGAAGAAACATACCTCAATATCATGAAAACCATCCATGAAAAGCCCACAGTGAATATCATTCTCAATGGGGAAAACCTGAGAGCTTTTCCCCTAAGGTCAGGAACATAGCAGGGATGTCCACTATCACCACTGTTGTTCAACACAGTACTAGAAGTCCTGGCCTCGATAAATCAGACAACAAAAAGAAATAAAAGGCAACCAAATCATCAAAGAAGAAAACTCTCACTCTTTGCAGATGATATGATACTTTATGTGGAAAACCCAAAAGACTGTACCCCAAAATTGCTAATACTCACACAGGAATTCAGCAAAGTGGCAGGATATAAAATCAATGCACAGAAATCAGCACCTCTATACACTAACAATGAGACAGAAGAAAGGGAAATTAAGAAATCAATCCCATTTACAATTGCACCCAAAACCATAAGATACCTACGAATAAACCTAATCAAAGAGACAAAGGATCTGTACTCAGAAAACTATAGAACAGCCATGAGAGAAATTGAGGAAGACAAAAAGAAGTGGAAAAACATTCCATGCTCATGGATTTAAAGAAAAAATATTGTTAAAATATCTATTCTACCTGAGCAATCTATATATTCAATGCAATCCTTATCAAAATGCCATCAAATTTTTTCACAGGGCTAGAACAAATAATCTTAAAACTTGTATGAAATCAGAAAAAAAACTGAATAGCCAGAGGAAGGCTAAAAAAGAAAACCAAAACTGGTGGCATCACAATCCCAGACTTCAAACTCTATTACAAATATAATTGCTTATAATGTTTTCTTCAAGTCAGTATGGTGTTGGCACCAAAACAGACACATAGATCAATGGAACAGAATAGATAACCCAGAAATGGAAACTTGACTCCATGGTCAACTAATCTTCAACAAAGCAGAAAAGAATATCCAATGAAAAAAAGACCATCTCTTCAACAAATGGTGTTGGGAAAAGAGCCCAGATGTCCATCAAGAGACGAATGGATAAAGAAGTGGTATATATATACAATGGAATATTACTCAGCCAACAAAAAAATGAAATCCTATCATTTGCACTGATGTGGTTGGAATAGAGGTATTATGCTAAATGAAATAAGTCATTCAGAGAAAGACAAATATCATATGATTTCACTCATATGTGGAATTTAAGAAACAAAACAGAGGATCATAGGGGAAGGAAGGGAAAAATTAAAATAAGATGAAATCAGAGGGAGAAACAACCATAAGAGACTCTTAACTATAAGAAACAAACTGAGGGTGGCTGGAGGGAAGATGGTTAGGGGGGATGGGGAAATTGGATGACAGGCATTAAGGAGGGCACCTAATGTAATGAGCACTGGGTGCTATATACAACTGATGATTCATTGAACTCTACCTCTGAATCTAATAATACAGTATATGTTAATTAATTGAATTTCAATAAAATTAAATCAATTAAAAAAGAAAACTTATGATTGCTCATCAAGAAAAAAGTAAAATTTATTACAGGACTAAAAACTATAATTTCCAAGTTAAGTGAGGATTTCATATAGCAGAATAACATAAAATCTTTATAGTAGGATCTTTATTCATTATTACCTGGTTCAGAATTTAAATTTTAACTTAGAATAATGCAAATCAAAATATAACCAAAACTCCAAATGAGAAATATTTTATCATATAGACGTGCCTTCTGCATGAATAACAATAATAATGATAATAATTTAAAAAATAATTATACTGTGACTTAAATTCATTATCATGAATTCTTTTTTTCCAGCTTCACGGACATATAATTGACATATAACAGTAAGTTTAAAGTGTATGATATGCTGATTTGATATATTTATATATTGCAAAAGGAGTACTACCATAGCATTAGCTAATACCTCCAACAGGTCACACAGTTACCCCCTCTCCCCCCACTTTTTTTTTTTTTTTTTTTTTGCTAATGATCTAAGATCTCTTAGCAGCTTTCAAGTATCTAATACAGTATTATTAACTATAATCACCATGCCATACAATAGATCCCCAGAACTTATTTGTCTTATAACTTGGAAGTTTATACCCTTTGACCAACATTTCCCATTTACCTTACCGGCCCAGTTTTTGGTAACCACCACTCCACTACCTAGTTTCTGAGTTCAGCATTTTTAGATTCTGCAAACGAGTGAGAATCATACTGTATTTGTCTTTCTCTCTCTGACTTCTTTCAGTTAACGTAATGCCCTTAAGTTTCATCCATTTGTTGCAAATGGCAACAAATATTCATAAGCTTCCTACGTACCCTGAAATTTTTGCAAATAAATCTCTGAGGTTATTTCCAGCTTGCTGCTAATGTTTAAAATACTTCCTTCTGAGAAGCTAGAATTCAGAATGTTCAAGACATGTAACCATTTCTTTTTCTTAAGAGTCTAGAACCCTAATCAAGCCCTGGTTTTTCAGATTCTTTGCTTTGAAAAGAATAGTATCATGTCTAATAGGCATGGTTTTCTTTACCATACACTCCTCTCATCTAGGGTTAGGACCACTTTTTTTACTTCTTAGGGAAGTCAGCATATCATAATAGCTAAGGGTGCCAATTTTTGCATCAGGCTGTTGGAGTTCAAATCCTAGCTCTGCCTCTAACTGTGGGATTTTCTTTGTCCCTCAGTGGTTCCATCTGTAACATGAGGATCATAATAGTATCTTCCTAACTTGCTCAGGTGTCCTAAGGATCATATGGCATCAAATGTTTTGTAAGGTGTCTGACGTGTATTGACTGCTAATAGATTGGCCATTTGTTGCCTTTTTTTGGGGGGGGGGGAACCTCATGTGTACAAAATTATATTAACTGGTCAATCTTTTATTCATAACCCACTGTCATCATTGGCCCATATATGGTACTCTTTTATTTTATTCCTTTTATTTAACTTGTGTTCATTTTTTATTTTTCTATATTAGCTTATTTAATAGTATATTAGGTACATATCAACATAACCCTAGAACTAGACTATTGCCAATAATTTGCATCTACTTAAAGGCTCTCTCTTACCTTGTCCTCATCTTTCACTTTGCTCCTCCCAGAGATAACCACCATCTTGAGTTTTGTGTTACTCCTAAATACCTTTTTAAAAAACTAAGTTATATAACTATATGGCTCAACAATATATTACTTAATATCGTTGTGTTTGTACTTTAGAATAGGGTACAAAACTATACATTGTGTTTGAAGACTTGCTTTTATCACACATTATTTTATTATGAGTCATCCACATTTTTTCATGAGCTCTAATTCATTCATTTTCACTGTTATATAATATTCTATTGTGTGACCAAACCATAATTCATCAATTCTCCTATCAATGTGGAATCAATTACTTCCTTTTTTCTTTTTTTTCTAACAGTGTTTCTATGAACATTCTGGCACACATCTCTGGTGCATATGTGTAAGAATTTCTCTTGGATATATAAATACAAGGGATGTGTTAGTCTATATGCTAAATTGTTTCCCAAAATGGGGGAACCAGTATACAATCTTACTAGCAATATGTAAAAATTCTACATTCTCTCTGATACTTGGTATTGTATCAGATTTTTTTTTCAGTAATACATTTAATTTTTGGCCTTGTTTGGGAACTATACAATAAGCAAATGATTTTATGTTAATTTATTAAAAATAGAGAAGATAGTAGGGTGCCTGGGTTGTTTAGTTGGTTAAAAAATGAGAAGGATATTTGAAAACAATATATAACATTTCAATTGCTGAGCATCAAAGTTGATCTTGTGTTCAACAGAAAAAGAATAGAATGGAAGCTGTGTTGCCTCAGTATGCTTAATTTTATGTTTGTTCATTCATGAGCTACATGTATACATTATGATTAAAATGCTACGTTAAAATATAATAATAATTGAATGAAATTTGAATGAATAAATTCTGTATTTCTGTTTCTTATGAGACGTGATTCAGATTGCTGTTCAGTTAATATATTCATTCATTTAACATATTTGTTAAATTTTATTGTTTTTTTAAAAGATTTTATTTATTTATTTGTCAGAGAGAGAGAGAACACAAGTAGAGGGAACAGCTGGCAGAGGGAGAAGCAGGCTTCTCACTGAGCAAGGAGCCCAATGTGGGACTCCATCCCAGGACCCTGGGATCATGACCTGAGCTGAAGGTAGATGCTTAACCAACTGAGCCACACAGGTGTGTCCCTAGCAGATTTAAGTTCATTTTTACTTTTTCACTTCTGAATTCTGAATTCTGAATTCTTAATTATCAAATTATCAGAATAAGAATTCTGAATTCTTAATTATCAAACGAGTATGAAATTATATATCTCATTATGGTCTCTATTTTAATTTCTCTAATTATTGATGGGATTAAACATTTTAAAAATTATTTTTATTAACATATAATGTGTTATTTGCCCCAGGGGTACAGGTCTGTGAATCATCAGGCTTACACATTTCACAGCACTTATCATAGCACATACCCTCCCTAATGTCCATAACCCAACTGCCCTGGGATTAAACATTTTTGTACATATCAGACAAAATAAAAAATATTTTGTATTTATCAGTCATATGTGTTTCCATTTCTGTGAAATGCCTTTAAGAAGTCTTTCATATTGGCATTTACTTACTGTTTGTTAGTCTAGCTAAAGTTTGTTCCTTTTGTTGATTTTCCCATACAATGAATTTTTAGTTTCTTTGACTTTCTCTATAGTTTTTCTATTCTTTATTTTATTAATTTCTACCTTAATACTTATTATTTTCTTCCTCTTGCATACTTTAGGTTTAGCTTGTTCCTTTTCCAATGTCTTTAGGAGGAAGATTAGGTTATTGAGTTGCAATCTTGCTTCTTTTTTTTAAACATAGGTTATAAATTTCCCTTTAAACATGGCTTGGGCCACATTCCATAAGTATTGGTGTTTTGTGTTTATTTTTATCTATCACAAAGTATTTTTTAATTTCTCTTGTGATTTCTCCTTTATTCCACTGGTTGCATAAGGATGTGTTTTGTAATTTTTACATTCTTAAATTTCTTTCTACTTATCAAATTTCTTTCTGTTAATGATTTCTAATTTAATTCCATCCTGGTCAGAGAATATACCTTGTATGATTTCAATACTTCAAAACTTATTGAGACTTTGTTTTTTTACGGCTCAGCATCTGTTCTGTGTGATTTGAAGAGAGTATATACTCTTCAGTGGTTGGGTGCAGTGTTTTATAGAGGTCTGTTAGGTTTAATTTATTTATAGTGTTGTTAAAATAGTCCATATTCTTGTCAATTAGCTACTTAATTTTTCTGATTATTGAAGATGGAGTATTGAAGTCTTCAGCTATTATTGTTGCATTGTCTATCTCTCGATTTCTTTCATTTTTCACTTGATGTGTTTTAGGGCTCTGTTGTTAGGTGCATATGTGTTTATAATAGTTCTCTTTCTGAGGGATTGACCTTTTATCATTACCAAAAATCCTTCTACATCTAGTAATTTTTTCCCTTTAAAGTCTGTTTTGTCTGATATTAACATAGACACTGCAGCTCTGTTGTGGTTGCTATTTGTCTCGTATGTCATTTCCATCTTTTTACGTTCAACCTATTTTTATCTTTAAGGTAAACTGTGTTTCTTGGAGACAACATATGGTTGGAGCTTACTTTTCTTATCCAGTTTGACAATCTTTGCTTTGTGATCGGATTGTTTAATCTATTCACATTAAATGCCATTATTGATGTAGTTGGATTTATATCTGGTGTTTTGATTTTTGTTTTCTATATTGCTCATGTCTTTTTTTCTCTATTCCTCCTTTATTGCTTTATTTTGCATGAAGTGAACATTTCTAGTTTAATATTTTAATTCCCTTTATTATTCTTCCTCCTACATTTTGGTGTTATTTTCTTAGTGGTTGCTATAGGGCTTACCATACTTATCTTAATTTATAATAATTTACTTCAGAGCTGTACCAACTTAATTCCAGGGAGATATAGAAGCATTACTTCTATGTACCTCTATTACCTCTCCTCCCATTTGTCTATTATAATTATTATAAATATTTCATTTATATATGTCATAAACCCAATAATACATTTTTATAATTATTACAATGTATATATATTTATATCTTCAAAAAAAGCTGAGGAAAAAAAGGATAGCAAGTATATATTTATAGTTTATTAACCTTTTATTTATCATTTTTGTTTCTCAACATGTCTTCTTACAGATTCAAATTACTATCTGGTGTTATTTCCTTACTTCCAATACAGCTTTTTTCCCCACCCACTTGTTACTGTAAAATAGATTACATTTCTCTATGTTATAGGCTAACAATTACACACATAGATTTATGTAATTGCTTTTTAAGTTAGTTAAGAGTAAAAAAAATGTAGTTATACTGTCTTTTATAATTACACAATCACCTTTATTGGCAATCCTTTTTTTTTTTTTTTATTCAAGTTACTATTGAGTGTCACTTGCTTTCAGTCTGAAAAGCTTCCTCTAGTGTTTATTTTAAGGGGGGGTTGGCTAGCAACAAACTCGGTTTTTGTTTATCTGAGGATCTTCTTACTTTATCTTCATTTTTGTAGAACTATTTCTCCCTTCAATTGTGCCAAATTTTTCTTTATATATTTTCATGGTCTGTTATTAGGTAAATGAGTGTTTATAATTGTTATGTCTTATTACTGTATTGAACTTTTTATTAAGACAAAATATCCTTTTTTGTCTCATAAACTTTTTTTTAATCTAAAGCCTATTTTGTCTGATAGCCATCCCTGCCTTCTTTTGGTTACTGTTTGCATTGAGAATCTTTTTCCCGTCCTTTCATGTATAATCTATTTGTGTCTTTGTATCTAAAGTGAGACTTGTAGAGACATCATATAGTGAGATCATTTTTTTCTTAATCCATTCTGCCAGCCTCTGTCTTTTGATTAGAGTTATTCCATTCACATTTAAGTAATTACTGATAAGGAGGGACTTACTTCTGTCATTTAGCTACTTAACTTTAATACGGTTTATAGCTTTTTTTGTTTACTTCCTGTACTACTGTCTTTTGTGCTTAATTGATTTCTTTTTATAGTGAAACATTTAAATTCCCTTCTCTTTCTTTCTGTGTATATTCTATAACTATTTTCTTTGTGGTTACCATGGGGATTACATTTTACATCCTAAAGTTATAACACTATAATTTGAATTTATACTATTTTAAATTCAGTGACATACAAAAACCTTGCTCCTTTTCTGCTTTATTCCTACCCCTTTCAGTTACTGATGCCACAAAATTACAGTGTGTGTCGAAAATAATAAACTAATAATTTTTGTTAATGTATTAGTCCTTTAAATTATGTAGAAAACAAAATGTGGTATTACAAATGAAAGTTACCATAATACCACCTTTTAAACTAATAACTGTTTTTTTAATGTTTAGGCAATTATATAGAAAATGAAAGGTGGAGTTACAAGGCATTGTTACAAGAGCAGTAGCCCTTGTTTTTACCTTTACTGAGATCTTTATTTCTTCATATTGCTTCAAGTTGGTGTTTCCTTTTATTTCAACCTGCAGAGCTCCCTTTAGCATTTCTTGCAGGCCACACTAGCTGTAATGAATTCCCTCAGCTTTTGTTTATCTGGGAATGTCATAATTTCTCTCTCACTTTGAAAGATAATTTGGCAGATATAGGATTCTTGGTTTATAGGTGTTTTGTTTTTGTTTTTAGCACTTTGAATATATCAGTGGCCTTCTGACCTTCTGACCACTAAAGCATCACATGAGAAGTCTGTTGATAACTTACTGAGGATTCCTTATAGGTGATGAGTCACTTCTCTTTTGTTGCTTTCAGTATTCTCTTCATTGCTTGACAGTTTGATGATAATGTGTCTTAGTATGAGTCTTTTTGAGTTTGTCCTATTAGGAGTTTGTTGACTTTCTTGGATATTTATATTCATGACTTTCATCAAACTTGGGGAATTTTCCACCACTGATTCCTCATATATTCTCTCTGGCCCTTCTCTCTTTTCTCTTTCTGGCACTCCCACAATGCATATATTGTTCTACTAGTTTGTGTCCCAAGTCTCTTAGGTTCTGTTCACTTTTCTGTAATCTTTTTTTTCTCTTGTTCAGATTCACCTATTTCAGTTGTCTTTGTTTCATGTTTGCTGACTCTTTTGTCTGATCAAATCTGCCTTTTAACCCCTCTAGTGAAATTCTCATTTCTGGAGGTGCCTGGGTGGCTCAGTGGGTTAAAGCCTCTGCCTTCAGCTCAGGTAATGATCCCAGGGTCCTGGGATCGAGTCCCGCATGGAGCTCTCTGCTCAGCGGGGAGCCTGCCCCCCTCCACCTGCTTCTCTGCCTACTTGTGATCTCTGTCAAATACATAAATAAACTCTTTTTTAAAAATTCTCATTTCTGTTATTGTACTTTTCAGCTTGAGAATTTCTCTTTCTCTCTTTTTTTTAAAGCAGGCTCCATCTTGAGCCCAACATTAGGCTTGAACTCATGATCCTGAGATCAAGACTTGAGCTAAGATCAAGAGTCAGAGGCTTAACCAATTCAGCCCCAGGGGTTTCTAGAATTTCTTTTTAATTCCTTTTCAGGTTTTCTATCTCTATTGATACTATCATTTTGTTCATACATCATTCTCTTGGCTTTCTCCATGTATTCCTTTAGTTCTTGAGCATCTTTATTAAAGTTGTTTTAATATTAAATTTGTCTAGTAGGTCTGCCAACTGATCTTCCTAAGGGATAGCTCCTTTGGATTTATTTTTTCCTTTGAATGGGCCATACGTTCCTTTTTTTAAAGTATGTCTTATGATTCTTTTGTTGAAAATTGGACATTTGAATCTAATGATGTGGTAACTAGAAATCTGATTCTCTCCCCTCCCCAGGGTTTGCTGGGGTTTATTTTGTTTCTTATTGTTTTAGGCTACCTACTAAGAATCTTCTAAGGGTCAGCATAAAGTGTAAACTTAACATCTTCTCAGGTCTTCTCCAAGATTTCATTATTCCCTGGGTATGCACAATGACTTTCTAATTTCCCTGTATGTATGGATGGTTTGAATGCTCTAGTCCTAGTCTTGCCTGGTTTCCAAAAGAGGAGAAAGAAAAAAACGAGTTAGGGAAGAGAAGGCACACAGCACCTCTGTCTTCACCTTTATGATCAAAATAGCAGTCATCATTTAGAACACAGATCTTTCATATTTGGAGGACAGGGTCTGTATTGGTCACCATAGCTCCCACCATATCTGCATATACACTTCTCCTACCACTCCTCCACTGCCTGCCATGGAGCTGCAGGTGGCAAATGGGTGCTTGTACTGAGCTAATAGTTGAAATTGACTGATATTAACCACAGTGTACCATCAAAGCCTTCTTCTGAAAGTTGCAAGTCCATTTCAATAGATAGATTACATCAGGGCCATTGTTGCCTAAGTGGGGAGACAGATTCCCGGTGTTTCCTACTGCACCATCTTCCTGAAAAACTTCACCTTCATTTTACCTTCATTTGTTAATGGTTTTACTACATATAGTATTCTTGGTTAATGGGTTTTTAAAAATATATATATATTATTTATTTATTTGACAGAGACAGAGAGAGCACAAGCAAGGGAAAAATGGCAGGCAGAGGGAAAGGGAGAAGCAGGCTTCCCACTGAGCAGGGAGCCTGATGTGGGACTCAATCCCAGGACCTGAGATCATGACCTGAGCCAAAGGCAGACACTTAACTGACTGAGCCACTCAGGCATCCCAGTTAACAGGTTTTTCTTTCAGCACTTTGAATGTCATCCCACTGCCTCCTGATCTTCATTTTTTTCTGGTAAGAAAGCAGATATTAATCTTATTAGGGTTCCCTTGTATATAATGTTATTTTTCTATTTGATTTTGATCATTTTTTACTATGATGCATCTGGGTGTGGATCTGTTTATCTTAGTATTTGTTGGGTGTCTTGAATTTGTAGATTAGTGTTTTTCATCAAATGTGTGGGATTTTCACCCATTATTTCTTCAAATATTTTTTTAAGTTTATTTTTTTAGTAATCTCTACACCAAAGGTGGGGTTTGAACTTATAACTCTAAAATCAAGAGTCAGTCAGGCATCCCTCTCCATATAGTTTTCTGTTCCTCTCTCCCTCTCCCCATCATTTCTATTTCACCCTCCTTTCTTCTGGTACTTCCATTATACCTATATTCACATGTTTAGAGGTAT
Source organism: Mellivora capensis (assembly GCA_004024625.1). NCBI lineage: Eukaryota > Metazoa > Chordata > Mammalia > Carnivora > Mustelidae > Mellivora > Mellivora capensis. The sequence goes on along the minus strand of PISX010001728.1, from coordinate 26,172 downwards.
TTTGTTTCTCTGAATCTATTCATTTTCTTCCTTCTTTGTTCTCCGTTTTTCAAACTGTGTGATCTATCTTCAAGTTCGCTGATATTTCTTCTTCAAGTAACTGTTGAGTTTCTCTACTGAATTTTTCGTTTTAATTATTATGCTTTATACCTCCAGAATATCCTTTGTAAAATTTCGTATCCTTTGTAAAATTTGTACCTCCTTTTTACATTTTTACACTTGATCTTAGCCAAAAGGCCGAGAAGTGATCCTTTTTACATTTTTGATGAGATATTTTCATTTCTCCCTTAAGCATGGTTTCCATTAGTTCATTGGAACTAATATTTATTTAGCTTATTTATAATTGCTTTTAAGTCTTTGTTAATTCTGACATCTAGCCCTTCTCAGTTTCTGTTGCCTGCTCCCTCCACCCTTCTTATATGAGTTAAATTATCCTATTTCTTTGCATATCTTGTAACATTTTGTTAAAAACTGGACATTTTAGTTTATATATAGTACGATCTTCAGACACCGATTCTAGTGACCCATCCATCCCTCTTCCAGGCTTGTTGTGCTTTTCTTTCTTTCTTTCTTTCTTTCTTTCTTTATTTTATTTAATTACTTGACTAATTTAGTGAAGTTAGCTTCCCCTTCACGGTAAATGAAGTCTCTGATTTCGTTTCTTAGAAGGTGCAGCCTTGGGCATGCACATAGCCACCTGGGGTGACAGAGCTTCTAAAAGGCCTTTCTCTGTTTTCTGATTTCTTTGTTAACCTATCTGCCTTTGCTAGTGTCAAACTCAGATATTAGCTCCATGGCAATGGATTGCTCTTTGTTTTGATGATGTCCTAGTGCCTAAATTGCTCTGTTAGTCTGATCCAATTAGATCTGGGCCTTTTTGCAGAAATTTTTGAAGTTAGTCTTTGAGGCTTGTTATGACCCTTAAAAGAGCCTTAAGAAAGGCTCTTTTTACCTTTTTCTCTGTTCTCTCTGGTAAATTACCTAGCCTAAAAATAACCGAATGTGTTCTCTTGTGGAACTACCAGCTCCCTTTTCATTTTTTACCATGAAATTTTCCATTGTCCTTGAGAGTTCCCTTAGTCCTCAACTCCTCCACACTCTTCCAGCTAAAATCAGTTCCTTCGGGGAAAGCTTCAGTGTTCTCTGTTCTTATGGCTTCCTCTCCCCTGGAGGGGGGTATCTATCACTCCTCTGTAGCGAGGGGTGTTACAGATCTGTTTCTCTAGGGTTGATATGCCTACTTTATGATCAGAACTTAATTGGGATGGTAGCTTCTGGTCTTCTTAACTTGCCTCTCCTGGCATGGAAACTTCACCTTATGAGCATCTAGGAAGAGGGTGATCAGAGTCCTGGTACTCTTGGCCTGCTGCACCTGGGGTAAAGCCTCCACCCTGAGTGGGAGCTGGGTGGAAGGAGTCCTGACGTTTTGGCTGCACTTGCCTGCAGAACAGCCTTTATAACACAAGCCTAGGGGTATGAGAAATACTGGTTGCCTCCCCTCCTTGGGAGATACCACAGGACTTGAGTGGGGAGGAGAGTGAGCATTGTCTTCTTGGACATATCCACTCAGAATGGTTTCTGTAGCACTGAGCTGTGTGTGGGGTGGTGGCAGTGGTGATGGTTTAAGGCAAGAATAAGTCGTGGTGTAAATGCCATCAGGCTGTTAATGTGCGTGTGTTTTTGAAGTGAACATCACCTCAAGATTTTATTGTCTTCATAATATAACAAAATATGGATAGAACTGGATCAGTTGGCCCTTTCTCTTATCTCCTCCCAGTTCAAAATCCTTGCGTCTCTTAAGAGACAGTATTCTTAGGTCTGCAATTGGGGTCAATAAATTCAAGCCTCAGCACAATCTTCTTTGTAGTTTTAGCCTTTTTCCAGAAAATCGGCTTAGTCTGCCCACCGTAGCCCCTCTGCTTCCTGTCATAATGCCACTTTCCCTGGACATAAAGAGAATCTTTGCCTTTCTTATACTGTGTCACTTTGTGGGGTTGGTGTTTGCCACACTTCTTGCAGAAAGTCCGGTGGGTTTTAGGAATGTTCATTATGTTTGAGAGAGCACTATCTGCATGGAAAAAAAAGAAAAAAATCCAGGCTCTTAATGTTCTTTTGGAGATTTAGATTTTCTTGAATGTTTCTTCATTTGCTGTAAGACCTTAAGACAATTTGCAGACCTTAAATTGTTGTTTGAAAAAACTTTTTTTGACCAATCATCATAGTTAGGGTGAACATGTTGCCATTCCAGAAGTCATCTATTTGCTGCTAATATTGTACAGTTGGCCTCACCAAAAATACTTTACCCTTAGAATATTTTAAAAATGAAATTTTGATGATCTCAAAACCCCAAATACTATGAATTTAGAAAAGAATAAAAATTCTCAAAAGATTTTTTTGAGTTTAAAAAAATTTATCATTCAGAAAAAAATCTCAGTAGAATAAAACACATCCAAGGTAAAAAAAGATATCAAGACATGGAATTGTAAGAGCAAACTTTTCCATTATTTTAAGTACAATAATTATAACTGCTTTTTTGCTTGTTTGTAAATCAGTTTGCTTTTTAATATTTTTTTTCACATTGAGGATTGTATTTTAATACACAATATAAAATCATAATGCCCAGAAACACCAGTTACCATCACAAGAGCAATGCTCTTCATTCATTGGTTATCCAATTCACATGGTTGCTAATATCAGGAAGAGTAATAATCAAGCAGGTTTATAAATCTTCTTTTTCCTTTAAAATGTTATTCATGGATGGCTGTCTTTTAAAAATTCTGGAACATAAATGGGAGTTTTCTTTTTACAGATCATATGGCCTTTTAAGTATATTGTTTAACGTTGCTTACTACTGACTTTACAAAAGCCATAGGTGTTGAGTATGTGTGCATAATATTTTTAATAGCAAGAGATGATGAGAGAATATTAATTGAACCAAAAAATCCATATCAAGTGAAACGTTCACTTGTTTTCACCATTTCTGTTACACTTCTAACAAAGGAATTACACAAATTATAGTTAAGAGAAAAAAAAAAAAGATCTCACGTACTTGGACTTCCAGGTAAAAAGTTTTGCTAATAATTTTAAAACGGCACTGTTTCTTTACTGCAATGACAATTATTTTTAGTTCACATAACAGATATACAGTTACTAAACATTTAAATTATTTTACAAAATTTTAAAACTTCTTTAACTCAGAATTTGACAGTTCAAACTATGCAGCAGTTCAAAGTGAAGTTTATATTTTCACTATAACCAAGTATAAAAAGAATGGCAACTAATTCCATCCTAATCCAGAAACCCATTCTAAAGAATCTGAGAAGAACAACTGCTTAAATGTAAATAGTAAACAGAGAACAGATGACCACTTGTCACAGATATTTTACAAACAGATTTCTGCAGGGTTTGGAAGTTAGGCTAGTGTTCAGTCATTTGTAAGTCCCTTCTAATCATAAAATTCTATGATTTTATAGTTTTCCTAACAGTTTTATCAAGAAAGTTATTTCTTCTCACCATTATTGCCAGATTACATCATCACACAGAAATGGAAATTTTAGTATGTTACTGTATGTGCTTAAAATAAATGTCATCTTTCAGAATATGCTGCAGTTCCCATGAGTCTGCCCCCCCATTTGTTCCAGATTGAGACTGTGTCCATTTGTTTCAGACTGAGTTTCATCATGCTTGAATAGGACCTATTTCCTTTACTTGGCAATATAATAAACAGTACAGTAGATAAAATGAATTTTTAAAACATTCACCAAATGTTACATCTTGCATTCAGAAATAACCAGCTATACCTCAAACTCCCTATGCTAAACTATGATAATTTACTTAAATGCAAACAGCTGGCATACATGCTGCTTGTTCAGTTCTCTCCAGAGATTTATGTTTGTTACAAAAAGAAACTCCAGGTTAAATCATAATGTTAAGATGCTAAGTAATTAGGATTGCCACTTTTACAATTCAGTGTTGGATTCTTGGTTTTGAGGACACACACACACACACACACACACACACACATTTCCTTTCATGTAGACAACAATAAGATATATGCTTTGCAAGATGTTTACTCATATCCTTCAGGAATTGCTAGACAGATGAAATATAAAACCAAACTACTTTGTGGGTTTCCAAAACACTGATGAGATCCATGAATAACTGAAAACATTCTCTGATTCCATAAAGTTAGTTCTATATGTTATCAGAACATACAACTTCAAGTTAACTTTTGATTATAACTTTCTGTTTTTGAAATACTGGTTCATAAAAAATCAAGGTATTATCCACTGGCATCATAGCAGTAAGTTACATTGAAAACCATAGCTACGAAAGACACTTTTGAATGTCATTGTTTCATATTTTTAATACTGCCTTAAAAGGTCTGTTACTCTTCAACTATCTCAGCATACTTTGAAATGTAAAATAATTGTAAATTGGAACAATTATTCTAAATCTAAGTAGATAATTCCTAAGACAGCATTTGTTTACTCAGAACATATTTTCATTTCAAATATGTAACTAAAACTTCTCACAGTCAGAATACAACTCATAGTTTGAACAGAAACTTCAGTGTTTAAATTTTCGTATTCAGTAACATAAGCAGTACATATTAGATTGCTCTGGAATACAAATCACTCATTTAAATAAATGGGATATAATTTCTAACTTGTGTTAAAAGTGAAGAAATCCTTTTTTACGTGAAGATGTGACCAAAATCAATTGGTCATATTATGGTACAAATCAAACTCTACTGACACAACACTTTTGTTAGAGTTTTGTTAGAGATTTGGATAAAGATTGTTATATCTAACAACAGTTGGGAACTATATGCTCCTTAATGTTGGGGATAATGAAAGAAAAAGGCATACTATGGATCAGGTCCCCATTTTTATTACTTTATTAATAACAATGCCTACTTTATTGAAGAACATCTCTTCCACTGGAGATATGCTTCTAATTTAAAAATTAGTGGGGGAAAAAAGATGGACCCACTTTTAAAATTTCATACTTATTTACTCATATTGACTAGGTATAGAATGACTCTTCAATTCCTGCTCTGAAGACAACCAATTTATTTTTTTAAGTATTGACTTGTCAATTTATCTTTGACAAGTGATTAAGAAAGATAAACAAATCTTCTGACTTTACAAATAAGAATATGTGAGTAAGAATATATATATTCTGAGAAGATACATCTCGTGATCTGACTTACAATGTAACTACATTCTTTTAATAACCTGTATTAATTTTACATTTTAAACTTAAATTGTCCTTGCTATACTGTTCACATTCACTTTACTTTTCATTTCTACATTTCTATAAATACCCAAACAAAACTCCTCAATTTGAAACCAACTTACATTGGAGTTCTGAGGTTAGTTTACAACTTTTAAGATATTTTGTTAAAATGTAAAAACCCTGAAATTACAAACAAAAAATTTACAATTTTATAGTATATATCTAATTTATTTAAAAAAATATTCTGAATGTTTTTATACAAGTACTCAAGTGTTATTTTTTTTCAAATGAAACTCCTTATAGGCTAGAAGAGGGTGTGTGGTGTTGCCCCATTAAAAACCAATACAAACATCATTTTTCTATGCTGGCACTTCAACTATTTCGAAGTAGTCATTCGGCAAAATCACGTAACCTCTCTCTGATATGTCGTCCTTCTCTTTCTGGAAGTGAACAACTTCCTTTAATTTTTCAAGCTGTCGTTCTTGTCTTCTGCATCGCTGCTGTGCAGTCTTGAGCTTCTTTCGGAGTTTTTCAACTTGTTGTTCTAGCTGATGAATCCTTTTTCTCTGGTGCATTGTATCCTCCACAGTATAGTTGTGGTCACAGAAAACTGAGAGATTATCAGGGGTCTGAAGAGGAGGCATTAGTAATCCAATAGTAGCATCCACCTGGGAAATGGGAGGTGTTAAAGGAGGCGGGGGAAGCTGTTCTTGTGGCTCCAGAAGATCTTCCTTCTACAACAACAATGCAGAGTATGTTCAAGTTTAGTAACTACAAATAACAGTTTAAAAGAATCCACCTGTGGAATTTAAGAATGCCATTTTTACAAATTGGATAACCTAGAAGAAATGGTTAAATTTCCAGAAACATACAATCTTCCAAGAACAAATCAGGAAGAAATAGAAAATATGAATAGATCCATCATCAGTGATGAAATTGAAAAGGTAATCAAAAAGCTCCCAAAGACAAGAGTCCAGTACCAGATGGTAAATTCTACCAAATATTTAAACAGTTAATACCTATTCTCCTCAAAATACTCCAAAAAACAGAAGAGAAAGGACTTCTAAATACATTCTATAAGGCCAGCATTACCCTGGTATCAAAAACAACAACAACAAAGAACTACAGGCCAATATCCCTGTTGAACATAGATGCAAAAATAAATATGAGCATTTTTGACAATACAGTAAAAAGATCATTCACCACGATCAAGTGGGATTTATTCCAGGGATGCAAGGATGGTTCAATATTCATAAGTCAATGTGAAATACTACATTAACAAAACAAACAATAAAATCATATGACCATCTCAGTAAATGCAGAAAAAGCATTTGACAAAACTCAATATCCATTCCTGATAAAAAGTCTCAACAAAGTTGCCTTAGAGGGAACATACCACAAAATAATCAAGGTTATATATGAAAAATCCACAGCTAACATCACACTCAGTGGTGAAAAACTGAGAGCCTTTCCTCTAGGATCAGAAACAAGACAAGATGTCCACTCTTACCACTTTCATTCAACATAGTACTAGAAGTCCTAGCCATAGCAATCAGAAAAGAAAAATAAAAGGCATCCAAATTGGTAGGAAGAAGTAAAACTGTCACTATTTGCAGATGACATGATACTATATATAGAAAACCCAAAAGACACCAACAAAAAACTACTAGAGGTAGTAAGTGAATCCAGTGAAGCTGCAGGATACAAAATTAATATATGGAAATCAGTTGTGTTTCTATACACTAATAATGAAGTAGCAGTAAAAGAAATTGAGAAAACAAATCCATTTATAATTGCACCAAATAGAATGAAACACCTAGGAATAAATTTAACCAAGGCGAAAGACCTAAACTCTGAAAACTGTAGAACAATGAAACAAATTGAAGATGACACAAATAAATGAAAAGATATATACCATTATCATGGATTGGAAGAATTAAATTATTTATTTTTTGTTTTAGAGATTTAAACTATTTGTTTGACAGAGAGGGGGCACAAGCAGGGGGAGTGGCAGGCAGAGGGCAAAGCAGCCTTCATGTCAACCAAGGGAGTCCAACGTGGAACTCAATTCCAGGATCCTGGGATCATGACCTGAGCCAAAGGCAGCCGCTTCACTGACTGAGCCACCCAGGTGTCCCAAGAATTAACATTGTTAAAATGTCCATACTACCCAAAGCAATCTACAGACTCAGTGCAATTCCTATGAAAATAACAATAGCATTTTTCAAAGAACTAGAAAAAAATAGTCTTAGAATTTGTATGGAACCACAAGAGACCCCAAATAATCAAAGCACACTTGCATGAGAAGAATAAATCTGGATATATCACAATCCCAGTTTTCAAGATACACTACAAAGCTGCAGAATCAAAGCTGGCACAAAAACAGAAACATAGATCAATGGAACAGAACAGAGAGCCCCAAAATAAACCCTTGCAGTTAGTTAATCTACAACAAAAGAGTTAAGAATATATAATAGGGAAAAGATAGACTCTACAATAAATGGTGCTGGAGAAAGTACAGTTAGATGAAAAGGAATGAAACTGGACCACTTTTTATATACCATACACAAAACTAAGTTAACAGATTAAAGACTTAAATGTGAGACCTGAAACCATAAAAATCCTAGAAGAAAACACAGGCAGTAATTTCTTTGAGATCAGCTTTAGCAACATTTTTCTAGATGTGTCTCCTCAGGCAAGGAAAACAAAAGCAAAATAAGCAATTGTGACTACACCAAAATAAAAAGCTTTTGCATAGGGCAGGAAACCATCAACAAATGCAACTAGTGTGAGGCACCTGGGTGGCCCAGTAGGAGAAACACTCCACTCTTGATTTTGGGTCAGGTCATGGTCTCTGGGTTGTAAGATTGAATCCTGTGTTGAACTCTATGCTCAGCAAGGGAGTCTACTTGAGATACTCTCTTTCCCTCTGCCCCTCCCCCATGCACAATCTCTCTAAAATAAATAAATCTTTTTTAAAAATTAAATTAATATTAAAAAGTAACATATGGGGGCGCCTGGGTGGCTCAGTGGGTTAAAGCCTCTGCCTTCGGCTCAGGTCATGATCCCAGGATCCTGGGATCGAGCCCTGCATTGGGCTCTCTGTTCAGCCGGAAGCCTGCTTCCTCCTCTCTCTCTCTGCCTGCCTCTCTGCCTACTTGTGATCTCTGTCAAATAAATAAATAAAATCTTAAAAAAAAAAAAAAAAAGTAACATATGGTACGCCTGAGTGACTCAGTCAGTTAAGTGTCTGCCTTCGGGTCAGGTCATGATCCCAGGTCCTGGGATTGAGTCCCAAGTCAGGCTCGTTGCTCAGTAGGGAGCATGCTTCTCTCTCAGGAAGTCCATCTCCCTGCTTGCGCTCTTTCTCTCCCATTCTGACAAATAAATAATAATAAAAAACATGCAACCTATTGAATGCAAAAAGATATCTGCAAACAATATATCTGATAAAGAGTTAATTACCAAAATATATACAGAACTTATACAATACTATGCCAAGGAAATAAATAATCCATTAAAAAAAATGGGCAGAGAACATGAACATTATCCCAAAGACCTACACATGGCCAACAAACATGAAAAGATGCTCAATATCACTAATCATCAGGGAAATGAAAATCGAAACCACAATGAGTTATCACCTTATATCTGTCAGAGTGACTAGTATCAAAAAGACAAGAAATAACAAGTGTTGGTGAAGTTATGGAAAAAAGGGAACCCTCCTGCAGTGTTGGGGAGAATGCAAGTTGGTCAAGCGACTGTGGAAACCATTATGGACGTTTCTCAAAAACTTAAGAATAGAATTACCATATGATCCAGTAATTCCACTACTGGATATTTACCCAAAGAAAATGAAAACACTAAGTCAAAAAGATATACGCACCCCTATGTTGACTGCATTATTTACAATAGCCCAAATATGAAAGCCATCTAAGCATCCATTAACAGATGAATGCATAGAGATGTTCTGTGTGTTTGTGTGTGTAGAGGGTATACATATATACATACATACACACACACACACGAATATTACTCAGCTGTAAAAAATAATGAACTCTCACCATTTTGCGACAACAGGCATGGACCTAGAGGGTATCATGCTAAGTGAAGAAAGCCAGAGAAAGACAAATAAATAACAACAAATAAATACCACACTTACATGTGAAATCTAAAAAACAAAACAACTGAAAAAAACAAACAAAAAAGCAGAAACAGACCCATAAATACAGAGAACAAAGTGATGATTGCCTGAGGGGGTGGGGGAATGGAAAAAATGGGCAGAGGGAGGTACAGGCTTCCAGTTATGGAATGAACAAGACACAGGATGAAAGGTACAGCATAGAGAATATGGTCAGCGGTGTTCTAATTGCCTTATATGGTGACAGATGGTAGCTATAGTGTGGTAAGCACAGCATAATAGGTAGATTTGTCTAATCAGCATTTGTATGCCTGAAACTAATGTAACACCACCATGTGTCAGCTACACTTCGATTAAAAAGAAGGAATACTAGACTTCTTTTTTGTGAAGCCTTGAAATAGGAACATTCAAAATGAGAAAACAATTTAAGTTTTAATTATACTTTTACACCTGAAGTAGAAATGAGATGCAAGAAAGAGAAGAACTGGTAAGATTTAATGAAATACCAAGCACTTAAAACTGAGGGGGGCGGGGCGCCTGGGTGGCTCAGTGGTTTAAGCCTCTGCCTTCGGCTCAGGACATGATGTCAGGGTCCTGGGATCGAGCCCCACATCAGGCTCTCTGCTCAGCGGGGAGCCTGCTTCCCCCTCTCTCCACCTGCCCCTCTGCCTACTTGTGATCTCTCTCTTTCTGTCAAATAAATAAATAAAATCTTTAAAAAAAACCCAAAACCTGAGGGGGAAATATTTGAAACTGAATGGTTCCTGATAAAGAAAACCCAAAACTTATCAACATATATGTAGAGGTAGAGAGTGACCTTAAGGTAAATTACAAAGCTAGACTGACTTTCTTGATGTAAAGATGTTTAACTTAAATAAACTGTACTTTGTATTTTTAAAAAGTATATCATGGTTGGGGCGCCTGGGTGTCTCAGTGGGTTAAAGCCTCTGCCTTCGGCTCAGGTCATGATCTCAGGGTCCTGGGATCGAGCCTCGCATCAGGTTCTCTGCTCAGCGGGGAGCCTGCTTCTCCCTCTCTCTCTGCCTGCCTCTCTGCCTACTTGTGATCTCTCTCTCTGTCAAATAAATAAAATATTTTTTTAAAAAGTATATCATGGTTAACAGTGGTAATCTAAAAGTGATGGCTTCCAATAACATTTATTAACACTACTCTGAATTTTCCACAATAAAAACATTAATTTTATAAATAGAAAGCCCAGTGTTTTAAAACACACGTTACCTTGTCATGTGGCTCGGTACAGAGAAATATCGTGGGTACAGCATTCTCTTTGAGCAACTTGTTATTGCACTCCCTCTTAAAGCAGTCCGGGGTAAAGTGTTCTGAACAGATACTGCTATACTTGGTGGGCTTAAAGTTTTTCCTTCGGACAGCAGCCTCCCATTTTTTGCAAAGACTGGGTCGAGTAAGAGGAAACCTAAGAAAAAGATATAATTCAGTTCTCTGACCTTCTTTTAAAAGGAAAAAAAAAAGCACATCCAGACTTTACTGATTAGGAAAGAACTATCTTATATTGGTGTTAACAAGCTAAGGGACATCTGATTAAAACCCTAGAGCTGCTATCTTTTTTTTTTTTTTTGACAGTTTTTGTGCTTTTATTCACCTTAGTTAAGAATGTACTTGTTTGAAAGATCCTTTAAATAAAGTGACCACTCACTACTGTGTGACGTAAGTTGGGCCTCTCCAGCATGGAATTGTTGTTGTTGTTTTTTTTTTAAAGCAGTATTTGGGGGTGTTGGATTAGATGTATCACTGAATTTTACTCCTGAAACCAATATTGCACTGTATGTTAGCTAGTTAAAATTTAAATAAAAATTAAAAAAAAAAAGCAGTATTTGTTATAGGAAACTTTTGATCACAGAGTAGTTATAAGAATGTCAGATACAATGATGTATACAATTTAAATAGGACAGGCTGATTAAAAATTTACAAAATGTAAAAATATACATATTAAAAGTCAGCCATGCAGACAGATGCATGCAGTAGGAAAAGGCGGTGGGAAGTCAAGGGACATACGCAGTAATATTGCTTGTCTTCCTCTATTACAGTAAATAACTTTCACTAACTGATACAGGTTGGTATTATACATACATTTAAATATACAAAGGTAAGTGGTGTATCTCCTCTATCTCAATTATTAATGTTTAACTTTTTATGCCAAAGACACTAAGAGTTTCAAGTAAAATACTTCCGAAAGGGTGAATCTCTACTGATTTTTTTTTTAACCAATGAAAACAAAATTGCATGTTTAGATCTACATACTGCAAAAAAGAAGGTTCTAGTTCTCTTAGGATCAGTCTGACAAATATGAATTAATCAAATGATAATGATAAATTTAAAATTTCACTCATTTATTTGTTTATATAATATGTCTGGAGAAGACTGGAATTGAAAGGGAGTGGTCTATTAGTTTCATGAATGTCCAAGTCTCTCCCCAGATTTGGGAAGTTCTTATTTATTTTTTAATTTTTAAAATGTTTATTTATTTATTTTAGTCTTCCAATTTATTTTTAATTCCAGCATAAGAATATTACTTTTTTTTAATTTACCTCAAAATCAACTGGAATATGTCCATCAGGCCCAGATAAGGGGGCTTGGGAAGAGTTTAAATTTACTGTGATTTTACTTTTCCAGGTCAAGTATTTAGTGAACTGGGGAGACTGGAGAGAAGCCAAAGGATGTTTCAGCCCTCTGTTCCAGTTTCTCTTCCATGTAAGGCACGCTAGAGCTTAACTCTGGTATCATGAAGAACTAACCAATCTTTGGGACAGTTCTTTCCTTTTCCCAGAACAGCTGCTGCCACGGGGCCACCATGTAGAAGCTAGTGCAGGTAAAAGTACCCCTAGAAGATCCCTGCTGGAAATGGCCTCCAGAAATACAAACTGTGGTAGCAATCACTGGTAAAATTCAGCTCCTTGCACCTCCTGTCTCAAGCACTACAAAATGCTCAGGCTGTTTATGGAGGTCTGTCAAGATGTTTCCCATCTAGTCCCCCCAAAACGGTTCTTTATAGTTAAGAATGAGAGGCAGACCAGCACTTCCTTTGACTCATTTAACAGCCAGCAGAAACTATTTCTGATGTGTGAATGCCAGTCTTGGTTTCCAGTACCGGTGAAAGGTTTTCCACATTTTTAGATTTTCTGAGGTATCATTAGAAATGGGTTTTGTGGGGAGCAGACTGTATGTAACTGTGTCACCATCTTCTGATCGATTTCCACACTTTCAAAGAACTGGAACTCATCAGCTTTAAGAAATTCCAATAAATTAAAGAAGTAATACCAGCAGATCCCGAAGTAAGTTTAAGGGCAGGGGGTGGTGGTGGTGGGACATCAATCAATACTCAAGATCTATGTTGTAAGGCACTCATTTCTATTGGGTCCCTCTCAAATCAAACACAAAGTGCATCTACATCCCCTGTTAAACACAAATGACCCCACCAAGAGAACTGAAGAAATATTTAATTTTTGCCCTGGTAATTATTTACCTATGAATAATTGCTATAATTTACCACAGGTTTTCATTTCTTAGATATCATCTATTTAGTCAGGAATTCTTGCAAAACAAGTTAATGGGAATGCAGAAAAATCTGCAAATGCTTTATTTGGCTGAATGAAAATGCCGTCGTGTCCGATTATCATTAAGTTGTTTTCATTTTGCAGTTTTCTTTTCCCATTTTCAAGAGAACATTTCTCCCTCCAGGCCTCTAACTGCAGCACTTTCTGGATGAAACAAGCCTGAAGTCGTGGGGCAGGTTCTTTTCCGAGGGCTTCCCCCAGGCGCCCGTAATAGGTCATCCGGAGTTCTATTAGGACACCTGATTTCGGTCGGTGTTCTGTCCACGCTATCGCTACTGTGCGCTGAAAACAGTAAGTATTCATTCTAGGCCGGACCAGAAGCCTTCTCTAAAACTTGGAGGTCCTTAAAGGTTAGTTCCTAGCAACTGGTTAAGAACGTCCTCCCAGAAATCCTGGCCCCAAACCAATGCTGAACTACTGTGAGGCTGGTCTCCCATCCACAGCAAGGATGGCAAAAAAGTGGCTTCGTCATTTTCAAGGTCTTTGCCTCGATTTCAAACTTACTTCTAAGGCGTCATTACCACCTGGCTTCCCTACTACCCCAGGGGAGAGACCCAGGTGCCTCTCGGCTTTGAGAACCTCACGACCCTGGGTCGCGAACACGCCAACCCGAGACCACAGGCGAAGCTCGCGCACGGGTTCCGACCCTCGAGCGCGAGAAACGGTCACCGCGGCGACGCGCGCCGAGAACGCGCAGCCCTCGGCGGTGGAGCGCGAGCTCCAACTCGGGGGCGGGCACGCCCACCGCTCGCGGCCAGAGAGACCCGGAGTAGGGCCCGATCGTGCCCCGCCCCTGCCTCCGCCCCTGCCCCGCCCCTCCCATTAGGTCTCGCGCGGACACGCGCCTGGCTCCGCCCCCGAGCCTAACCGGCCGCGCGCCCCCAGCCCGAGCTGGGGCCAGCCCCGCGAGACGCGCAGGGTACTTACTTGTGGAAAGAAACGGGCTTATCCTTATCATATCGGTTCTTGCAGCCGTAGGCGGAACAGGACTGCACCATCCTTCCGGTCTTCGGTCACTTCACTTCTGCCGCTCCAGCAGGCAGGCGAAGCTGCTATCAATGTCGCCGCGCTGGGCTTTGACGGCCTCGCTTCTTCTGTATCTTTGGCCAACAGTTAGAGTGATGATAAGCTCACTAGGGTTGACTGTTGTACCCGTTTTGTTGTTTGCATTAGCAGAAGGACCACAGCCATCGCCCGTCTCCCATCTCCAAGATGGCGGAGGCAGCTTCAACCTCACCTCTCGCGAGGAGTTTGTCTCACTGTCTCTGATTAGCCCCGAGGTCAGAGGTAACGTTCCTTGGGAAGCAGGCCATTGGCTAAGGCCGGGCGTTGCGGAAGTAGGTGGGGCCTCGAGCTTCCGGAAGGGAGAAAGGAAGCGTTTGGGAGGAGAGGCGAGGGGAGGGGATCCGGCGTGAGTGTAGGGCAAGGCTCAGCAACCTGTGTGATTTCCTTGTGTTAATTTATCCGGGACGGTTTAGGGTGGAGAGCAGCATGGTCTTTGGGTCTGGTGGCCTGAAGGAGGACAGGTGTTAAAGCTGAGGTCGTTGGGTAATCTTAAAAGGGCAGCCACAGATGGTGTATGATTTATTAGTGAAACTTCGTGGATCCCTTTCCCACATCGCCAGTTTTCATCCCATTACCTGTCGCTGCAGGTATAACAAAGGCTCTTTGAGAGCTCAGGTGCCAGAATTTTAGCAATGAAAGAAGACACCCAATCACTTCTGAAGGCTACCATTGCTGTAGTGTTCTGCACGTGCTGTTGGAAATCATGAACTGCTGCGGCTGTTTTCCCACCATCTGCCTCCTGTTGCGTGCACCTCCCCTCGGTGTAGATCAGAGCCTGGAAATCTGGATAGCAGGCTGTTGACAAACTCCATGGCTCTATTATACTTTTCCTGATCCACTCTCTCCCCAACCCCCCTTAAATCCTGGTGTTTCCCCAGGGTTCCATCCTCTGCCCTCCTCTGACTCTAAACACCCTGCTGCTTGAATTCAATAAAATGCTATGATTTCCTAAATCTTCTATTTCTTATGTAAATTTTTCTGCCTTCGGATTATCATCCGTGAATTATCTATTCATTTGCTTAAACCGGAAACCTTAGTTTTCTTTCTCACCCTCTACATGAGTTTGATGGCCAGGATAATTGTATAGAATAAGTAAATACTTATTAAATCCACCCCTCTCCATCTCTCTTTTAATTGTGCTTGATCAGGCCCTCAGACGAACGCAACAACCCCTGACCATCTCCAGTTTTGCCTCTCCAGTCTTTCCTCCATATTAAGTAATTGTCATACACCTGTTCACATCATTCAGAAGCTACCTCCTCTACTGGATAAAATCAAGACTTCTAATGGTGAGTCATAAAGTCCTTGAGGACCAGCTACCTCTACTTTTTCACCATCATCTCCACCCACTTGTCTTTAACTTAACTCTTTCCTAGTATTCTAATTTACACAGGACAGGCATTTTCCTGGCTTCCATAAATAGGCTGTTTTTCCCTTAGCTAAAATGCCTTTCTCTGGCCTTTCCACCTTCACAGTGTGACCTCAGTGGTTATGTTCCCTAACAAGCTTTCCTTATCCTCTTTTTCTTAAGCTGCCCAATTTGGACATCTCTATTGCTCCAATGAAAACTTGCACTTGACCTTTCTATATGATTTTGGACCATACTGTAATATGTGTCCTTGTCTCATTTCATGAACTAAGATCCTGTTGAGGAGGACTTTGTCTTACTTAGCCTTGTAACCCCATCAGCTTGCAGTGTCTGGCATAAATTAAGTACCTAGAAAATGTCTGTTAAATCAACTGGGCCCAGAAACCTTGTGCCTAAAATAATTTCAGAGCCATATCCCTTTACCGAATACTAAAATAATTTATTTTATTAGCATTTCTAGGGATAGACAGGCAGTAAATTCCTCCGTGGTTTGCTGTCAGTAAGGATCATAATGTGTTAACTGCTTGTGAACTGAAAAGTATATTTTAACTAAGTTCACTGAAATTCTTTACTCATCAATAGATTCAGCAAATATTTACTAAACATTTGCTAGGTTCTAGGGGCTTGGGACGCATGTGAATAAGACAAAGATTTCTGCCCACCAAAGTGGGGGGCTTGGGGGGTAGGGAAGGAAAAAATGAAACAAGATGGGATCGGGAGGGAGACAAACCATAAGAGACTCTTAATCTCACAAAACAAACTGAGGGTTGCTGGAGGAGGTGGGTAGGGAAAGGGTGGTTGGGTTATGGACATTGGGGAAGGTAGGTGCTATGGTGAATGCTGTGAAGTGTGTAAACCTGGCAATTCACAGACCTGTACCCCTGGGGCTAGTAATACATTATATGTTAATAAAAAATTAAAAAAAAAATTCTGCCCTCATGGACCTAATATTCTAGTGGAGGTTGGAGGAGGCAGACAGAGAACATATGACCCTATGTCATCTTAAAAGGTGAAAAGAGCTCTGTGGTTGTGAGGGGATTGCAATTTTAAATATGATGGTTAGGATATGCTTAATAGAGGAAGTGACTCGAGCTAAGATTTGGAATGGGCAAGAGTTAGCTAGCTAGGAGGATATCTGTGGGAAGAGCCTTGCAGGCAGAGGGAATAGCTAAGGCAAAACTCCTGAGGCTCAGTGTCCCCAGCCTATACAAAGAACAGTAAAGGGGCCTGTGTGGCTGGAGCAGACTGTGCTGGGCTGGGCGGGGAGATGAAGATGACAAATATAAAGCCAGGGTAAACAGGATGAGGTCATGAAGGGACTTGTAAGCTAGTGTAAGGACTTTTGACTCTGACTCTGAGATGGACAACATGCTTAAAGCAGAGTAGTGATCCAGTGTTTAAAAGCAATCACTCTGCTGTGTTGAATATAGATAGCAGGGGCATCTTAGAGGCAGGGAGACCGCCTGGTAGGCAGGCTTCTGTGACAATGCAGGCGAGAGATGATGGCTTACACCTGGGTGGTAACAATGAAGGAGGAAGAAGTGATCTTGTCTTCTCTCCCTTTTCCCCCTTCCATTTCTTTATTAACCTTTATTGAGCAGATGGCAGGCATTATGCTAGGTCTTGCTCTTGGTGAGCAAGATTAACAGTGCCTCTCTTCACAGAGCTTATCCTAGTGAGGGAAGACGGACAAAAAAAAATGTGAATAAAATCACATTGCGCTTGGGTGCCTGGGTGGCTCAGTTGGTTAACCATCTGCCTTCAGCTCAGGTCATGATCCCAGCGTCCTGGGATCAAGCCCAGCATCAAGCTCCCTGCTCAGCGGGAAGCAAGCTTCTCCCTCTCCCACTCCCGCTGCTTGTATTCCTTCTCTTGAGGTGTCTCTCTGGGTCAAATAAATAAAATCTTTAAAAAATAATAATAATATTGTGCTGAGATGCCTGAATACATTAAAATGTTATAAGGGTTAATGAGGCTAGAGGAGGGCTAACTAACTTTAGTTTGGGTAGTTAGGTCATCGGAGACATGAACATTTTGCTGAGGACCAAAGAATGGGAAAAAATCTAGTAATTAAAGAATGAAAATGGGGAGGCCAGGAGGAGCATTCTCCATACAGGGAGTGTGTACTAAGGCCCTGGGGCAGTAGTGAGTTTCGTATTTTCTGGGAACTGAATGGAGGCTGGGGTGTAGACCTAGAGAGCCAGGGGAAAAAGGACATGAAGTGAGGTTGAAGTAGGTGATTTTAAATGCAGTAGGAAGCCAATGAACCTTTTTAGGCAGTGGAGAGACATGACATTTTTAAGCATCATTCTGGCTATTAGCTGAAGAGTTTATCAGAGGGGCAGCAGTGCACGTGAGTTGCAGACCATTTAAGAGACCACTGCAGGCAAGTAACACAGGGTGGTAATTTGGACTAAGGTAGTGGCAGTGGAGATAGAATGACCAGGATATGAGAGTAGTTGGAGGTAGAAATGTCAAGGCTTGGTGCTAACAGATGGATGTGAGAATGAGGAAGAGAGAGGAATCAAGATATTAAGGTTGATTTGTACTTGAATTTCTGGCTTGAGCATTTAGATGGAGGGATGGTGGTATCTTTTACCGAAATGCAGATGGCCTTTAAAAAAGAAGAGAGCTATATACCCCCCACCAAACATCCCATTACAGGATGGGAGCAATTTATGAAGTGGGGTCATAAGCTCTGGGAGTATAGGACTGGGGAATGTCGGAAGAGAAAGAATGTATGAAAGTGTGCAGAGGCTGGTAATGCAAGCCACTAAAGAAACATGCAAGGATCAACCAACCAGTGCAGAGCACCCTTTTGAGGTCTGTGATCATTTTTAATCTGTTTAGAGTGGAACTAGTCAATTTCATTATTTGGTTAGGTTTCCTCAATGAAATTCTCTTCTTCACTCCCCTTTTTTCTGTTTTCTTTCTTCCAGCTATCCGTAACTTGGAAGTGAAATCTACATTTTTATTATTTATTGAAAATAATCCTAATGTTTCCTTACTCTGAAATGGTAAATTTACTGATCAAGTAAATTGCCTATAATTTTAAAAATGTTACTTGAACTGAATGTTGCATTTTTCTTTCTAAAACACCCCCCAAATTAAATTTTCAATCTGTGTGGTCTACAAATTAATTTCTTAATAGAAATTAAGTTAGAATAGAAATTTCTTAATAGAAGAATAATTTCCACTTTCTCTAAACAAATTTACACTCATTTTCTGTTTCTCTTCTCTCCTGTTTCTTCTCAACATTTCGTAAGGCTCAAAGAACTATTCTCTACTTGTCAAGGGGTGACTGCCAGGAACATGTACTTTCAAAGATGATAATCTGCCTTTTTAACAATCCAGATGTCCAATTGTGGTATAGTCATACAAAGGAATACTATACAGCAATCAAAGTAAAGAAGCTGTAACCCACAACAATATGGATGGTTCCTACCTAATATCGAAGAAGTCACGCAAAAGCAAATATAAGATCCTATTTTTTTAAAGAGTAAAAAAGGTAAGTAAAAGTCAGAAGAAGTTACTTTGAGGTAGAGAGGCAACGAAAGGGGGCTTACAGGATAATGGTAATGTGTCTTTTGACAGAGGTGATAGTTAAACACTACGCTCACTTTATGATAATTCATCATCTGATCCTGATGATTTAGAAAATCTCTGGTGTAAGCACACTGAGGATTGCTGGAGGGGAGGTGGGTGGAGGGATAGGGTAATTGGGAGACGGGCATTAAGGAGATCACCTGATGTAATGAGCACTGCGTGTTATATGCAACTGATGAATCACTAAATTCTATGTCCGAAACCATTAATACACTATCTGTTAAATTGAATTTAAATTAAAAAAAATTTTTTAATTCCTGCTTATTCTACTTTAATAAAATAGTTTACTATGCAAACAAGGGCTATACAAGATAGGCAAAATTGCCTTTCTTTTACAAAACAGAAGAGATGTTTATGTACTCATTTGATCTCTTCATTTGGTCCTTTACATAAAGTGTCAAAACTGAAAATATCTCTTAGCTTGATATGCCCATCTAAGGGAATGAGAATAAATAGGGGTAAGTTGAGGAAGGCTGGTTAGAAGTCTGATGTTTTTCAAAGTCTTAAGAGGCCAAGAGCTAATTTACTAATAGACCTTTTAAGGAAATAGATTAATACAGGTTTTAAGGGGGAAAAAAGAAAATGTAACCCTTGAAAGGGTAAGTTCTGCCAATTATTCAAGAAGAGTAAACTGTCTTGTTGGATAAACTGGAAAAAACCAAGCTACTTGTTTTCATGTAGGAGAGGGTTAGAACTAAGATGTTTTAAACTCACTAATATCTAATAGCTCAGATTTTAATTTCTATCCATCTATGCTCTTTTTTCTGTAAACAACTTTTAATACCCTAGCATTCATTCTCTCTGGCCCTCATCCTTATCTATAGAGTAAAGCTATGGGACTAAATGAAGAATTCTTAATTTGGAATCCATGAATGGCCAGGTCTTTGAATCATCTGAAAGAAAATTATACATACATGTGTATATGTGCATTTTTCTGGGGAGCTATCTATAGCTTTTATCTGGTTTCCTAAGGTCCCTTCCAGCCTAATATTCTAAGATTAGTGAAATAAAGATTAGAGTAATTTTTATGTAGATATAAATTAAAGGTTTTCTCTAAGACTGATTAGAAGGATTAGTGTTTTAATCTGAATGTCAGGTATTATTTTCTTGTTTTTTTTTCCCCCCAAGATTTATTTACTTATTTTAGAGAGAGAGCAGACAGAGGGGAAGAGAGAATATTAAGCAGGCTCCTCACCTAGCATGAAGCCTGACACAGGGCTCAATCTCACAACCCTGAGATCATGACCTAAGCCACAACCAAGAGTCGGTCACTTAACTGACTGAGCCACCCAGGCGCCCCTTGAATGTCCCGCATTTTTAAACACCTTTTCAAAATTTTGTTTTTAAACAAAATCCAAGGGACGCCTGGGTGGCTCAGTTGGTTAAGCGGCTGCCTTCGGCTCAGGTCATGATCCCAGCGTCCTGGGATCGAGTCCTGCATCGGGCTCCTTGCTCAGCAGGGAGCCTGCTTCTCCCTCTGCCTGCCTGTGCACGTTCTCTCTCTCTCTCTCTCTCTGACAAATAAAATCTTAAAAAAAAAAAAAAAAGATTTTAAACAAAATCCAAACTGTTAGATACCGGTTTTAAACATTGTTAGCCTTTAGCCCTCTCCTATGTCACATGTTATACTGCCCTCAAAAGGCCTACAGCTAAATACCACTAGTCTGAAAGAGAGAATAAGGACAGTGTCCAAACATGTTCAGTGTTTCCAACTGGAAACTTTCCAACTGTTTACTCCTCTTGTGCACCATTCTGGGACATGGAACAAATCAGAGGATGCAGGTGGGTGAAGACGACAGTGACTGATAACACCTCAATTTTGCTAGTAGGCAATGCTTAAAACAAACACCGATCCCATGAAGATGGTCTGGTTCTGAAAGAATAACAAAAGCTCAGTGTTTGCCTATTTCTTTAATAGTATCACCTCCTGTCAACAGCTCTTACAGCCCACTGGCCTGGTCCTGGGAAACTAAGTCTTATGGCCATAAAAACTTGAGTGCCCTTTCCTATTCTGACCCATTCCCAGGTTTATTTGTTGCTGCTCAGCAAAAAAGGGCCTGTACATTACAAATGTACATTAGCACATTTAATGCATCAAAGAGGACTGAGGGAAGGTGTTGGTGCAAACATAAGGGCACTGATTCAAAAAAGAACATTTCAGCATCCCAAGAGAGGATAAAAACCGTACGATCATTTCAGTAGATGCAGCAAAGTATTTGACA
The DNA here is from genome assembly GCA_004024625.1 of Mellivora capensis. Taxonomy (NCBI): domain Eukaryota; kingdom Metazoa; phylum Chordata; class Mammalia; order Carnivora; family Mustelidae; genus Mellivora; species Mellivora capensis. The sequence continues at coordinate 4,935 of PISX010001728.1, read as the reverse complement.
AAGTACAATATCCGTTCATGATATAAACCCTCAACAAAGTAGGCTTGAGGGAACATATCTCAACATAATAAAGGCCATATATGAAAAACCCATAACTAACATCCTACTCAATGCTGAAAAGCTGAGAGCTTTCCCCCTACAGTCTGAAACAAGACAAGGAAGTCTACTCTCACTTTCATTCAACATAGTACTGGAAGTACTACCCACAGAGATCAGACAAGAAAAATAAAAGGAATCCAGATTGGTAAGGAAGAAGGAAAACTTCCACTCTTTGCAGATGACATATATGCAGAAAACTTAAAGACTCCACCAAAATACTACTAGAACTGATAAATGAATTCGGTAAGGTTGTAAGATACAAAATCAGTACACAGAAATCCATAGCATTTCTAAGTACTAATAATGAAGTAGCAGAAAGAGAAATTAAGGAAATCAATCTATTTATATTTGCATCAGAAAGAATGAAATGCCTAGGAATAAATTTAACCAAGGAGGTGAAAAACCTATACTTTGAAAACTATGAAACACTGATGAAACAAACTGAAGACAACACAAATGGAAAGATATTCCATGTCATGGATTAGAAGAGCAAATATATTTTTTTAAAGATTTTATTTATTTATTTATTTGACAAAGATCACACGTAGGCAGAGAGAGAGGGGGAAGCAGGCTCCCCGCTGAGCAGAAAGCCCAGTGTGGGGCTTGATCCCAGAAGCCTGGGATCATGGCCTGAACCAAAGACAGAGGCTTAACTCACTGAGCCACCCAGGCGCCCCAGAAGAGCAAATATTTTTAAAATGTCTACACTTCCCAAAGTAATCTACAGATTCAATGCAATCCCTATGAAAATACCAACAGCATTTTTAAAGAACTAGAACAAATAATCTTGAAAGTTGTAAGGAACCATACAACACCCCAAATAGCCAAAGCAATCTTGAAAAAGACAAAACTGGAGGTATCATAATTCCAGACTTAAAAAATATACTGCAAAGCTATAGTAATCAAACAGTATGATACTGACATAAAAATAGACTCACAGATTAATGGAGTAGAGAGCCAAGAAATAAACCCACAATTATATGGTCATTAATCTTCAACAGAGGAGGCAAGAAGATGCAATGGGAAAAAGTCTCTTCAATAGTGTTGGGAAAACTGGACAGCTATGTGCAAAAGAATGAAACTAGACTTTCTGTCACCATACATAAAAACAAATTCAAAATTATTAAAACCTAAACATGAGACCTAAAACCATAAAAATCCTAGAAGAGAATAAGCAGGCAGGAATCTCTCTGACAGCAGTTGTAGCAACATTTGTCTAGATAGGTCTCCTACAGCAAGGAAAAAACAAAAAACTTGGAACTCCATAAAAATAAAAAGCTTCTATGCAGCAAACAACAATAAAACAAAAAAACGTACTGAATAGAAGATATTTGTAAATGACATATCCAATAAGGAGTTACTACCAAAGATATATAAAGAACTTCTACAACTGAACACCAAAAAAGCAAATAGTCTAATTACAAAATGGGCATATGACATCAAGAGACATTTCTGCAAAGAAGACTGAAAAGATGCTCAAACATCACTGATCATCAAGAAAATGCAAATCAACACTATAATGAGATGTTACTACCTCACACCTGTCAGAATGGCTAAAATCAAAAGTCCAAGAAACAAGTGTTGCTGAGGAAGTAGAGAAAAACAAACCCCCTTGCACTGCTGGTGGACAAGCAAACTGGTGCAGCCACTGTGAAAAACAGTATGGAATTGCCATATGACCCAGTAATTCCACAACTGGGTATTTACCCAAAGAAAGTGAAAATACTAACTCAAAAAGATACAGGCACCCCTATGTTTACTGCAGCATTATTTACAATGGCTAAGATATGGAAGCAGCCCAAGTGCCCGTTGATAGATGAATGGATAAAGATGATGTGGTATAGATATATAATGGAATATTACTAGCCATAAAAAAGAATGAAATCTTGCCATTTGCAAAAACATGGATGGATCTAGAACATATATTAAGTGGAATTAAGATAGAGAAAGAAAAATACCATGATTTCATTCATATATGGAATTTAAGAAACGAAACAGAGAAAAAAGATAAAGAAGAAACCAGACTCTTAAATACAGAGAACTGGTGATGGGTGAGGAGATGGGTGGGGGGATGGGTGAAACGGGTGAGGGGAATAAAAGCACACTTATGATGAGCACAGAGTAATGCACAGAATTGCTGAATCACTATATTGTATACCTGAAACTAACGTAACACTGTACATTAACTATACTGGAATTAAAATTTTTTTAAAATAAGTTTAAAAAAAAAAGATAACATTTCAGTTATCAAATATATACTCAAAAGAAATAGGGGTGGGGAATCAGGGTACAAGCCTAAATTCTAATTCCAGTTCCACCTTTATTCCCAGAATAGATTGCCCAGATTAATTAATTTTCCTCAAAAACAAAAACATTTCTACTTTTTCAGTTTGAAATATCTAAGCATAATTAATTAGAAATGTGATGAGACACTGAATGTCCATTAGTGAAAAAGAAAGTCATTGCAACAATCATACTGAACACGATTTCAGGAGTTCTGAATTTAAAAGGAAACAATATGAAACAGGAATATAACACAAATTTTTCATTTTAGATATGTTGTTTTTATTCAAAAGAATAATTGCTTGACAACCTACGTCACAAAGTTTGAACCAAGTCCACCGAAACAGCCCTGTGAGGTTTGTATCAGCATAGCCACAGGACTGACAAAGGCCTTCAGTCCCTTGTTGCTCTCAAATGCTGAGAATTGTCGTAGCTGAAACCACTGTTCTGGTGGACAGTTAGAATAATTGTTTCCACCATCTTGTTCCCCACACAGCTGCCCGAAGTTATCTTCTGCCCCTGGGGCTGGACCATCTGTTTTTGTGAAAGTTACAATATCGCAGTTTACAAAAATCCAAATTGTTCCTTTGATTTATATTATCTAACTGAATCATAGAAGTATTACTACGATGTTTAGAACACTGATCGACTCTACTTACTTTAAATACTTTCTCAGATCTCTTTCACGTTTATTTTCAGCGATCAGTAAGGATGACATAATAAGCAGGCCAAAAACTCTGAGATGTCCACATGTTCCCTTTTCAGTTTAATAAGACTTCACATTATATAGCGTTTTTGTATGTCACAAAAGTTGGTACAGTGCACCTCTACTGGGAAAGTCTTTGATGGAATTCCCATCATTACAGTAAAATTGTAACTAGAAACGCGACACTTGAAGCAGAATACATGCAGAAAATTAAATCCTTTTAAAAAATGACATTGCTGTAGCCCCACACCAAATCTGTAATTGGTAAAAAAAAAAAAAAATCCATTTCTAGTCTGGTAAATGGTGGCGTAACAAAGTCAACTCATTAGCTTTTCAGCTTGGTGACTGCAGCTGAAATGTTCTCTATGAAGCATGCCACCATACTGGACATTTGATTTGGAAGTGTAGAATTAAGATTCATGAAATCTTGATATGTAACCTTTCTAGACCTTTCCTCTTAGAATCACCTAAGTGATGCTACTCCAGTGTGTTCTGGAGACTTCCCAAGGATCCCAATTTCTCTCCTGCTTCCCCTATTCATAACCTTCACATCTATTTGAATCCATACTAACAAGTTCACTAAGAGTCTAATACCTGCTTAGTCACTTATTTCTGAATGGCTTCAGACCAAACTTTCACCTGTGACATATGGATTTCATCTATGAAAAGGAAGGCGATGCCCTGCCTTTTTCACACAAGTGTCCTAAGTATAAGATGTCAAGTATGCGAGAAATCCTTTAATTATAATGTGCTATAATTAGGCATTACTGTTTTCTCTGTGACAAGCAACAGCTTTGTCCTCCACCCAAATTAGAAAATACTGTTCTGGATATTCATTCAGCATCTTATTAATTGATGACTAACCTGATGAACTTGAGAGAACGTAACAGATTTGGGTTTTCCCTCCGTATCAATACATACCGAAGCTCCCTAATACATGAATGGACAGTATGACTATCGGTGACTGCAAGGTGACAGAGCCAACACTGACCCCTTGGCATGGATTACCCTGCTGTCCACTCCACAGATGAGCAGTGCCAGCTGAGGGAGTTAGGATTTGATACCACTTGTGGTTTTGATTCTTCTAAAACAAAAAACTGTAGATGAGAGCATTAGGTACTTATGTTGTAGCCATCAAAAAAAGCAAGATAAGTTTCTTACTGAATTGCCTCAGACAACATTTGCTCATTCTGTGTTAGACCTGAGGAATTCGGGCTATATGCTGCCACCTAGGGATGGTATTACAAAAGTTTTCTGACAAGAGAAAACCAAACTTGTCCATTCTGTTGGACACAGCTCACCAGTAATTTCTCTTGTCAAATTTAAACAGTGTTCCTATACCCCTCCCAAGGTCTTTGATGCTCATTGCTATGAAAATCTGCTTTCCTCAGAAATGCATCAAACTTCTATGTGTTTGAAGTTTCACAGAAGTTCCTGAAAAAAATTTCCCTTTACAAGTTACTTTTATGTATTATTCCGATAAAAGTACCAAACTCTTGTTTAAATTTCACAACTGAGAAAATCATGTGTGCTGACTGCAGATAAATGTCTTGTACGTTAATTCTTCTATTGATTAAGAAGTGTCTTATAAACCAGAACATGAAATCAAATTATAAAATTGCAAGTTCCTTCTTTCACTTTTAGCTGATAGCAAAGAACTCTATCAGGATGACAAAGCCTAACTGCTGTTAAGTGCATAAAACGTAGCTAGTACTAAAAGACACAGTGACTTTCCCCCAATATTGTACAACATTTTATTGTAACAAAAATAATTAGATGCATTTCATAGCAATATATTATCATATAGGTACACACTGAGAAGGATAAATTGGATAAACTATAAAACA
>PISX010001727.1:0-184097 GCA_004024625.1 Mellivora capensis | reverse complement strand
CTGCCCACTGGCGTCTTCTGCCCCCGTAGAGATCCTGACATCCCACTGGCGTCTTCTGCCCCCGTAGAGATCCTGACGAGTAGAATTTTGATCTCAGGCTGATTTCATGAGTGATCGGAGTTCCTTGGTAGGTAATCAGCTCACTTTAGGGGACAGGTTGAACCAGAGCATCCTCCTAGTTCCCCGCCATCTTGTCTCTGTTTCCCATTAGTCATAGTCTAGTGTGTCAGCCCAGGGAGAGGTGAATATGGGAGAACAGAGACTCAGTGAAATAGTGATCAGGAGCGGGAAGAATTATGTGTACTGCTGAGTGAAAGAGGAAATTTTAAATGAAAGGAAGGCTAGCAGTTGCTGTAAGAATGTTTATTCCTCACACATAAGGAGACATTTTTTTTTCTTCTTGTGTATTGTGTAATTGACATTTCTCAAGACTGTAGCCCTTTTATAAAGAGTATAAAGCACACATCCATTTTACAGTGGTCAACTAAAGGTGCATAAGTGAACATCTTAGCAAACAGGATCAGTTGTAGCTTCTATTTGAATAAAAATGCTACAGACAGTTTTCTTTTGGTCTGGGTCTATGAGCCATATGAGTAGATTTTTCTGCCTTAAGTTTAGAATGTAAATTTGATTCTTTGAGATTTGATCCTGGTGTTCTCAGATGGCACTCTAGGTGGAACAAACCTTCCATGGATGTGATCTGCTTTATTTGTTATAGCCTGATGCTATCATCCTATATTAACATTGTGTTTGTTTACATATATCTTGGAAATATTTAAAATTTGTGTCCATATTTTCTTCACTAGCAGATTCTCACTCAAGATACCCTGCTGGAAACTACCACCTTACATTTATGTAAACAATGATCTAACCATGCAAAATGTTTTAGATACAAATCACAGATGCCCTTGTCTTTTTAGGGAAGGTGCCCCAGAGCTTGCTGCAGCCAGACCCGGTTAAATTTATACGCATGGAAATACTGTGTTTTGTTGCATAATACCTTTGTACTCACATTTTTCCGCTCTGTTTTAACACATGGAGTTAGTTCTTCAGACTTCATACCAATCACTGAATATGGAATTCTTTCATCTAGTGACAGATATTTAACATTTGCCTTCACATTTGTGTGTGTGTGTGTGTGTGTGTGTGCTGTTCCTCAGTTTCAGAAGAAACTCTAATCCTATAGGTGCCTGGCCTTGGGTTGTTATTGCCATTGTTATCATCACCCACATTATTTTCTGTCAGTATTTCAGGTCACTTCTGGTTCACTATCAGAAGAGGAATCAGACTACAGGAAGTTAAATGTTAAGCCATATTTGAAAACAGATTAAAATAATTTGGCCTATTCACATGGAAGAGCAGGAAAAAAAGAAGGGTATGGTTGGGTCCAAGAATAATAATCAGTTTATAGAATGACAGAACCCCGAAACAAGATTTAAAATGGTCAAGTGGCTACTCAGGTCATCCATCTCTTACCTCCACGGCATCGCCATTATTTCTTCTTTTCCTAAACCAGTGGCTTTGGATGTGGGTATTGAAAGGGCAAATGGCCTAGAAGCCAAGAAACCTGGATTCAAGATCTGACTTCACTGCTTGGATAAGAGACTGAAAGTCTCTGAGTTTATTTTTCCAGCTGTAAAGTGAGATTAATGACAATTGGCTGCCTTCTCTGTGGGCTTAAGGTGGGGTAAACATAAGCGAATATGGAAGTATTTAAAAAATTCTAGTTTTATGCTTACATAGGGAATTGTCACAATGAGTATTATTTCTATACTCAGTTACATGAGAAATTTCAATAACTTATTATGCTCCCACAAATTTTTTAGAAGAGGTACTTTACCTGTAAGGAACATGGACATGGGGACCGAGGCTGCTGTTTCTCAGCAGTGATTATTGTACTGTATATATTGAAGAGCAAGTCCTGACAGCACCCACCTAATTAAATAAACAAAACAACAACAACAACAAAAACAGAACAGAAGAATGTAGGCAGATGTGATAAATGGAAGAGGTGAGAAACCATGGCATCCTAAAGAGTTCTTAATAAAGTGTGAGATGAGTTTCTTTCCCCAGAGTTTTGAGAATATTCTTGATTTTTCATAATAAATCTCTCTTTACTAAGGTCAGTTTAAAATGAGGTTTAGTTAGTTGTTTTTTTTTTTTAATCAGTCCAAGGGGCCTGACCGTGAATAAAAAGAATGTTGAGTTATATTGTCTTTGGCAACATCTGAATAGGTTGGTTCAATGTTCTAGTTGGTCACTGATTATTTTTATATTTATTTAGCAAAATTATTTTGTGCTGAAAGGGGAGCTTCTACACCTAGGAAATCTCAAATAATTATTAAGATGTGTTTCAATCTTTACAGGAGACTTTTCCACTTACTGATGTCACCAATGACATAGAATCACAAAAAGAACATAAATTACTGTCAAAAAACCCCCTAATCTTAGTCTTTGTTCCGTACATGCAATGTCTGTTATGCTACTTCATTCGCTGGGGCCTCAGTATCCTCATCTGTAAGATGTGGAAGTTGGAACTGATGAGTTTCCATCCTCTTGCAGATCCCATAATCTCATCATTTTATGAATAATAGTGCTCCAAAGGTGCCATCACTGATGGCCGACATAGAATAAAAAATTTTGCAGGATGACTAAATTATAATAATCGTGTAGATTAAAATGCTAAAGAATAGAGGTGCCTGTGTGGCTCCATCATTTGAGCACCTAACTCTTGGTTTTAGCTCAGATCATGGTTTCAGTCAGGGTCATGAGATCGAGCCCTGAGTTGGGCTCTGCCACATTCAGCAGGGAGTCTGCTTGAGATTCTCTCTCTCCTTCTTCCCCTCTCCCTGTTCATGCTCTCTCTTTCTCTAAAATAGATAAAGAAATCACTCATAAATATACACATACACACATAAAGTAAAATGCTAACTAGCAGAATCAGATTCAGGCAAATAGCAAAGACCTTTTAAATAATCAGAAAATTAAATACATCAAGGGATTAAGAAAACTGAACCCCTAAATCAGCAATGTTGGTTCACACAACTGGTTAAGAATATTTCCTTATCCAAACTTCAAATTCTGGCAAATATATGGGACATAATTGAATTTTGTCAGGTACTACCTCACTCAAAAAAATTTTTATTTTTTCTAAATTTGGAGGATATATTTGGGATAGTTTTATATAATAGAGGTGGGTCTCAACAGTTCCAATTATCTCCCAAACCATCCATTAGGACTTTCCTTTTCATATCACTAGTCCCTTACCAAAAGACAAGGATCCCACTGTCTATTTTGGTAGATGACAATTTAAGAGTGTTTGGCTGTTAAAGGAAAAGAATATCTACATGAAGCAGACTGGATAGGGCTCAGCAAAGGCTATAAATGGGTAAATGTCCTATTGAATAATAATAACATGCCAAGTAATATACCAAAGCTGTCAACATAAGTCCCTTATTCTACAGATATGAAATGAGCAGGTAATGGTGCTCCCACAAATGGTGATTCATGGTCTGTAGATATTGGCACAGATTTTGTTAGTTTCCTTGGCACTGGCGCTGGGCTATAGTCAGAGCCTTCTAATGCTCACTCCTGTCTTCTCCTTGTGTTTATCCTTGTTGTTTACTATTTCTAGCCTCCTGACCAAGGTGATACCACATTTCCAATTCCCTGATGTCCTCAGTTGCAGTGATTATCATCTATTTCCTTGAGGAGTAAAGGTGAGAGTAGGGCAGGGAAGATGAAAAAGGTCTGTATGGGGTTGTATGTCTCTTTTTCTATTCTCTTTCTATTTCTGGTATTATGGCATAAACTCTTTGCTCTTCTTCCCTTAAAACTTGTTTTATTTCTCAAGAACCCATTTTGGCAGTAAAAAATATTGTCAGTTTCTTTTTTCTTTGCCTCCCATTTATAACTGTTTTCACTGAGTGACTAACTTGACTAACAAGAGGAAGGGTCACATAAAAGGAAGTCTAGAAAAGAACATAGATTAATATTTCAAGTTAGAGGTTGGCAAACTATAACTGGAATACCAGCCATCTGTTTTTATAAATAAAGTAATTTTATTGGAACTCAGCCACATTCACTCATCTGTGTATTTTCTGTGGCTGCTTTTGAGTTACAATGACAGAGTTAAGTATTTGTGATGGAAACTGGGTGCTTTAAATACCATTAATATACTGCTGACTACAAAATTTTATTGCCAACCCTGGTCTCTCTCTTGAACTCAACTACATTTCATCTTCACTGCTACCACTTCCATTCAAGCCACCTTATGTGTTGCCTGAACTCCTGTTTCCATTCTTGCCACTCCCTTCCACCCATTCTCTGTTTGATAGCCAAAATGATCTTTTTAAAGGTAAATAAGATCATATTAGTTCTCTATTTTAAAACTACAGAATGACTTTCACTGCCAATTAGAATAAAATCCACCTTCCCGACTATGACCTAAAACAGGAATAGGCAAACTAGAGCTTACGGGCCAAATCCAGCATGACATCTATTTTTGTAAATAAAGTTTTATTGGAACACAGCTGTGTCCATTTGTTTACTTATTGTTTATGTCTGATTTAGTGCTACAGTGGCAGAATTTAATAGTTGCAACAGAGACTATGTCCTGAAAAGCCTAAAATATTTATTAGCTGGCCTATGAAGAAAATGTTTGCCAACCCAGATTCATCATATCTTGGTATTGGGGGTGGGAGTAGAAAAAAAAGAAAGAAAGCAAACAACAACAATTAAACACACACACACACACAAGCTGGTGAGATTACTTGAAATCCAAGTTAAGAAATTTTGAATGTCTGACTTTACTGGTAACTTTTTTAGTCTGCCAAAATTTTGCCATTCATCCTATGTCTTTTCCAACAAATTTTTTGATAGAATTTCTAAGTTTGTGCCTTTCTGTGAAGAATTCCGCCAATAGAGTAGATGCATTCTTGAAAAACTGCCTATGTTGATGTAATTAGAACACTATGTATGTCTTGGGATGAATATGTTTTCTAGAAAAACAATTTTCCAACTTTTAAATATAAGCAAGAAAATAACTTTGCTACTCAAAATTTTGCATTTAAAACAATTTTTCAAGAACATAACTGCTTTTGTACATAGGTAAACACCAAATTGCTTTTTCCTTCTAGAAATTATTCAAGTGATCTCAGGCCAAGGAATGCCTGTGAGGTGGTTTAAATCTCTCTTGCTATATAGTTGGTGTTTCTTGTAAATGCTTTGGCCTTATAAAGTCAAGAAAGTAATTTAAACTGAGGGTGGGCATAAAGGCATAAAGGAAAGGGGAAGAAATCAGCACTGGATTCCCCCAGCAATAAAGAACATTTCATAATATTCAATAATATTTTTAGAGGATAAATACCCAGAATTATGTTGCTACATTTCTAAATTTCATTATACTGCCACACTCTTAACTCCCCAATATTGATTGCCAAATAAATACAGATACCCCTTGCCTTTCAAAGGTTTTCCTTAAGCCACTTCACTTTTATGGAAGACCTACATCAGTACCAAAAGGAAATCGAAGAGAATTTTTGGTTTTATGAAAAGAGCCATTATTGTATTAATTAATGTAGGTCTTTCATAAAAATAAAGTGGTGAAACACACACTGTTGGAAAGTAAGGGATACTCTTTACCCCATTCAGCTTATAAAAGATTTCATAGGAACACTGTCTTTTTGGAGAGGAAGGCAAAACTAGACTGCCAAAATTTTGAACCTGCACGGAGTATGGTATGCAATAAGCACATGAGCATGTTTTTTGAACAACTATAACACAACACAAAAAAGGTGGAGGTTGTTTTGTTTTGTGTGTGTGTGTGTGTGTGTGTGTGTGTGTTGCTTATTTGTTTTTCAGAGTTTTTTTTTATTGTGGCAAAAAACATATTAAAAAAATCTACCTCTTCACCATTTCTAAGTGTATAGTTGAATAGTACCAACAATATTCACATTGTTATGAAATAGATCTCCAGAACTCTTTCATCTGGTAAATCTTAAACTCTATAGCAATTAAACAGCTCCCATTTCTCCCCCCTCCCACCTTCTTCTTTTACCCACCATTGGACTTTCTGTTTCTATGAACTGGACTACTTTAGATACCTCATGTAAGTAGAATTATACAGTATCTGTCTTTCTGTAACTGACTTATTTCACTTAGCATAATGTCATCAAGTTTGTTCATGTTGTAGCATATGAAGGTTTCCCTCCTTTTTGAGGCTGAATAATATTCCATTGGATATACATACCACAGTTTGTTTATCCATTTGCCCACTGACTGACATTTGGGTTGCTTCCACATGTTGACTATTGTGAAGGGTGTTGCTATGGACATGACTGTACAAATAGAAGACCCTGCTTTCAATTCTTTTGGACATATATCTAGACGTAGGATTGGTGGATAATATGGTAATTCTATTTTTAATTTTGAGGAAAAGTTTTATTTAGTATAATTTAACTTAATGTCTTGGGAATTTGTTTGCATATCTGTATGGTCTGTTTTCCAGCATGGCTCAATAAAGGTATAAAGAGTATAAAAGGTATAAAAGATAGAAATATTTTTACTGTAAGCAGGAGAATGAAGTCACAAGAGAAATAGGAAGATCATACCAAAAATGCCAGGTAGGGTTGAGGCTCCAGTTTAGGCTGGTGATCAAAAATTTATAGTGACAATAATATAGGTGGATGCTGTTAATACAGTCACTACCACTACCTCTACCATTATCATTAATACTACATGATAATATAGACTGATTTTTGAATTGAAAGCTGGGACTTTTTATGGTAGGCCATGAGTTCTACCACTATCAGTCGTCAAATATTGAACTACAAATTCAAAGCACTTTGTCTCTAATATGCTTCTATTTGGTCATAAGGAACAACATGCCCCAGAAGTGACCTACTCAGAACCAGCAATTGAAAATAGTAGTTTGGGAGACAGCAGGAGTTCAGGCCCTGAGGTTGTCATCATTTGTAGCTTTCTTAAGTTTCTTTCTTAAAGTTCAAAGTCATTAAAGTAATTCCCCAGCAGGGGCTCCACTCATCATGCTTTGTTCTGCAGGGGTAATTACCATCAACACTAATGGGAATTCTGTATTTGACTCAAGAAGTAAGCACAGCACTAGCCCCTGAAACAGAACACAAGAGTTACTGATCTGCATCTAAATGCTGTCTCATGATTTCAAGCAAAAGAGAATTCAGTGGGTATTAGAAAAACACTTGAATCCATCCTTCCATTACTGCTGCACTCGCATATTTTTTGAGAATTTAAGAATGCATGGATATGTAAGGTGTTCTTTAGACAGAATAGAACAACAGTCATTCAAATGTTTGTTATGTGTGAGGCAGTATGCTTACCATTTCTCTTATCTACTTTACATTTCACTTGTTCACTTTTTCATCACAGCAGCTTCAGAGAGTACTCCTTTCAAAGTCTCATCTGAAAAAATAAATCCATGCCTGTTACTACAGAAGAGAAGGTTATGATATCTTGTACAACAGTGCAGCCTGACCCTACTTCTAGAGGACCCTACTTCTAGAGGATCCCCTCTAGAGTGGGCAACTCACCCCAAGCTCTAGCCACAACCTCTTCTACTCACATTCAGCCATCTCTTAGCTATGCATTTGCCTAGAGATGCATGCATTAATAGACTGAGCCACTCTTGGAAATATGGACATCTACATAGACTGTGGAAGTGGGATTGGGACATTTGACAGGGAATCCCCAAATCCTACATCTAGAAAAGGCTGTGACACATCCTCTTAGTTCCATGAAAACCTTACCCTGTGAAGAGAAGTGTAGCCAGGGAGAGCCAAGTCAGGGGCCCCTAAAGTATGAGCACAATGAAGAAGTCTAAGTGGTCAATTTAAATGTTGGCTTTAGAAAAAAATTAGAATATCAACAGAGAAGTTGAAAATTTTCTAGATTTCCCAGACACTGAGATCTTATTCCCAATGCCTTCTTCTTGTATAGTCTTTACCATGTCAGTAATTGATGTCACCATCCCTACAGTTGCCCAGGTCAAAAACCTTGAAATCATTCTCAATTTCTCTCTTTCACTCATAAATCACATTCAACCCCTCAGAGAAAATTCTATCAGTACTATCTTCTAAAGGTACCCAGAATTTGACTACTCTTCGTTACCAGAATTTGACTATACTACCCTGTTCCAGCCACCATCACCTCTCCTTTGAATTAACTGTTCTCTGTGATTCTTGCCCCATGCCTAGTCCATTCACAGTACAGCAAGCAAAAGGACTTGGGACTTCTTCTTCTCTCTATCTAGAATGCTCTAATACAAATATCAAATGACTTGATTACTTCACCTGCTTCCCTCAAATCCCATTTTCTTAGTGAGGCCTCTCTTATTGAGTCATCTAAAATTGTCACCCACCTGACACTCCTTATCCTCCTTCCCTTCTTTCTTATTTTTCTCTTTGTACTTATCACCTTCTGACATACATATATTTTACTTATTTTGATTGAGTAGTTTCTGTCTCCCTCCAAGCTAATGAGGGCAGGATTTTTTTTTTTTTTGTCTTTTCCACTTACTGCTGCATCCTTGGAATGGTGCTCGGTGCACCCTAGTCACTAAATACATCTTTGGTGAATGAATGAATGAATTAATTAATGAATAATCGAACAAACAAATGAATATCATTAATGGCTTAAACTAGCCAACTCTTGGTCCACTGGCTGTAATATATATATAAGATGTATGTGCCAGAATAGAAACACAGGGTGAAACAATTAGAGTAGTTTCTAAATATTGCCTTGGACCTCTCCTGACATATACTTAATCCTGGATAATAACCTAGTTGATGCTTGATCTACATCAGACACTTCCTGTTATATCATTTTACACAGTAGATTTTTAGAAGCAACTGATTCATCCAAAACCCTGTCTTTCGTACTTGGCCCTAACCATCAGCCTAAGGAAGGCCCAGGTCCCAGCAGCCACATTTGTACTATGAGTTCCAACTGCTCTGACCCCACTGTAACAGAATTAGATAAAGCTACAAATTTTGGAAAATCATAATAAGAGCAGCATAAACAAGGTCAATGTCTCTCTCTCCTCATGTAAATTAAGTCTAATGTCAAGCAGACTAAGACTTGTTTGGCAGTTGCTAACAAAAAAAAAAAAGATTTCTAGTTTGTTCTTCCCCCATCCTCAAGGTAAGTGTATATACTTCATGGTAAAAAATGGCTGCTTAAGCTCTAGCCATCAAGTTCCTATTCCATTTAACAGAAAGGTTGGAAAATTCAGGATGGGTCTAGAATACCCTCTTGTCAAAAAGCAAGTATATGTGCAATGATTTTGGAACCAGTTTTAAAAATATAAAGGAGTCGCATGGAGGCTCCCACCAGTCAATCTGAGCATCACAAAGAGAATATTAATTGTGGTTAATCAAAACACGTAAGATCTAGGATTGGGAGGCATTCATAATATTGCCTAAAAGAAGCAAGTCAATAAAAAAATGTATAAAAAGGTAATTTATAAAAGAAAGTTGATTATAATAGTTTTTGTTTACATTTTATTTTATATTTAGAATTATTTTGATGAGTTATTATTTTTTTAAAATACATGTTGCTTAGAAAGCATTCATTCTCAGAAGTGGGATAGCATTCAGGAGAATTCTGGAGCCAGATTATCTGAATTTGATGCCAGGCTCATTATTTACTAATCTTTTTGTTCTTATTTCCCCAGTTATAAAATAAGAATAGTAGTACCTACTTGACAGGGTTGTTGTGAATTTAAAGGAGATAATACACACCAAAACTTAGAATTGTGCTTACATCATACACATGAATGCTATTTTAAAAAAAATTATGTACTTATCAATCTACCTACCTACCTATTTACCTGTATCAAGGAAATGGAAATGAAATCTTGTTTTCTTTAAGAAATATTATTTTCTAAGTCAGCAACACAATTCAGTGTTCAAATATTTGATCCATCCTGAATTAAATTTCAGATGGTTTATTCTAGGTATATAAGCATAAATTCATAGCAATGGCAAAACAGGGGCACCTGCATGGTTCAGTGGGTTAAGCGTCTGCCCTTGGCTCAGGTCACGATTCCAGGGTCCTGGGATGGAGCCCCATATTGGGCTTCCTGTTCAGTGGGGAGCCTGCTTCTCCCTCTCTCTCTGCCTGCTGCACCCCCTGCTTTTGCTCTCTCTGTCAAATAAATGAATAAAATCATAAAAAAATTAAAGGCAAAAGAAGTGGTCCATTCTTTCATGTTTTAATAGTTCATAAGCGCACATTTGACTCAGGAACTCTTCTTTGATTTAAAAATAAGCAAGTAGGGAGTATACAGATAAATTGGATGGATAGATATTAAAAATGGCAAAAAATATTAATTCGAATAAGGTTTCTGTCAGTGTCAGTAGAAAAATTTTTGACTATTCTAATTATAAATTCCTCAAACAAAAAAATCTCCGGTGCTAAGAAGACTTCCTGTTATATAACATGTGGTTAATAAGTCGGTGCTGAAATGCAATAAACTGAAAGAGGTCTTCATATAAATATTTGAGAATATATTCCAAATCTTAATATTATATTCCATTAGGAGTGGTTTTGTTCATCTTTGATGGGTACTTGTGACAGACTGATATATATCTTCCTTAAGATTCCATTTTAGTCATTTTATTAATATATCAATTAAGCTTATATGAGACACTAATACACCTAGCTATCAGGCTACATTTGCCAGCTTCCCTTCTAGTTAGTTGTGGTTATGTGACTAAGTTCTGTTCAGTAAGATCTAAATGAAAGTGTGGTGCAGGACTACTTGGAAGCCTCCTTAGAAAAAGGAGGTCGTGATATTCTTTTCTCCCTTTTTTCTTTCTGCTTCCTGGTAAACAGATATGATGGCTGGAGTTCAGACAACCACTCCAGATCTTGAGCCAATGCATTGTAAATGATAAAGGAACAAGACAGAGGAAATAAGACATTGCAGAGTTACTATAGTATTTTTGGACTGCCTACCTATGTTCTCTTTATGACATGAGAAAGATGTACACATCTATCTCCTGCAGACCAGTTAATTTTTTTAACTTAATTTTATTTTTTCAGTGTTCCAATATTCATTGTTATGCACCACACCCAGTACTCCATGCAATACATGCAATACACACTCCATGCAGTGCCCTCCATAATACCCACCACCAGGCTCACCACCCCCCACCACCACCCACAAAACCCTCAGTTTGTTTTTCAGAGTCCACAGTCTCTCAGGCCAGTTATTTTTATTTTTTTAGGCCACTGTTAATTTTAGATTTTTTTATTATATCCAGTCAAATCCAATTCCAAATAATGAATACCATCCAGTAATTTAATATGCATTTGAAGACCTACTGTGTACAAAGCACTAAACGAGGTACCATGGGAGATACAAAGTTGCTTAGGATGTTGATCTCTATCCTTCAAGATCTTAAAATTGAATAAGGAATATAAATATATATATACACATATAATTATACTATAATGCAGCTTGCATTAGTTGCATGTATGGCTAAAGCATTTTAAATTGTTTGCCCTAGATAATCCAGGGTAAGTGATTGACCATAAGTCCTCGGGAAATGGATTAAGAGTGATACAGCAAGTAAGACATGTACAGGGTATTCAGATATTAATAAAGATGGGATTCATTCTCTCACAGTATGTTTTCCCCCCTTCTGAGCCATTTTGATGTCAATTATAGATAGCATGAGAAGGTAGGGTTCTGAAGAAATACATCTATAAAATTATATTTCACATTTGGCTCTAGCCTAGATTGAATTCAGAATTAGTAAGACTGCCTTCATTGAAAATAAAAGTTAGGGGATGCCTGGGTGGCTCAGTCAGTTGTGTTTGCCCCTGGCCCTGGGATCAAGTCCCACATTGGGCATCTTACTCAGCGGGAAGTTTGCTTCTCCCTCTGCCTGCCTTAAAAAAAAAAAAGTTTAAAAAATATATAAAACTTAGTTTAGCATTCATTTGATAGTTTGGTATTATATCTATTTCATGATAGGGTGAGGCATGGCTTATGTATTCTGTATGAAATTATTCTTACATTTGGCTGTAACTCATCATGGATAATAATATGTAAAGATTGAAAGGAAAATGAAAAAAGTATATAAATTATATTGAAATCTTACTCATCAGTTTAGATAGATATATATATAGATGGCTCAGATATATATAGATGTAAATAATCAATAAAACTTCAGAATAAACTTTCCCAAGTAAAAGATGACTTGTGGATTCATGCCAAAACAAAATGTGTAAGTGATACAGTATGTTGCCTACTTTGGTTTAAAAGACCCATTTAAGAATGTCATTAAATAAATACAAATGGATATATTTTTTCTAGATCTATCCAGGTCTATGAATATGAGCACACTTATATGTGCAAGAACAGATCATTCATTTTGTCATCATTAGGAATACATATATGGAATAAATCATTTGAAAATTTACTTCAGGATGGATCTAATATTTGGCTGCTCAAATTTATAGCTGACTTAGAAAATACATTTCTTAGAGAAAACCAGATATTGTTTTCATATCCTGTCAGTGAAATTTAGATTTTAAAAAAAGCAGGGGGGGCGGAGAGAACTATTTCTAGCTATATTATCTTTGCCTAAGCCAAAAGTGTCAATTTTATTTTTACTGTTTGAAATGCCTTTCACAGTTTTATTGTTTAACTTTGAAGTACCATCCTCAACCTTTCAGTGTGCCTAAAAGGCAAAGGCTTCACGTCCAGGAATGTCTCACAAAAAGAACTCAATGGGTGTTAATAATTAAGAGTTTGGGGGCACCTGGGTGGCTAAGTGGGTGAGAGCCTCTGCCTTCAGCTCAGGTCATGGTCCCGGGGTCCTGGGATCGAGCCCTGCATCAGGCTCTCTGCTCACCCGGGAGCCTGCTTCCCTTCCTTTCTCTCTGCCTACTTGTGATCTCTGTCTGTCAAATAAACAAATAAAATCTTTAAAAAAAATGTTTTTAAATAAATTTCAAAAAATAAAAATAATTAAGAGTTTGCGTTGTGGGCCTTGTGGTAGAATCTCACTGCCAAAGAAATACTACTTATAAAGGCAGTCTGGTGATGAAGTGGAAAAATATGGGCTTTGAAGTAAAAAAACAAAAACAAACATACAAAACTCTGGGACCTTGCTCAGTCTATTCTTTATAACTGTATGATCTGATGTAGGATATTGAATTTCCCTTGAGTCTCACCTTACTAAGTTGTGGGGAAATATTATGCAGGGGTTAAAATGATGGACACTGAAATCCGTTGGACTGGATTTAATCCTCAGTGGCTATATAATTTTGAGCAAATTACTTAAACTCTCTCAGCCAAATGCTTTAAGTGTGAGATGGGTATAACCATAGTACTTGTTTCATAGAGTTACTTAATGCAAGAAAAGTATTTAGAACAATGCCAATCATAGAGTAATTTTTAAGTGATTATTTTTAAAGATTATTTATTTGAGAGACAGAAAGCGCAAGCACGGGGTAGAGGGGCAGAGAGAGGGGGAGAGAAAGTCTTAGGCAGACTCCACTCTGAGCATGCAGCCCAAAGCAGGGCTTGATCTCAAGACACTGAGATCATGACCTGAGCTGAAACCAGGACTGCAGCACTCAACCACCTGCACCACCCAGCCCCCCTAAGTTATTATTACATCTATACTTCTTTCTTATTATTCCTATTGCTGTTTATAAAAGGGAGAAAATCATAGGTACTTTATGGAGGATTAGGTTAAATAATATACATAAATGACATAGTAGTGCAGTGTAGATGCTCAACATATGTAACTGTGATTTGTAAAATACTTTGAGGTATTTTATGAAGAATAACTGAGATAATATATTTAAAGCCCAGCATAGAGAACAGAAAGGAATAGATGCTTGATAAACATGAGTGCCAACATGGAAATATTTTCTTTTTTCACAGACTCAACTATGAAAAGATTAAAAAAAAATACAAGAAATGGATTCCCACCTGTTGGAAATGTTCTCTGTAGTTTCAATGTAATGACATTTTAAGGACAAGTCAGTCTTTGTTCATGTAGACATTAAAGAAAACCACCCTGATGCCAATTCAGATACCTAAAAGAATTATCTGCCAACTAAAAAGTGAAATTGACCCCCTCCCCCCATGCTCATGATTCTTCCAAATTCTCCTTCATTGTTGGACATCACTGAGGAAGTTGAGGAGACGTCCCATTGTATCTTCCTTTCCAGAAAAGGCTAGCTCTCTTTTCACATCTTCCATGTGAAAGTGCTGGTGCTCTTTGTCTTGGAAAGAACCTCGTTTCCCACTTTGGATTTGCAGCAACCCAAATCCCATCATTCCTGGTGTCCCACCAGTCCTCTCGGGATAGAATCCCTATCTACCCATGCAATGAATAAATACCTCACCTGATATCTGCAAGTATTTAAGAGGGAAAACCACATTTGGGACAGAACACTGGCTTATAAGCCCTGGGGGTCAGCTGGGGGGCTGCTGGAAGAGTTCCAGACAATCTGTTTATTCTTATTTTTTATTTTCTATGTGAAAAGCATGTACTTCCCAGTACCACAGTATAGATGCTGCTGCCAAAACTATTTATGCGCTCCCTTCATGTCCCGGGCTCAGAGTCCTACTCCTCCATTTACAGTGATTATCAGCATTCTTTACACCAAACTGCCCTCAGAGCAAGGGACTTGGCAGGGAGCAGCAGCAGTGTCAGCAACTCAGTTTTCAGAGCCCATGGATGTTTTGCTCCACATCTGCTTCCTTCTGCAGGGGCCAGGAGGTAGACTGGCTGGGAGTGGGGCTGGGTGTCTGTGGTGGTTTTGTTTCCATTGTTTGTCTCGGGCTCCCACGGAGGCAGCAGAGTCTAATGGAAAGAGCATTGGCTTTGGAGTTAGTCAGATCTGTGTTCACATCTCAGCTATGTCCTTATTTGCTTGTATTTGGGCAAATCGTTTAAATCTTTCCAAGACCCATTTTAGTCATCTATAAAATGGGCTTCGTGATTACAGAACTTGCAGTGTTGGTGTAAGGATTAAATTACATAATTATGGGAAGGCTTTCAACAGATGTTATTTTTTCCCTTCAATTGTTGCTTAACCATCATGAGATAGAAACATATGATTCTCTTGACTACCATATGCGGGGCGTCCTTGCTACTGTGAGTGTCCTTCCGAAAGTTTGTGTCTGCCTAAGAGCTGTAAGGGAGATAGGTAACTGATAATTATCCCAATTATCCTTATTTCTATAGGTCACACCACGCTTGGTGACCACAGAGTATAGAGATCTGACACAGTGGTTTTCAACTCCAAATTCTATCCTCCTAACACTTCATCCCCTGCCATCTTCCCATCACTAGAGAGAGTTGATGATTTCTGGCTACTATTGCTGATGGGGTCTCCATTCAGTCCACCCCTGGCTACTGCACTCTGCAGCAGCTGTTGCTGCTGTCAGAGCCTGTCAGAAATGACCAGCTCTGATGCCTCAGGTGCTATGGCTGTCAGGTTTGCTGATGGCATTTGTCATCACAACTGCCTTTATCAGGATGACTCCTGGTATTTCCACCACCTGGATCTTCTCGGCCCAGGAAACCTCTCTCCTTACAGTGATTACACAGCCAGCCTAACGCTACATTTTAGGGCTCTGCTGAGGAGTTACCAGAGGCTCAGTGGGTGCAGACTGTGTCAGAGACACGACTCAAGATTGTGTATGAATGTCCTCAGTGTCCCAGAACACGTCTGTTTCCAAGAATTGGGCCTGAGCCCTTCAAATTGATTCCTTCTACCCAAAAATCTTAATCATGGTGCCCTAGGGATTGCTTCAACCTCCAGATATCTTCTCTGACCCCCAAATGGAACAAACCCACCTGGGCAGGAGGAAGTAAATAGCAAAGGCCTCATCTATGCAGCAATCTATCCTGGGTGCGCAGTTTGTAGCGCGTCCTTCACATTCCACTTTAACAATGCATAATTATGTAGCTGCTGTTGCCCTGGAATGGGGCACAATTGCAAACAAAAAGGACAAATAGAGGAAAGATATCTTGAGTGACAATGGGGAGTCTGCAGGCAGGTAAGTGCAGCCCCAACTCTTGGAAACTGTAAGTGCATTGCATAGGTTTTCACATCTGGAAGAAATTAGGTGACACACATCTAAGTGATAGCAATTAGTAACAAGAATAGTAAGAGCATAAGATAGGTACTTGCTGAACTCTTTGTGGGAAAAGAATAAAGACTTTTTGAAGGATTGGGCTTCAAGCAATGATACACAGAGAAATTCTCATTTTCTTTCTTGAGTACATTAATGTTGAGTGCATTGAGTATATTAATATTAAATATATTAACATTGCTACGCAGGAAGGCCAGACTAGTACGACCTAACTAGAAACAAGATGTGATAGAAAACAAGAAAATAAGAGAATTTGTACTAAGAAACACCATACTACCTGGTGTCTTAGATAATGTAGCTCTAAAGCATAATAATATAAACCTGAGCTCTTCTGTGAATAATAAGGGCACTATGACAATGAAACGTTCCTAGACACAGAATTAGAGCACACTATCACCCCAGACTTGGAGCTTCACCAATTGCTAATGAGGATTGATAGACACGCCAAACGTGTGCCTGTGTGTGATGTATAACTTATTGTTGTTGTTGATACTTAAGTTAACTGTTGGTGATCTGTATATTCTTCACTACACAGCAAGGATTCAAGTCATCTGAATTAATCTTTTTGTTTTGGTTACATACTTTCAAGCTAAAAGAAACCCTTTAGGGATTGATTGTGACAGAGAGTTAATTGATCCTATTTGAAATCTTGTAGTCTCTATATTTATGCTCAAAAAAGGATTAACATTGACTTTATCATTTGAAATGCTAGTTTACCACCAACCGCATTTCACTTCATGCTCTGAAGACTCTGGAGTAAATGCTGATGACCAAGCTGCTCATTGGAGTAAATATTTATATTTGTGCAACCTACTTATTTCTGTTCACTACTGAGATTAATTATGTTAGTGCTCCTTTTAGTTATAATATATTTTAAAATAAAGTTTAATTTATTTACCTATTTTACACGCATTATACTATTTTGTGGTTAAAAGAAAGTACATTCATCCTTTAATCTGAACTAGAGAAGGGACAAATTTTCATATATTCTTAGGTCAAGAGACTTCACCCTGATGCTGTATCCTCAAGATAATACCTGTCTCTCTAAGCTAAGCTACTTGCTAGTGTGCATAAAGTCATTTAACTTACAAATGCTACATTTGGCCTTAGCCAAAGGCATGAGAAATGATATGCAGAAAGAGCTGAATAAAGGTACATTGATTCTGACAGCATATTACAAAATAGAATTTTGCTCTTGATTTTAAGAACCACTGGTTCTTAAATTACTCAGATATTGAGTAAGTGAATAAAATGTTCTAACTTTATATTCTCAGCTCAGTGGATAGTTTATCTGCCCCTCCTGTTTCAAAATCAATCATGTACTTGAAAGAAGTAAAGATAAAACGCCACACATCTTACTTATAGCAAACAGTACATGGCCTGTTTACCTCTACCCCTTCTTCATAAACTGGGGGAACTCACTCTCTATACATATCTATTGTTGGCATCCTGCCATTCCTAATATTGAATAGATTACTTTACTCATGGGGAATGTCCTTTTTTTGTCTCCTTTCCAATCAGTGTCTGATTGGCTTCCCGGTAACCTTATTCTTAAATGTGTATAGATCAAATGAAGGCCTACAATTTCCCTCTTCTAGCTAAATGTTATTAAAAAAAATAGAATTTTAGACAAAGTCTTCCTTTTTTTTACCAACCACAAAGGAAAAAGAGTACTTTCCCAACTAAATAATGATCTCTGCTGGTTTGTTTGCAATGTATTTGTGATCGGGTCATTGCTGCCTGTACCATGTTATCTGACGTTGCCTGTACCATGTTAGTGGCAAGTTAGCTTCAGTTTTTTTCTTGAGTTTTGTGAGGACCTGCAGAGATTACTTGGTGTACTTGTGAGTGAACAGGCGTTCTTTGATTTATCTGGAATTAAGAGTAAGCATGTAAGAATGTTCTTATTCCTTTGTAAGACACGAAGATGGAGGGTTCTGTTTCTCACTTATCACTCGTCAAAAAGGATTACAATTCTCAGAAGCAAATTGAAAAGTTAGAAGGAAAAAATATTTTCAAGAGTGCAAGTTCTCCAGGTGCTGAAGGGATTGAACACATCAGATCTGATGGATGTATCAGCACTGACATTTGTGCAAATGTGCATGAAAAAATATGCACTGATTCTAAAGTGCATGCCACAAAAGCCTAAAAAATAATGCGTCATTTTCCATCTCCTAGCTTACATGGAAAAACATGTGTTTTGCTCACAGTTTTGTCTAAGCAAAATGTGAACTCGCAGCCAATTGCATTCACATGCAGGCCCATTTTCCGAGATTGCTTTCAAATGTAAGCATAACATATGTTGTTCTGTTAGGAAAAAAAATAATAAAGTGAACTTTTATAATGTAAATTCCTAGTATACAGGATTATGGGAAAGTGTTATTTAAAACAAGGCATAGTTTTCCCTCTAGGTAGAGTCATAGGGATGGGGAGAAGGGGGAAGTGATTGTTTAACCCTTGCATATTTTACATTACCCCATGGTGTTTGCCTATGTGTCAGAATGTCTTTTCTCTCTGTCGGGGTGTAGAGAGTCAAACTCAATAACCACATTAGGAAGAATAACAGGCCAATGGCACAAGTGTTGACAGATGTTTCTTACCCAGTGGAAAGGAGATAGAGGAAATTAGATGATGAATTTTAAGGACTGAAGCATATATTGTAGTTTTTCTAAATCTCCAAATACTGTGTTCTTCCTGAGGTCACCAACTATGTCCTGGCTGCCTCTGGTGATGCTGAAAAGTCCTTCGAGTCTAAATGAATGAGCTCTGGAATTGCTCCCATGATGAACTGTTAACCAATTTGTCTCACCTGGCATTTGAATGCAAAATTTAAAATGAAGGTCTTCTGGACTGGACTGTGGCTTGTGGAAGAGCACTGAATGATTTATTCTCACTCATTTTCTCCACTTCCCATACTAAAATATTTTTACATGGTCAATAAATTATGAAGGCTGACATTAACAAGATGAACTGTAGATGAAAATATGTGAACCTGAATATTTATAAGAATATGGGATTGATATTTTGCTTTTTCTCAAACCAGCTCTGGACCCATAGAACCGCCATTAAATAAGGGCATCTAACTTAATTCAGATTAATTTAGTAACAGGTCTTAGAGGCTGATTAATCATAGGTCATTAATAATGGAAAAGAAGGTACTGAAGTCCCTAGGACATTTTAACAAAAGGAGATGACATGGTTAGAATGAGTCAGGTGAAGCACTCTAACTCCTTTTTAGGAAGTCTTTGGTATCAAACCACTGAACTTGATGCTGACCTGTGGCCATACATGAGTTCTGACATGCCAATAAGGTCTACTTATCATCTAAGGAATCAGGTTAGCATTTGGCTGGGGTTGCTAAGGGCTGATATTGCATGCCATCCCTACAGTGAAGGTATGTTCTAAGAAAAATGAGAAGGAAGTTTAATTCAGGCATAGTTATTTAAATATTGGAGGGAAACTAAAATGTTCTACTTGAAGAAAGTTAAATGGTACACTCTTGAGGAAAAAAAAATGTTTGGAGAAACCATAATACTGCAAAGGGATCATTAAGAGATGAATGTTTTGGGCATATGACAGGTAATAGTATTAGAAGCTAACATTTTGAACTTTACAATGTGCTATGCTTTATACTCATTTTACTTCAGTTAACTCTTAAAACTATACTGGGAGATGTGCAAGTCTTAATCCTTTCTAATTTTTTTGTTTATGGACTCTGGCATTTATAACAATAACAACAAATATGTGTCAAACCTCCATCAAACACAAGAAATTCCGTTGTACGTCTTCAAGGAGGTAGCAGGCAGGTCATTTTAAAAACTCAAAAGAGAAAACTGGTGCTAAACACTTCCTACTATATTGATTTATACTTGGATTTTTGCATAAAAAGCTGAAAGCTCCATGTGTTTTTCAGTCCTGAAGGGAAAACCCAATATATTTCCTGGAATTCATTAGGATCTAAATATTGGCATTTTATTTTAGATGCCAGCTTCCTGAGCTCAAAGGAATCGACATGCCCAGCACTTGGATGGAGTGTATGAGATGCCTGTGACCTCATAAACATTGAAATGAGAGATGATGAAGCTTATTTTTAGCAGAGTGTTTAGTGGGGCCCCATGAGCTAATTTTCGCTTAGGGCTGCTCATGTAACAGTTGAAGATGTGCTAATAGGGCATGCTGCCAAGGTCTATGATTGTTGTTATTTAGCACTTTATTTTAGGAGCTTTAAACATCATCCAGAAATATGTATTAAGTGCATATATGTGCAGGGCAAGGCTGTCTGTGTGCTGGACAAGCTTTGTAGATCTAAGAAGTGATTAATTTCAGCCTTCAGCACATGATGAGGAGTGAGGACCACTATTCCCTATGCCCTGCACAGAAGAGAGCATGATTTGCTTAGTTCTTTCCACAAAAGAGATCAGAGTTTCAAAAAGTTGGAATGAAGCCTTTTCTACTCATTTTACCTTATCACACACTACATATTATATTTTCAACACTGAGAAATGAAAAATAACCTAGGTGGTTTAATGAGTATGGCAGGATATTCTGGTTTAATGAATGTAGTGCAATCCCCATTCTTTGCTCTAGAAAAGGTGTTAGGTGGGTTTTGTTTGGTGAGATTTGCTGGGTTATATGAATAATTTTTCACTTTTAATTTCTCTACTTCACTGTGTGTTGTCGGATTTGCCATACTTAGAGAATTACCCTATATGGACAGATCCTATTTTGGTTCTTTTGATCACAGTGGGATAGAAATGCCAAAATAGCAAAAGATAGACTGCTCAAATAATTTTACATACCTTTATTTCTTTATCAAACTTAATGCTCTGCAATATCCTGATGAAATCCATGTTTCTTCCAATCTTCTGTGGAGCTGTGGAAATCCTGACTCATTGGAATGATCTGGAGCACCAGAGCTAATCAAGTTTCTTAATGTGGAGGATGGGGACAAAAGGTTTTTATCTTTGTTGTAGTGAATAATTCTACAGTGAACCTGGAATGCAGATATCTCTTTAATATTCTGTTGTCATTTCTTTTGGGTAAGTAACTGGAAGTGGGATTGCTGGATCATATGATAGTTCTATTTTTAATTTCTTTGGGATCCTCCATACTCTTTCTCCAAGTGTTTGCATCAGTTTACATTCCCACCAGTGCACAAGAGTTCTCTTTTCTGCATATCCTTGACAACATTTTTTTCCCCTTTAATCATAGCCACCTTCACAGGTGTGAGTGGTAGATATCTTCTTATGGTTTTGATTTGCATTTCTCTAATGATAGTGATGCTGAGCATCTCTTCATGTACCTGTTGGCCATTTGTATGTCTTCTTTGGAAAAAGGTCTATTCAGTTCTTCTAGCCAATTTTTAATCAGATTGTTTGGTGAGGGTTTTTTGTTTGTTCTTTGTTTTTGTTTTTGTTTTTGTAATTGACTTGTATGGATTCTTTATATATTTAGGATATTAATCTCATATCAGATTATTATTTCAAATATTTTCTCCCATTCTATAGGCTGCCTTTTCATTTTGTTGATGATTTCCTTTGCTGTACAACAGCTTTTTAGTTTGATGTAGCCCCACTTCTTTATTTTTGATCTTCTTGCCTTTGCCTTTGGTGTCATAGCCAAAAATTTATCATTAAAACCTATATCAAGGAGCTTACTACTTATGTTTTCTTTCAGCTTTTTCTGGTTTAAGGTTGTATGTTTAAATCTTAAATCTCTTTTGAGTTGATTTATATATAGGGTGTAAACTAGCAGTTGTTCATTCTTTTGCCTGTGGCTGTCCAGTTTTCCCAACACAATTTATTTATTTATTTTATATTTTTAAAATTTATTTGAGAGAGAGAGAGAGAGAGCAGGAGTATGAGCAGGAGAGAGGATACAGAGGGAAAGGAAGAAACAGACTCTCTGCTGAGCAAGGAGCCCGATGTGGGTTCTTGATTCCTAGACCCTGAGATCATGACCTGAGCCAAAATCAAGAGCTGGACATGTGACTGACTGAGCCACCAAGGCGCCCCTCCCAACAAAATTTATTTAAAAAACTATCTTTACCTTCTGTCCATTCTCCTTTGTCATAAATTAATTGACCACATATGTTTTTTTTTTTTAAGGATTTTATTTATTTATTTATTTATTTGGGAGAGAGAGAGAGAGCATGAGTGGGGGGAGGGGCAAAGGGAGAGGTAGAGAGAGAATCTCAAGCATACTCTGCACTGAGCGTGGAGCCTGACATGGATCTTGATCAGACAGTCATGACCAGAGCCAAAATCAAGAGTTAGACACTTGACCAACTGAGCCACCCAGGTGCCCCTGTTCATTTATGGTCTTTCTATTCTGTTCTATTGATCTATGTTTCTGTTTCCCTGCTTTAATTACTATAGATTGTAATGCCGTCTAAAATCAGGTAGTGTTATGTTCCAGCTTTGTTCTTGTAAGGATTAGTTTGGTTATTCGGGGTCTTTTGTGATTCCATACAAATTTTAGGATTTTTATTTTTTTAATTAATTAATTTTTTGAAAAATTTTATTCATGTCAAAGAGAGCGCACAAGCAGGGGGAGCAGCAGGCAGAGAGAGAAGCAGGTTCCCTGCCGAGCAAGGAGTCCAGTGCCATACTCAATCCCAGGACCCTAGGATCATGACCTGAGCCCAAGACAGATGCTTAACCGACTGAGCCACCCAGGCAGCCCAAATTTTAGGATTTTTTAAATTTCTGTGAAAAATGCTATTGGAATTTTGATACTGACTACATTGAATATGTAGATTGCTTTGGGTAGTAAGGACATTTTAACAATATCAATTCTTCCAGTTCATGAGCACAGAATATTTTTCCATTTATTTGTGTACTCAATTTCATTTATCAGTGTCTTATAGTTTTCAGTATACAGTGCACCTCCTTGGTTAAATTTGTTCCTAAGTATTTAATTCTTTTTGATACAATTTTAAATGGTATTTTTAAATTCCTCTTTCTGATAGTTTGTTTTTAGTGTATAGAAACACAGCTGATGGGCACCTGGGTGGCTCAGTCGTTAAGTGTCTGCCTTCGGCTCAGGTCATGATCCCAGGGTCCTGGGATCGAGCCCCGCATCAGGTTCCCTGCTTGGCAGGAAGCCTGCTTCTCCCTCTCCC
This sequence comes from Mellivora capensis, assembly GCA_004024625.1. Lineage (NCBI taxonomy): Eukaryota > Metazoa > Chordata > Mammalia > Carnivora > Mustelidae > Mellivora > Mellivora capensis. The sequence continues at coordinate 160,806 of PISX010001727.1, read as the reverse complement.
ACTCCCCCTGCTTGTGTTCCCTCTCTCGCTGTGTCTTTCTCTGTCAAATAAATAAATAAAGTCTTTAAAAAAAAAAAAGAAACAGCTGAGTTTCATTTATTGGTTTTATATCCTGATACTTAACTGAACATGATATCTTCTTAAGGTATATGGCAAGTAGATATTTTCAAATTTTAATTTCAAGTGTTTTATTCTAATCTAACTCTTGATGTATTCAGGTAAAGAATTCTAGGTCGGGAGTAATTTTTCTTCTGTTGTTTTATGATTTTGTTGTGTTGGGCTTTTTTTTTCCCTCAAGATTTTATTTATTTATTTATTTGAGAGAGAGAGCAGCAGCAGGGGAACGGAAGGGGCAGAGGGAGAAGGTGAGGCAGAAGCAGACTCCCTGCTGAGCAAGGAGCCTGATGCCTAATGCGGGGCTAGATTCCAGGAACCCAAGATCATGATCTGAGCCAAAGGCAATGCTTAACTGACTGAGCCACCCAGGTGCCCCTTGTTGTGTTGGTTCTTTTGGACACGAGTTGTATCTGGATAAATATTTTAAAAGGCATTATCCAATATCTTCTGGTATCTGTTGCTGCTGATGAGAATTCTGATGTCAGTCTCTATCCATATCATTTGTAGTTTTCTTTTGCCTGTCTCTGGAAGTTTTCAGGATGTTTATTCTTGGTGCTCTGAAATTTCACAGAATGAAAAGAAGGGAATGAGAAGAGTGATGGTTAGCTTCTGGGAGTTCTATGTCATGGGGGTATGGAAGGTCAAAGATACCATACACAGAATTTAAATCAGTACCCTTATCTTTAGCTCCAAGTCCCAAGTCACGAGCCTCTCCAGAGTTCCGGAGGAACATGCACTTGCTTTCTTGCTGTCTGTCTCTGTGTACTCTAGGCTGTCAGTCTGTGTACTCAGATACCACTTCTTTATTGTCTGTTTTCCAAACATTTTATTGACAAGTTTCAGCTGTTCATGGCTTTTGTACCATTCCTCTATCATTGCAGTATTATTCTGTTGTATTTTTTTTAAGATTTTATTTATTTATCTGACAGACTACAGAGATCACAAGTAGGCAGAGAGGCAGGCAGAGAGAGAGGGGAAAGCAGGCTCCCTGCTGAGCAGAGAGCCGGAAGCAGGGCTTGATCCCAGGACCCTGGGATCATGACCTGAGCTGAAGGCAGAGGCTTTAACCCACTGAACCACCCAGGCACCCCAATTCTGTTGTATTTTTTAAAAATTGCTTTACTGTTATTTTATCAGGGTCTCAAAGACTAAGGATACTAGCATGTGGCTACTCTATGGTATTGATATAGAAGTTTCAAAAGGGTTTCATATTATGGGCTTGTTCTAGTCACCTAATAGTGAATACCTAGGGCACTGTGTTGAGGATTGTAAAACAGTGTCTGGGCTATTTGATGGAGCATAGGAAGGGAGAAGAAGGATACCCATGCAATGAATGCTGTCTCTATATTCATCACAGTATATACAAAAGTAGAATGTAAAAATATATTTCTGTAGAGGATATATGTAAAAAGAAAACTTGTAGCTGGAATGGACTAAAAAATAATTAAGGACACAGAATCTCTAATTTAAAAACTTACACCTTTTTATATTATCTCTATTTATTATGGAGACAGAAAAGCTCAGTGAGCCATCAGAAAATTTATAGGTATCTTCATAGCTTTAAATAGTTCACTTTAAGTTAAAGAACATGGAGTTCTAGAATTGACAATTTATACAAGCTTAAAAAATAAGTACAGTTGATCCCCCGAACAACACAGATTTGAACTGTATAAGTTTACTTATATGTGGATTTTTTCAATATATACAGTACTGTAAATATATTTTCTCTTCCTTATGATTCTCTTAACATTTTCTTTTCTCTAGCTCACTTTACTGTAAAATATAGTATATTATATATATAACATACAAAATGTGAATTATGGACAGTTTATATTATTGGCAAGGCTTTGGGTCAACATTAGCTATTAGTGATCAAGTTGTGGGGGAACTGAAATTTATATGCAGATTTTCAGTGATGTGGGCAATCAACACCCTTTACTCCCATGTTTTTAAGAGTCAACTATAGATTCAAGAAGAGTTTAGATAAATTTATGAATTCCAAAATTCACATATATATGAATATATATGTATGAAATTATAGCAGTGAATGAAGGAAATTGGGGGATGTTTACTGATGTATTTATTTCTAAGATAAAAGAACTTATCACTATTGAAAAGGTGTGTCAGTTTGATAGGAATGGGCTTATCAGCATAGCACTTATTATGTAATCACTGTCTAAAGCTATTCAACTTCTCAATGCATTTTATACCCAAGCAGAAAATTACACAAGCTTCCCAGGGATCTTGAGAAACTGCATGATAATAGAACGAACACTGAAATGAGTTAAAAGACCTGGATTTCAGTATTGGATAAGCAGATAACTCCCTGAAAGCCTGACTTAGTCATTTAGACTTCTCAGCACGACTTCATCTTTAAGGAGTGATGGGACTGCTATACTTCGAAGACTCTGTTAACTTAGGAGGAATCAGACATCCCCCCTTTCTTGCTCCATAGGCTGCATACCTCCTAGCTAAAAGGCCTACATCACTTAGCATAGATCAAAGTACCGCTAACATTTGCAAAAGTAACCAAATGCCCCAATATGCTTATTATAGTCACTTCTTTATTATCCATGTTAACAGAAAAAAAAATAGGGAATAATCTTTTTTAAGCAGATGGGCTTTAACAAATTGACTTGGCTTGAAATAGCATCACACTTAGTAGTATTTTTACGAGAATTTTCTTTCCAGGTTGTGTTTTACTTTTACTAATATAAAAGTTGGTGGATGTAGAACACAATTTCACATTTGGAGAAGGCAGCTTTAGAGTCAACTCGATATGAAATGTTTTACGTTTGCTGTTAATAATCCCCTGAGAGAATGAGCTGCAGCTGGATAAAATTAGTAATAGCAATACCTATGCTTTATAGCAATTTGTGGTGGTTTTAAAAGATGTCTGCAATTCTTTTATCACTCCTTCAATGAAGAGACAGAGTCTATGTCCTCTCCTAGGGACCCGGGAGGACTTGGTAACTGCCTTAATGAATACAGTGCTGCAGAAGTAATGCTGTGTCACATTGGGTTTAGGTTGGAAATGGCTGTGCCTCTTCTGCTAATTTTTCTTAGGAAACTAACTATTGGAGCTTAGGCTCCCAGGTAGTTTTCTTAGGATACTAACTGTTGGAGCTTAAGCTCCCATGTAGGAAGCCTGGCTATCCTAAGGCTGCCTTGTGGAGCATCTACATGGAGTGATGACATACGGAAAGAAAGAAACAGCCCCATCTCCTCCACTCACCAGATGTTTGATTCATTCCAGCCCAGGCACTGTGAGGGAAGATGCTTTAGAGGAGAGCCAAGCCCTGGTCACTGTCTGACTTCAACTCCATGACAGACCCTGAGGAAAAAATTATCCACTGGGTCTTATCAAAACCCAGATTCATTATCAAAATAAGTAGTGGTTATTGGATTTTGTCCGAAGTCATTGTTTTTGGTTTGTTTTTCTGCACCAATAGGTAACTAGAACACACTTTTTTTTTTCCCTAGAGCACACTTTAAAAATCACTTTCATATCCCAAATTTCCCTGGACAGCCAAGCCTATATTCCCGTTTCATAGACAAGGAAGCTGAGAGTCAGAGAAATGAAATGTACACTAGTCTAGTCCAAGCCCTCCTTTCCACCAATGAGTAAAAGAGGATCAGAGAGGTGAGATGACTCACCAAAACCACATAGCCTGTCAGGGGAAGAGCCGAGACTCCTTCCAGTCCCCTTTCCAATAAAGAGCTGTATGTAGTTTCCCTGCTCCACACCAACTAGACTTGCTTTTCATTCAGGGAAACAGAAGTAGCCAGGATCCTTTCTATATCCAGTTTGTGTCGTCTTTGGATCCATAGAAATAGTATAAAGAGCACAGGCATTTTGGTGACAGAAGGATTTCGTTTCAAATCAACATGCTGGCTGTGTGCTCAGTTAAGTTCTTTAACTTCTCTGAACCACATCTTCATCATATGTAAAATGGGGATCAAAATGCTTCCTCTAGATTATTGTTAGGAAAACAAGATATAATGAATATAAATTGTTTGACACAACATAAGTACCTAATAGACACATCTCATGGAAAGTCTCTTGTAATTTTTCATTATCATTATTATCATTTTAATATTTTCCAGAGGACCTAAAATGATAAACATGATAATACCATAATATAATGATAATAGCAAACAAACTATAGTTTAGCTCATAGAATCCTCACAGTCAGCACGTGACACAGGTAATACTCATATTTTTAGATGAGGAAACAGGCATGGAGAAGTTAAGTAATGTGCCAGTATTGGTTAGGGGTTGAATCTTGGCAGACTAGGAGGGGAGAAAAAAGTGATTTCTTAGCATGTTGGTAAAAAATGTATTTTGTTCCTGTTTGACCTCCCGGTAAGGCCCATTAGGGGAATAAAACTAAGTGTAATATGCCTGATAACAGCCAAGTTTTTCCCCAAGCCAGACCATAATTGCATCTAATGTTAATGTTGCCTAAGAAAAATCTTCCTGGGATGTCTGGGATTCATTGTCTGAAGTCTTCAGTGTAATTTTTGTGCTCCAGATAAGGGCTTCTGACTTGAAATGTGCACGGTATAATGATGCAATGAGATGTGTTTGCAAAATGAAGAACAAAATACCACCATTAAGGACTATTTCAGATTCAGGGTAAACCTGAAATGTACTGTTTGAATTAAACTATAATTTTCAGATTCATGATTTAAGATTTTTTAGTAATTTGTCTTTATTGTATTGTTACAGCAACCCAGTGTATGTGGATTATATTTTTTTTTGTTTCTACATCATAGAAAACTTTATTGGTCAACAGTTGTGTTGTTCTTTAGTACATAATGTAATACAGTTATTATACTAGTACACATTTCTAGTACAAAGGTATCTTGTAAAGTTGCATGTTGTCACAAAATGATTCTAATACTTTTGATCATTTCCCTTAGCAATTCACTAAGTACTGTTCTCTGGGGAAGAGTCGGGGGAAATATGTCATATGTTAAAACTCAAATCACATTTACCCACAAGTTCTTGATTTATTCAGAACTCTTTAACAATAGTCGGCTTGTGCTCTATACTTTCTCTCCTGACCTCCACAAACATCTTGAGTCCCTTCCATATTATTCCCTGCAGCTCATATAATAAATGAGAATGCATTGCTTAACTCATATAGTGACATGTATGTTTTTGGTTCAGGAAAGGGGAGCTGATCACTTAACATGTTTGTGAATCAAGGCCAGACTTTCGCTTTGATAGAAACAGTTGGTGCATACATGATATCATCTGAGAGTGCTGCGAGGTTAAGTATCTACTCTAAATTTTTTCCCAATTTTGGTAGCCATGTCTAAAATTTTACTAATGGAGATGACTTTCTATAGTTTTAATAGCACAAGCACATAGAAATGAAGGCTAAAATAACTTAAATATATAGCCTAGCAAGCAAATAAAACAACCTACATATGCCCGAATTTAGAGTGAACAGTAGGGACATCTGGGTGCTTCAATTAGTTAAGTGTCTGCCTTCAGCTCAGGTCATGATCCCAGGACCCTGTGATCCAGCCCTACAAGCCCTGCAATAGGCTCCCTGCTCAAGGGGAGCCTGTATTTCCCTCTCCCTCTGCAGCTCCCCCTGCTTGTGCTCTCTCTCTCTGTCTAATAAATAAATAAAATCTTTAAAAAAGAAAAATAAGAATCAACAGTAGCCATAAGAATATTCATGTGAGGCCATGAAGCCATGGATCAGGACTTAGCACCTAGATAAAGGACCTAAAATCTACTCATGAAAAAAAAAAAAGTTGGAGACTATACAAAGAAACTATTCATTAAAGGGCAGAGAAATAACACACAAAAAAGAACAATTTACAGCTCAAGAACCCGAGAAGTCAGAACTACACAAAAGACCTTATAAAACAAATATACTTAAAATGATTAAAGAGACAAGGTAAGGAAATAGGGATTTTTATGAAATTATAAATCACTATAAGATAAGAACAAGACTATTTGAAAAAGGAAACTTTAGGAATTAAAATTTAAAAAATAAAACTTCAGGAATTCAAAATCTTTGAAATTTAATAGTTAATGTCCATTCTATAAGGAAAGTATTATTACCATCCTGTTCATATAACTGATAAAGAAATGAGGCTCAGAAGTCTAAATAATTTACCCAGTATACATAGCTTATAAATGGTGAAGTGAACTTGAACTCAAGTCTCTGTGACTTCAAAGTGTATGTTTTTAACTATTACACTATACTACCTAACTAAAGTATGACTTCTATAACTATTATATGGGAATATATATATGTATGTATGTACATTTATCTATACAAACATATTAAACATATATGTATGCCAAAACAGGGATATAAAAATGCTAATAGTGGTGAATTATGGCAGTTGATTTATTGTGATTTTATCCTTATCCATAATTTTCTATATTAAACATCATGATAGAGTAATAATAAGCATACCTTACACCTTTCTTTGGTAAATACATTAGAAGATGCAAAGAAAATCTGTGAACGAGACAAAATAAACCTCAGTAAGGGTAAAAAGCAGATTAGACTTAAAGAAAGAATGTGTAGTATGAAAAGTAAATCAAAGAAATTACCTAGAATGCAGCAGAAAGTAAAGTTATATATTCTATTTATGATTTTTAGTGGCTGCCTTATATTTTTAACATGAATATCTGATTTCACGTACCCTGAAGTTAATATCTTTAGCATCTTCTGAAACAAATTCCAACTTTTGACTCTGATCATCTTTTTGTTTCAAATATAATTTTTGCTAATATTTTATTTCCAACCTCTTTGTATGGCTCCATTATTACTAGTATTATATTTCTTAACACAGTCAGGGATTGTTTAGAGTTACTCACTATTTTTTATTTCTTGAGTTTCCATCTTCTTAAAATATACCAATGTTATTCCATGGAAGTATAATAGATTATTATGAATTTAGTGGTTTAAAATGACATTCAGGGGCACCTGGGTGGCTCAGATGGTTAAGTATCTGCCTTCAGCTCGGGTCATGATCCTGGGGTCCTGGGATCAAGCCCCACGTCGGGTTTTCTGCTCAGCTGGGAGCCTACTTCTTCCTCTAACCCCTGCTAATTCTCTCTCTCTCACTCTCTCTCTCAAATAAATAAATAAAATCTTTCAAAAAAAAAAGTAAAACAACATACATCTTTTACCTGTTTCAGTAGATTAGGAGTCCAGATACAGATCAAGGCTTGGGCCTCTGTTCAGTTTGTTACAAGGTTGAAATCAGGGTCACACTATTTTCTGGAGGTTCTAGGAAAGAATCTGCTTCTAAAGTCATCCGTTATATTGTCAGATTTCAGTTCTTTATGGTTACAGAACTTAGATTCCAATTCTACTGGAAGATGTTGACCAGGGGTCACTGTCATCCCCTTGAAGCTGTCCACAGTCCCTTGCCATGTGGCCTTCTCTAAAATGCTCACATACTTTGACTCTTTCCACTGTCTCTGCCCGCTAAGCCCAGCTTTAAATTACTTATGCGATACTCCCCCTATTTTAAGATGAACTGATTTTGGAAGGTCAGTATATCAGCAAAATCTTTTCACAGCAGTACCTAGATTATTTGACTGAATAACTAGTAGAAAGTACATTTATAACAGGGAGGTTGAGTGTCATGGGACCATTTTAGAAATTTGCCTTCAATAAACTTAAAGATTGTTTAAAGGAGAAATTATAAATAGTAAAATCTGTAATTTTTTTGTCTTGAAGTCTTTGTATAACTTTACTTCTTACTTAAATACTTTATATAACTTCTTACTTAAATGGTTGTTTAGCTGGATATAAAATTCTATGTTGTCAGTAATTTTCTCTCAGGTGGAAAATATTTCATTGTCTTCTGAGTTCTGTTGTTGCCAGGTCTGTTATCAGTTGAATTTTCAGTATTTGTAGCCAAACTGTCCTTTATTAAGAGTTTGCTTTCCTTTAAATTTCTTTTAGTTTTTGATGTCCTGCAGTTTCTCTAAGGTCTATCTAGTATGGGTTTAATTTTATTTATTTTGCTTCTTACATTTTCTGAGTCTGAGGATTCATCTCATTTTGGAAAATTCTCAGCGACTCTCTGAAAATTTTATCTTCCTTTTTTCCTTCTGAAACATCTACTAAACTTAGGTTTTAGCTTCTCATTCTATCCTCCAAGTATCTTATTCTGCTTTTAAATTTTCCATCTCTTTAACTCAATGGAGTGGATTCTGAATAATTTCATAGGTCCATGTTAACTCTCTTTTCTGCTGTATTTAATATGTATTTTATTCACCCATTGACTTGTTAATTTTAATGATGCTGTCTTTCGTTTCTGGTCATTCTCTTTGGTTCTTTTTATATTCTCCCTGGTATTTTTTCTTATCAGTTTCTCTTTTTATCCCTTATGTTGTTACTTCTTTACTTTATATACTAATTTATTAAAAACATATGACTTTACCATGATTTGGCAACTAATATAGAAATAATTATTTTAGGCAAGAATCATCAGTAGATTCTGAAATTAGTGAGAGAAACTTTGACAAGAATTTGGATATTTACATAGTTTCAAAATATCTCCCCACATGAAATTTATTAAATATGAAGGAGAAATAGTAACTTTATAGTGAAGAAACCTGGCCCACATTACCTAGTAGTCAAAGTTCTCCTCCACAATAGTAGGGAAAATAGATATCATTTGTCTCCTCTATGATGCAATGAGAAGGATACAATATTACCTCTGTAGCCTACCTGCCAAAAATGTCCAACTTGACTCTATTCATAAGGCCATGTTCCCCATCAATTGTAATTTCCATTTTGGGAGCTATACAGTGCTATTAATCTATAATGATATAGTATATATTACCTGCTTATTCAGAGCACAGAATTTGGAGTTATATAGACTTGATTTTCAGATCTTGAGCCATCATCTACTTTGAAGATATAGAGTTGAAGCTGAAATGGCTGGGAAAAGGATTACTCTGGAGATAGCTGTTGGTATATTTCGGATTTCCACTCCTATGGGGTAAAAGGGTTGTTCCCACCTCCTTATTAATCTAAATAAGAAAGAGGGCTTCAAGGGAATTACTTGATGGGGTTGACCTATTACCCTGCAGTCTGAAAGCATAAGGATGGCAAGAGAAACTGGAGTTAGACTGGCCCAGTGCAATAGAGTGGAGTGAAAGAGGACTATCTTGGGAATAAAAAGCTCTTTCAACAACAGCATGACAGGACAAGGATGGATGAGTTTTTCCTGTGGATCAGATATGGGCCACATGGGAGAGAGGCAATATGGAGCTACTTTGAGTCCACCTTTCACCCAAAAGGAACTTCATGGATGAAGATGTGAGCCCAAGGAAAGAGAAGACTGTCACATGCTCAGAGGCTGAGGGAAGAATTTTAAGCAGCTAGAAAGCAACAAGGAACAAGGAAGCATCAAGGAAGTTGAGACTGGAGAGATCCACTGGGGATATCATTGAGAAACACACAGAAATATCCAATTAGAGGAAGAATCAGCTTGGGCACACTGCACACTCAGAGGGTTCCATCACAGATTACTGTCCATGCCAGTGAAATAAGGTCTTTCCTATTACTTAGCTGTTCTCCTTACTTTCCACCTCCCACCCTGATAGGCCCAGAGAAGGCCTAAAAATAGTGAAAGGAAGAAAAAAGATAAGGTAAAGAGAAAAGTCAAGAGTTCCCTCCTACCACTCTAGACTTCTAGGCCTAGAGCAATAGCAAGCTGGGGTAGCAGGGTAGGATTAGATCTAGTTGTAGTAATAAGAATAAGGAGCAGTGATTTTGACATTTTTAGTCCTGTGATGAGACTCTAATTATGCATAAAAAATGACTTGCATTATCTAAGTATACTGGAAAGATCCTGCCAAGATACAGCCCACAGAGTAAGTTTGAAGAGATAACAGTGAACAAGAATAAGTCATTTTATTTGGCTTGTTGTTGTTGTTTTTGCCCATAACCTATTGAATTTAGCCCATTCTGTATCTAGATTTCATCTACAACTTGTCCCAGGTTATGTGGTAATTAGCAGAATGAAACAGATTAAGGTACTATTTATACTCTATGATAATGAATTTTTTTGAATAAAAAGAGAGAGTGCATGAGAAAGAAAGAGAATATTTGGTATTTATTTGCATAATTAGAAAGCTCAGTTACATCTCTGGATAATTTTTGGCCCAAAGGATAAGCACATGCAAATGCTAGATCCACAAAATCTTCTCTCCAAGGACAAGCCAAGTCTTGGCTGGCTTGGGTATGGAATTCCCCCAGACCTGAGGCCAAAACTTTGAGAGGCCTGGATTTCCCTGGGGAGCCAATACTCATGGAGAGAGCAGATGGTTTCCAAAGTAAAACCTAGAGAGAGTTCCCCAAAGGAGACGGATCTTGGGTTTTTGGCAGAGATGAGGTTGTTTTACTGGTAGAGTGAAAACATCCCACCTCCTCAATTCCACTTCTTTCATACACACACTTATAGAACATTTTCTCCACAATGACAACACACAGAATGGTGCTCACCACTATAGGATGATCATATCGTCCCATTGAACGCAGTGGGCTTTTCAAACAGATTATGAGGAGCCTGTGTTTTGTCGATAAACTTCTAGTAAGACCCAGAGGGAAACCAGAACACAGACTTGGGATTTGAGGTTGTAGCCTGGCTGGTGACAGGAACCAGGCCTGGGCTGCCCTTTACTGTGGAGGGGCTGGTAGGGAAGGGGGGAGGGGAAACCAGGTGCAGAATGGGAAGGGGATTTCATGTAGGATCTGCTTTCAGCTCTGCCTCAGATGGAAATGTCACTCTCACTGGAAACCGTGTTAATGAATGACAATCAAAGCATACAGGGTGTACTGTTTTATAAAACAGTATTTGTTTCCCAGAGCTGCTGGCCCAACTATTTGCATGACATTTGTGTTTTAATGTAGTATGGCTCCAATGTATTGTGAAGGGCAGGACACCAGGCAGAAATTTGATGTAAGTTTTCTACACAAAATTTGCCATCTGAGCACTTTGCCACTCTGAAGCTCTGATAGCTAGCACTATGGTTTCTTTCAAGCAAACTATATGAAGCCTACTGGGAGACTCAGTATTGACAGGAAACTTTGAGGTTGGGTTTATTATTCTACCACTTCCTTTTTTAAAAAAATTAACATATAATGTATTATTTACCCCAGGGGTACAGGTCTGTGAATCATCAGGCTTACACATTTCACAGCACTCACCATAGCACATACCCTCCCCAATGTCCATAACCCAGCCACCTTATCCCTACCCCTCACCCTCCAGCAACCCCCAGTTTGTTTCATGATATTGAGTCTCTTATGGTTTGTCTCCCTCCTGATTCCATCTTGTTTAATTTTTTCCTTCCCTATGCCCCGCAGTCCCCCACTTTGCCTCTCAAATTCCTCATATCAGAGATATTATGATAATATGATAATTATCTTTCTCTGATTGACTTATTTCGCTCAGAATAATATCCTCTAGTTCCATCCACATCATTGCAAATGTCAAGAGTTCATTTCTTTTGATGGCTGCATAGTATTCCTGTGTGTGTGTGTGTGTGCATGTGTAGCACATCTTCTTTACCACTACCTTTTTTATAAAAGTTACATTTCTTCTTCACTATTTGCCACCCCCAAAAATCCTGCAAGAAATATTTATTTACTTGTAGATATTAGGAAGGGAAGAAAATAAAACTAATAAAAATAGCCAGTGTTCTTTTTGTTTGGAATTTTAAAATATTCTTCAAGGACATATTATCCACAACACTCATTCTCTATCAATGGCAATCTTAGTTATTTGGACATAATTTGTTTGAAGTTCAATATTTAACTAAAAAAATTGGCAAAAGAAGTATTAAATTTGACATAGAACTCATTAAAATAAACTAGAATAATAAAAATTTCTTTCTTTGAATAATGACCCAAATATGTAATCTGTTTAATTTCTCTATACACTCCTTCATTTTCTGCATAAAACAAGAAGAATCACCAATAAGAAATATTGATCATATATTCTTTTTTTGCATCCTGGTTCTGCCTTCATTATTAATGTTGACAGATAATCTTTCAGTTTATAGAGGTTTGATATATTTAAAATAGGAGGCATAAAATAGGAGGCAAAAAAAAGGAGTTAGGACAATTTCACTGAAATATCCTTCCCTTTCAGACCTGAACTAGGTATGAATGGCACATAAAAATAACGGTATATATAGGGCCACAGAATAGTAAATGTGAAGTCTATTGCTTTTCCTTCTCTTCCTCTCTCAGTAATTTTTCAAGGGTATCTGCTATTAGTGGAGTACCCTCCTCTAACTATAGGAGATATTGGAATAAGTTTTATTCTGGTCTAAGAAAATATCTGATGAGAATATAAATTATTTTAATATATTAAAAGATTTAAGATCTATATATGATATAATTGGGGTGTTATTTTTCATTTACATGTTTATATAGAATGTACTTCATTATACTGGTTTTTGACATCTGTTAAAACAATACCCCACTATCTAATATTTAAGGAAGAAATAATACAATCTTTTTTTTTTAAAGATTTTATTTATCTATTTGACAGAGATCACAAGTAGGCAGAGAGGCAGGCAGAGAGAGAGGAAGGGAAGAGAGCTGGATGCGGGGCTCTATCCCAGGACCCTGGGACCATGACCTGAGCCGAAGGCAGAGGCTTTAACCCACTGAGCCACCCAGGCGCCCCAAATAATACCAATCTTACACAAACTCTTAGAAAACCAAAAAGGAGTGAAGATTTTCTAACTCATTTTAGGAAGCCCATATTACCTTCAATCTGGAAGGAGACAAAGACACAAACAATATAAAGCAAAATCTCTTGTGAACAAAGACTCAAAAAGCCTCAATAAATACTAGCAAATTAAAAACTAATACATAAAAAAATACTATGTCATGATTGGGTTGGCTTAACATTTAAAAATCAGTCCTTATAATTCATCATATTAGCTGAATTTAAAAAGAAAAAAACCTAGTTTTCATTAATACAGAAGAAGCATTTCACAAAATCCAATTTCCATGACTTATTTAAAAACAAATACGGGGGGTGCCTGGGGGGCTTAGTCAGTAAAGCATCTGCATTCAGCTCAGGTCATGATCTCAGGGTCCTGGGATTAGGCCCTGCTAAGCAGGAAATTGGTTCTCCCTTTCCTTCTTCCCTCCCCTCCCTGCTTGTACTCTCTCTCTCTCTCTCTCTCAAATAAATAATAAATAAAATCTTAAAAAAACAAACAAACAAACAAATACAGTTCTCCTCAAACTAGGAACAGAAAGGAGCTCCCTGACTTTGACAAAGTGTATTTATAGAAAACCTACAGGTAATATCATTCTTAAGAGTAAAAGACTGGGGCACCTGGGTGGCTCAGTGGATGAAAGCCTCTGCCTTCGGCTCAGGTCATGATCCCAGGGTCCTGGGATCGAGCCCCACATTGGGCTCTCTGCTCAGCAGGGAGCCTGCTTCCCCACCCCCTCTGCCTGCCTCTCTACCTACTTGTGATCTCTGTCTGTCAAATAAATAAATAAATAAATAAATAAATAAATAAATAAAAAAGGGTGAAAGACTGAATGCGTTCCTCCAGGGTTCTGTTCAGCATGGTATTAGAGTTCCTACTCAGTATGCTAAGACAAGTAAAAGAAAGGAAAGGCATGCAGATTGGAAAGAAAGAAATAAAGCTGTCTATTGTAGGCATCATGATTGGGTACACAGAAAATCCTAAGAAACCTAAAGAAAAGCTACTAGAATTTATGAATGAGTTTAGTAAGGTCATGGGATACAAAGTCAACATACAGAAACCAATAGTATTCTCATACACAAGTGTTAGGAACCTGGAAATTAAAATTTAAATATGAAAAAGTACCATTTATAATAGCATAAACATATGAAATATAGAGAGATATATCTAATAAAATAGTACAAATTTTATAAAATGAAAACTAGCATATACTAACTAAATTGAAGACCTAAACAAATTTAAAGATGTACCTAGTTTGTGAATTAGACAACTAAACATTGGTGTCACTTCTCCCCAGATTCATCTATAGATTTAAAACAATCTCAGTCAAAATCCTAGCAAGTGTTTTTGACAGAAGTTGACAAACTTGTTTTTTAAATTTATATGCAAATGCAAGGAACCTAGAATATCTAAAATATTACTAAATAAAACTTGTTTTTTAAATTTATATGCAAATGCAAGGAACCTAGAATATCTAAAATATTACTAAATAAGAATATAGTTAGATACATGTACAGTATCTGATCTCAAGACACTATAAAACTACAACAATCAAAACAGTGTGGTATTAGCCTAAGGATAAAAATCTAGTTCAAGAGCATAGAATGAATAATCCAGAACTAGGCCCCCACATAAAATCAGTTGCTGTTCTACATGGTTGCCAGTGCAACTCAATGAATAAAGAAAAGACTTTGCAACAAAATGTGCTGGAGAAGTTTAATATGCATATGGGAAAATAATAGAACCTCAATCCTTACTGCATATCATACATTTAAAAATTATTAATAACCAATAAGTACATGAAAAGTACCAACACCTTTAGTCATCAGGGAAATATAAACCACAAAGAAAAAAATATCAGATAAGATACAGAAGATGTGAACCACACAATCAGAAACAAATTAATTGATATTTATAGAATACTCCAACCAACACCTGTAGGATACACATTCTTTTCAAGTGCCTATGATAAACATTTTTTAAAGGTTTATTTATTTATTTATTTGACAGAGATCACAAGTAGGCAGATAGAGCCACCCAGGTGCCCCTCAAGTGCCTATGATAAATGCAAGATAAATTATATGTTGTACCATAAACAAGTCTCAATAAAGTTTATGGATCAAAATTATGTAGACTATATTCTCTGACAATAAATCAAGTATTTATAAATAATAATAATAAGAAGAACTAGTATCTAGTAAAACACCAAATATGTTGAAAATAAACCACATATTTCTCGGTAATTCATGAGTCAAGAAGAAAATCATAAAAGAAATTACGATATGCTTTGTACTGAATGACAACAAAAAATACAACATACTAAAATTTGTTGGATGCAGCTAAAGCAGGATTTAGAGGAAAACATCACTTTAAATGCTTATATTTGGGGTACTTGGGTAGCTCAGTGGGTTAGGCCTCTGCCTTCAGCTCAGGTCATGATCTCAGGGTCCTGGGATCTAGTCCCGCATCGGGCTCTCTGCTCAGTGGGGAGTCTGCTTCCCCCTCTCTCTGCCTCCCTCTCTGTCTGCTTGTGATCTCTCTCTCTCTGTCAAATAAATAAATAAAATCTAAAAAAAAATGCTTATATTTAAAAAGAAGATTTAAAGTTGATGACCTAAAATTCCTATAAGAAGCCAGATGAAAATCAACTGAGTAAACCAAAAAAGCAGAGTGAAGGAAGTAATAAGGGAAAATAATCAACAAAATGAAAATAGAGCATAGAAAAAATCAACAAAGCCAAAAGGTGATTCTCTGTAAAGATCAAAAAAATTGACAAATCTCTACTGAGAATGATCAAGGTAAATGAGAACACAATTTATGAATATCAGAAATGAAAAAGGAATTATCACCATAGACCCTGAAGACATTAAAAAGATAATAAGTGAATGTATGAATAACTTTATTGCAACAGATTTGATAGTTTATAAAATATTTTCCTAAATAATCAATTTACTAATATTGACACAAGGAAAAAAATAGAGAAACTTGAATGGACTTTTATGTATTTAATCAATTGAATTTATTATCAAAACCTTTCCCCAAAAGAAAGTTATGTTTCACTGGTGAACTCTATCAAACACTTAAAAGGAGTAATAAGTCCAGTCTTACTTTACACAGCATTTTCAGAAAATAGAGGATTGAAGATCACCACCCAGCTCATTCATGAAGTCAGCATAATACCATAACTTGACAAGATAGTACAAAAAGCTGGAAGTTATAGGCCAATATTTCTCAATAATGCAGATGTAAAAATGTTTAACAAAACATTAGTAAAAACAAATTCAGCAATATTTTAAGAAGACAATATAAAGTACTCATGAAAGGAATTGAGGAAGACACAAAGAAATGGAAAAGTGTTCCATGCTCATGGATTGGAAAAATAAATATTGTGAAAATGTCTATGCTACCTAAAGCAATCTACACATTTAATGTAATTCCTATCAAAATACCATCAACTTTTTTCAAAGAAATGGAACAGATAATCCTAAAATTTATATGGAACCAGAAAAGACCCTGAATAGCCAGGGGAGTGTTGAAAAAGAAAACCAAAATTGATAGCATCACAATTTCAGACTTCAAGCTCTACTACAAAGCTGTAATCTTCAAGACAGTATGGTACTGGCACAAAAACAGACACATAGATCAATGGAACAAAATAAAGAGCCCAGAAATGATTACCATCAACTCTATGGTCAACTAATCTTTGACAAAGCAGGAAAGAATGTGCAATGGAAAAAAGAGCATCTCTTCAACAAGTGGTGTTGGGAAAATTGGACAGCCACATGCAGAAAATTGAAACTGGACCATTTCTTTACACCACACAAAAAATGGACTAAAAATGGATGAAAGACCTTAATGTTTGGGACAGGAATCCATCAAAATACTTGAGCAGAGCACAGGCAACAACCTCTTCAACCTCAGCTGCAGCAACTTCTTCCTAGAAACACCCCCAAAGACAAGGGAAGCAAGGGCAAAAATGAACTATTGGGACTTCATCAAGATCAAAAGCTTTTGCACAGCAAAGGAAACAGTCAACAAAACCAAAAGACAACTGACAGAATGGGAGAAAATATTCGCAAATGACATATCAGATAAAGGGCTAGTATCCAAAATCTATAAATAACTTATCAAACTCAACACCCAAAGAATAAATAATCCAATCAAGAAATGGGCAGAAGACATGAACAGACACTTCTACAAAGAAGACATCCAGATGGCCAACAGACCCATGAAAAGTGCTCAATGCCACTTGGCGTCAGGGAAATACAAATCAAAACCGCAGTGAGATACCACCTCACACCAGACAGAATGGCTAAAATTAATAAGTCAGGAAATGGCAGATGTTGGTGAGGATGTGGAGAAAGGGGAACCCTCCTACACTGTTGGTGGGAATGGAAAACAGTATGAAGGTTCCTCAAAAATGGAAAATAGAGCTACCCTACAACCCAGAAATCACACTATTGGGTATTTTCCCTAAAGATACAAGTGTAATGATCTGAAGGGTCACATGCACCCAAATGTTTATAGCAGCAATGTCCACAATAGCCAAACTATGGAACTATGGAAAGAACCTAGATGTCCATCAACAGATGAGTGGATAAAGAAGATGTGGTACACACACACACACACACACACACACACACACACACACTGGAATACTATGCAGCCATCAAAAGAAATGAAATCTTGCCATTTGCAATGATGTGGATGGAACTAGGGGTATTATGCTGAGCGAAATAAGTCAATCAGAGAAAGACAATTATCATATGATCTCTCAGATATGAGGAATCTGAAAGACAGGGTGGGGGTTCATGGGGGTTAGGGAGGGAAAAAATGAAACAAGATGGAATTGGGAGGGAGACAAACCATAAGAGACTCTTAATCTCATGAAACAACTGAGGGTTGCTGAGGGGTGGGGGGTAGAGGGTAGGGATAGGGTGGCTGGGTTATGGACACTGGGGAAGGTATGTGCTATAGTGAGTGCTGTGAAATGTGTAAGCCTGATGATTCACAGAACTGTACCCCTGGGGCAAATAATACATTATATGTTAATTTTAAAAAAGAAGACAATATTGAGATTAAGAATATCTCAGAAGGAATTCAGAGATTTTATGTGTAAAAATGATTCAGTGTAATTAATCACTTTAACAGAGTAGAGGAGAAAAAGCCCACATGATTACTTTGAGATTTCCAGGAAAAGCATCAATGCTCATTCATGGTAAAAACCCTTTGTAAAATCAGAAAGTAAGGAACTTCCTTAAACTACCTGAAATGGGATTTCCCCCCTGAAAATGAGAACAAACAAGGATGTCCACTTTCCACACTTCTTTTCCACATTGTGCTGGAGGCATCAGATTTATAATAAGGCAGGGAAAGGATTTAAAAGACATAAAGGAGAGAAAGACATAAAACTCTCTTTATTTACAGTTGGTATGCTGTTTATGCAGAAAATATTAGGAAATCTATAGAACACTTACTAAAACCAATAAATGAATTTAACAACTTCAAAGATTAGTGGATTAACATACAAAAATAAAAGGCATATAAAATAAGTATATAACTATATAATAATAAGTAATGGGGATGAAAAGTACAAATAGTGAATATTGTCAGTGGTATTGTAATAGCACTGTATGGTGACAGATCGTGGCTACACTTGTGAGCATAGCATACATATAGAGTTGTCAAATCACTATGTCATACACTTGACACTAATGTAACATTTTATGTTAATTATACTTCAAGACAACAGTAAATGTTTTTTCTTCCAGCTTTATTGAGATATAATTGACAAGTAGTACTGTTTAAATGTAAAGTGTACAGCATGTTAACTTGAGTTACATATATTGTGAAGTGATTACCCACAGTAAGTTTAGTTAATACCCATCATCTCATACAATAAATAAATAAATAAATAAATAAATAAATAAATTTTTAAAATGAATTATTTATACTAACAACAAACAATCGGAAATAAAATATTAAAACTTTTATTTATAAGTATGTCAAAAATCAATATATCAAGGAATAAATCTAACAGAAGATGTTCAACTCCTATATGCTAACCCAACAAAACACTGCTGGGAGAAGTTAAAGAAGGCCTTTATAAATGGAGAGATATATTTGTGAATTGGAAGACTTGATGTAGCATTGCAGATCAGCCAGATCAATAGTCTCAAAGAAATTCCAAACAAAATTCTAGTAGCTTTGTTGTAGCAAACAACTGATTCTAAAATCCATATGAAAAGTACAAAGATCCTAGAATAATGAAAGAATTTTTTGAGATGATCATATAGTTTTTAAATTTTGTCTTGTTGATGTGATGTTGATTGATTTGTAAATATCAAACCACCCCTGCATCCCTGGAATAAATTCCATTTGATCATGTTGAATGATATTTTTAATGTACAATTGTATTTGTCTTGCTAATACTTTGCTGAGGATTTTTTTAAAAAGATTTATTTAGGGGCTCCTGGGTGGCTCAGTGGGTTAAAGCCTCTGCCTTCGGCCCAGGTCATGATCTCAGGGTCTTGGAATTGAGCCCCTCATTGGGCTCTCTGCTCAGCAAGGAGCCTGCTCCCCTTCCTCTCTCTCTCTGCCTGCCTCTCTGCCTACTTGTGATCTCTCTCTGTCAAATAAATAAAAATAAAATCTTTTTAAAAAAGATTTATTTATTTGGGGTGGCTGGGTGACTCAGTCGTTTATGTGTCTGACTTCAGCTCAGGTCATGATCTTGGGGTCCTGGTATCAAGTCCTGGGATGGGCTCCCTGTTCAGTCGGGAGTCTGCTTGCGCCACTCCATTTGCCCCTCCCTCCACTCATGCTTTTTCTGTCTCTCTTTCAAATAAATAAATAAACCAGGTTTTTAAAAAAATTTTATTTATTTATTTGACAGAGAGAGCACAAGTTGGGGGGAGTGGAAGAAGAGGGAGAAAGAATCCTCAAGTAGACCCTGCTAGCATAGAGCCCAACACAGTGCTTGATCCCAGGACCCAGATCATGGCCTGAGCTGAAATCAAGAGCCAGCCACTTAACCAACTGAACTACCCAGGTGCCCCACTTTGTTGAGGATTTTGCATGTATGTTCATCAGAGGTATTGGCCTGTAGTTTTCTTTTTCTGTAGGGTCTTTCTTTGTTTTTGGTATCAGGGTGATTCTGGCCTCATGGAATGAATTTGGAAGGCTTCCTTTGTCTTCTCTTTTCTGTAGTAGTTTGAGAAGAACGAATATTAACTCTTCTTTAAATGTGTGGTAAATTCATTTGTGAGTTCTTTGTTTGTAGGGTGCTTTTTCATTACTGATTCAATTCTACTGCTAATAACTGGTCTGTTCAAATTTATTATTTTTTCCTGCTTCAGTTTTGGAAGGTTATATGTTTCTAGAAATTTATCCATTTCTTCTATGCTGTCTAATTCATTGGCATATAATTTTTAATAATATTCTCTTATAACTCTTCATATTTCTGTAATGTTAGTTCTTATTTTTCCTCCTTCGTTTCTGATTTTATTTGAGTCCCCTCCCTCTTTTTCTTGATGAATCTGGCTAAAGATTTATCAATTTTGTTGATCTTTTCAAAGAACCTGTTCCTGGTTTCATTGATTTGTCCTATAGGTTTTGGTTTTTTGTTTGTTTCTACTGTGTTTATTTCTACTCTATTCTTTATTATTTCCTTTCTTCTACTGTTTTGGAGCTTTGTTTGTTATTCTTTTTCTAGGTCCTTTAGATGTAAGTTTAGGTTGTTTGAGATTTTTCTTATTTCTTGACTTAGGCCTGTATTGTTATAAACTTCCCTCTTAGAATAGCTTTTGCTGCATCCCAAAGATTTTGGACCATTTTATTTTTCATTTTCATTTGTCTCCACATATTTTTAATTTCTTCTTTGATTTCTTGGTTGACTCATTCATTGTTTAGTAGCAAGTTATTTAGCCTCCATGTATTTTTGTTCTTTCCAGATTTTTTCTTATGATTGATTTCTAGTTTTATAATGTTATGACTGGAAAAGAGGCATGATATAAGTTCAATCTTTTTTAATTTATTGAGACTTATTTTGTGGCCTAACATGAAATCTATCCTGGAGAATGTCCCAAGTGCACTTGAAAACAATGTGTAATCTGCTCTTTTGGGATGGAATGTTCTGGTCTAATGAGTCATTCAAAGCCACTGTTTCCTTGTTGCTTTTCTCTCTGGATGATCTATCCATTGATGTAGGCAGAGTGTTAAATACCCTACTGTTATTGTATTATTGTCAATTTCTTTCTTTATGTTTGTTAATAGTTGCTTTATGTATTTAAGTGCTCCCATGTTTGGTGCATAGATATTTACAATTATTATAGGTATGTAAAATTGTCAACCAAAGCAAATTTTAAAAGAAAAAACTTCTATCAAATTTCAAGACTTTCTACACAACTGTTTAATAAAATTTTCTGTAATAGTCAGCATGTTCTATAATTGTGTGCAACACCATGTAGTAGGCACTAGTTACTTGCAGCTGTTAAGCATTTTAAATGTGCCCCCTGCACCTAAAGAAATACATCAACATGTATATAGCCAACTGATTTTCCACAAAGGAACCAGGGCAATTCAATGGAGGAAAGGAAAGACTTTTCAATAAATGGTGCTGGATTGACTCAATAACCTCAAGGGAAAAAATTAGCATTGACTTCAATCTCTAGAATTTCTAGAATAAAATAGAAAATCTTTGTGCTCTGGCATTGCAAGGTTTATTAGATAAAACAAATACAAAATATAAAAGAAAAATGATAAATTGTACTTCATTAGAATGTAAAACATTTGCTCTTTGAAAAATATCACTAAGAAACAAAAAGGCAAACCACATACTGGTAGAATTGATAAACATGGAGAAATATTTAAATAAGCAATTCACCGGTGAACCAACATAATAATACTAATATCTTGTTAACATAGCACTTATGTGTCAGACACAGTGTTAAGTGGTTTACCTTTATTAATTAACTTAATAGATTTAATGTAGTATTTAAGTGTATAGGCTCCTGAGTCAGTTCACATTTTGATCCACTCTTTACTAGCTTTGTAAGTTTGGATAAATTTTCTAATTACTCAGTTGCACAGATGCCTCATCAGTAAATGAGGATAACAATAGTACCTACCTCATAGGAGTATTAGGAGGATTAATGATACAATACATGCTTTGTGCTTAGAAGGATGCTTAGCATTTGGTAAGAACTCAGTAATGTAAGCTGTTTCTGTTTTCTTTGGAAGAAGGCAATGTTGTATAAAACCTGAGATGAACATTGGTGCTTTTATTTACTTATTTGTCAAATAGGTATATACTAATATCAGTCCTATCTAATTCATAAGGTTGTTCATTTATTTATTTGTTCACTTATGCATCATTATCTTATTTACAGTATTAAAAAGAATTTCAGTGAGAATAGAATGTTATGAGGCTAAAATAGAAGTAGAAAGATCTGTTAGAGGGCTTCTGTAGGAATCCAGCTGATGATAGTGGTTTAGAATATGACATTAACAGAGGAAATGAAGAGAAGAGATGAAATTGACATATCTTTTGAAGATATTTAAAGTCAGTTATTTTAAGAGATGATGCTATAGACAGCCTTAATTCCCAATGTAGCTGGATCTGGGGTAAGATCTTTAGAAAGTACTTCAAGTTAAATGAGAACATAAGGGTGTGGCTCTAATCTGATAGGACTATGGCCTTATAAGAAGAGAAAGAGATCTTTCTCTCCCTCTCCTCAATCCCTCTCATCCATCTCCCTCCTTCTCCCTCCCCTCCCATCCCCACTAACACCCTTCACTTCCCCACCCCTGCCATATGAAGGTAGAATGAAGGCAGCCATCTGTAAGCCCAGAAGGGAGCCCTCATCAGAGAGCAACCATGCTGGAATCCTGATTTTGGACTTCCCAGCCTCCACGACTGTGAGGAAAAAAAATTGCTGTTGTTTAAGCAACCTAGTCTATGACATTTTTTATGGCAACCTGGGCTAAGACAGATGAGAAGGTACTATATTTAGAAAATCCTTAAAATGAGACAAAAAGAATTATTGAGTGTACCTAGAGAAGAAATTACTTGTTTCTTGAAACATAGAGTTAAATTGTGCAAGTTTGCACTCCTTTCTCATAAGGAAATGGGAATTCATATGTTAGTGCATCCTCGTCAAAAATGAGAAAATGAGTATGGTACTAAAAAACAAAAACAAAAATAAAACAACTTTGTAATATTATATTTTGTCATAATTCACATTTATTTGATTGTTAGAGAAGTAGTTGTTTTTCATTTTGGGGATCGTTTATATTTTCTCTTTCAAATGGTATTTGTCATTATTTTCTCTGTTTTGTTATATTGGGGTATTAGAGGTGTATAAACTAAAGGAAAGAAGGAAGTGGAAAACCTCCTTTCAGCAGCCATAATGATAATTGTTTCTGTCAAGAATCATCCATGGATGTTAAAATTTCCCTTTACCAAAGAGAGCTGTCTTGTCCAAGGTTACCCTCTCTGAGGGGACAGTCTTCATATAAAAGCCTAGACAGTATATATGGGACTGGATCCTGTGGATGCTGAATCAAGAAGATAGACTATAAAATTGGAGAGAAGAGTTTACCTGTACAAGAACATTTATTTTCCCAGTCCACATGATTTAATGCCCTGGCAAGGACCCCAGAATACAGCACTACTATGCTTCTAGAATGGCTGTTGAAAACTTGGAAAAAAGGGAAAGACCACATGAAATGAAATGAAGGAGAAATGTCCAGAATTGCTATGGCAAATGGTGGAAGAAGGGATTAAAAGGCTCAAAGAGGTGAACAGCTAGAGTACCAGTGAATTAAGTTTATCCAGAAGACACTCTGTCAAGCAGTGAGGAATGTGCTGGTGAAGGAGGCATTAGGATCATCAAGATCAATGGTGGCTTCCTCTGTAGTCCAGGGCTGTGCCAGAATTGGACTCCCTAATAGCAATGGGAATAAGAGATTCTGAGATAATAGAGGCAACATGGCAGCATGGAACCATAAAAAAGCAAAATGAATGGAATTAGCATAATGTGTAGCAAGCTCAGAGTGACAGCCAAGGGCCCTGACCTGGATGGAGTTGTGATGATAGTTAATAAAACACAGTGTTCCCAAGGGCAGCCAATAAGAGTATGCTTAATTAAACCAAGGGAAATGAAGACGGATGATCAGAAAGCTGAGGGCTCAAGCCCCAATTCATGACTCATGATTTGGACCTGAACTAGGCAATTTTCAGATTTGCCTAAAAGAGAGACTCTGTCCCCATGAGGAAGGATCCTAGAACAGCAACAGGTTTGGGCAATGATTTCCCTTATCCTTCTCCAAAGGGACTCAGGTTCTTTCCTTAGGTGACTACACACTGGGGAGAAGGGAGTCCTGAAACATTTAGAGATTATTGGACACAACTGTACAAGTTGACATTAAAGGAGGTGTAGCTGTAGCCCCTCCCAGAACCAATGGGGTCAGGTATTAAATAGAATCCTAATCTTGGTCTTGCTCACAGTGGTTCCACTGTGTTCACAAACCGCGTGGCAGGCTCTCCAGTTCTGAAGGGTATAATATAAATGTGCATACTTAGTAATTGGCAGAACCGTCTCATGAATTCCTTAGTTCCTTGGCCCGTGGGATTAACATAGTAACAAATACCATACCCTGGCTTCTGAAACTGCCCCATTATCATATTCTGGATTGGGTGTTTAATTGGCTGGAAAAATAGAAGAAATTTCAGAAGAGGTGACATTGTTACAATATTCATTCTTCAGTTGCCAGAAAGATAAATATGCCTTTCCATTTATTCAGAATTTCATTTTGTTTTGGTAAATGTGGTTTCCTACCTATAAATATCACACTTGAGAGTTATTTCAAAATATTTTCAGATTTAATTGCCATTGTGAGTAATAAGTTTATTATATTTTCTGCATGTTACTGGTTTCTGAATAGCTATTCCTTAATGCAAGACTGGGAACTGTCACTTCCATGCTTCAGAAAAACAGTTGAGGAGTATGCATGAGGAAAAAGTGACCAGTTCAATTTTGTTTTGTAGTGCCTTCTTAGAGCAGTAGGCAGTGCGTCAGTCTCACAATTTTGTTTTGTATTTGGGAAAAGAGCAAGTAATCGTTTGTTCAACAAATATTTAATGAAGGATAGAACTATGTTCTTTGTAGGAATGCAAAGATGATTATGTGGACCTTATCCTCAAGTAAAAGAAATAAATTTTTGTATTGATAATTAGTAAAAATAACAACATGACAAAAAAAGTTAAGGAATTATTAGGGCAGAGAGACAGGTGGGAGGAGGAAGGGAGAGATCATCAGAGAGGAACAGAGGGTGGGAGAGAGAAAGGTAAAGAGTAAGAATAATGGAGGTTGGGGGAAAGGGACTTGTCTTCTGAACAATGGAATTGCAGGACATGCTGTCAGCCTTGATAGAAGATGGGCTGCAAGGATGACTTCAGAAAAAAAAGATACACATTCTTAGTGGTTGTCAAAAGTTGAAAACTGAAAACATTTGCCTTATTGCATTGTTCTCTGTAAAGTAATATGCAAGGTCATCTGTAAATAGAGGACATTGGAATTTAAGAAGAAAAGAAGAGGTTTTCAGATGACAGCATGGGAGATAGTATTAAAGCAGTGGAAGATGAGTGAAAGCAGGATTTCACCAGTGTGATCTACACAATACCCACACCAGAATCAACTGTGGGTATTTGGTAAAATAGAGAGGCCTCGGTCCCACTCTAAACTGAATGTTCAGATGAGGTCAGGTAATGTGAATTTGTACATGGAACATTCAGTGCAGTTGAATGTTGTATTAAGACCAAGAAATAAGAAACAAAAGCTGTCTTTAACATTAATGGCCAATAAAAATATATTTACTCCTGTGATAAAGGCCCACTTATTGGTCACTACTTAAGAGGAGATGACCAAAAAGAGTGGAAGGTGGGAGGAGAGATAAGGTAAAGAAGTAGAGAAAGAGTGGGAGAAGAAGAAAGAAAGAGGACAAAATGTAAATATTACAGAAAGTGAGATAAATACAAGAATACAAGATGGAAGCAGAAATAAAAGCAAAAAGGGAAAAGAAGCACATAGTTACACAGGGAGAAATCAAAAAACGTGAGGAAGGTCTAAGTAGATTTAAGGGTGAATATTAGCATAGTCTGCTTTTTGTTTATTTTTAAAATTTTATTTATTGATTGATTTTTAAATTTTTTAAAGATTTATTTATCTATTTTAGAGGGAGAGAAAGAGAGTGAACATGAGTGAGTGGAGGGGCAGAGGGAGAGAGAATCTCAAGGAGACTCTCTTATGAGTGTGGAGCCCGACATAGGGCTCAACCCAATCCCAGGACCTTGAGATCATGACCGAGATGAAATCAAGAGCTGGCTACTTAACTGAGCCACGCAGGCACACCCATAACCTACTTTTTAAATTAGCCTTCAAAGTCAGTTATCACTTTGTTTCTACCTTCATTGCAGTTCTGGTTAGCAAATTTGCTACTCTTTCTTATAGGTAGAAATTTCGGCTAGCAATGTGTTGGCTAAACCGCAGCATTTCTCAGAAGGAAGATGTTTTTCTGCAGCACTTTTTGCCTTGGATGGCAAAATTACCCCAATATGGTGCTTTCATAGGGTTTCTGACTAACCCACAGGGCTCAAATAACAAGAGAGACTAGAAAAACTTGAGATAGGGTCTGTAGACAGTTGTCCTGTATGGTAACCTAAACTTTGGTCACATACAAATCATCTGGTCACTATATTTCCTGTTGTTAATCACTTGTTAATTAGGTAACTAATCAACTAACTCTCTCTAATCTGGATGTTTGATCTCTAAATACAACACCACACTTGGTTTATATTCTTTTATAGAGTAAGTGGAAACTAAAACTCTTCCTTGTTATAAGCCCAGCATTCCTCTGTTGGAACTACAGCCTAACAATATTGATGACCATCACAAAGAACTTAGTGCCTAGCTGCCCAACGGTATGGAGGCGTTTTTGGAAATTCCTAAGTGAAGTCTTAAAGAGCACAGGTGAAAACAATGAGGGAGAACACCATTCTTCTTGGTGGTAAATTTCCTATAAATAAAATTATATTTATGTGATGATGTTCAGTGGAGTTGGATGAGATTCAGAGAGGCAACAGTTGGAAGAGAAAGAGGAATTTCTTTTAGTAGGAGCTAAAGAAGGCTGGTGGCCTCTGTTTACTCCATAGTCATCCCAATACTCTTACCTCTACCATGTCTGTGACCAAAAAGACAATCTCCTCTTCCCCCACATTTTCAGTGTGTTCTTTCATGACTTTTCTTCCCTGACATTTTTATTATCATTTGATTTAATAAATTTACAGATGCTTCCAATGGACTGGGGAAGGTAGTATAGTTATTTTTTCCCCCCAGAGATGACCTACTTATTAGCCCAAGCAATGTTCTCCCTTAAAAGTTTGCTTCTAGATAGAAGCAATACTAGGCTGTTGCTGTAACTTCATAGAAGATAGCAATCTTGGACGGAGCTAGATTAATTTTTTAAATGAATCCTAATTATGTATTGTTATAAAGTGTCTTAGGCCAAATCGAAATTGTATCCATACCCCCATATTATATAGTATGCAAAAATAAAGCATAAAAATAATATGAAAATATAAAAACATGCATATGCCTTGGCCCAGCAATTCTCCATTCCAAACAGAAACAAGACTGGGATACCACCAACAACTGCTATTTATCTTTCTTCCAGGGCCCACAGCTCATATCTCTATCTCCTTTGTAGTTAGGTAGACTCATGTGACTGAACTCTGCTAATGCAATGTGGAAATAAGTGATGTTCACCACCTTAAGACCTGAGTTATAAGCTTTCCATACAACCCTATAAACACTCTCTTTCTTGTATATGGCCACTGAAATATTACATTTACTATACCATTTAGTCTATTTTCACAAATACACACCACCAACACCTTATAACACTGAGAAGGAGCACATAGGGATTAGAAAGCAGAAACAAAATGGTTAATTTTTGCTGATGTGATAGTCTGTATGGAACATCCAAGAAAACTGACAAAGTGTTTCAAACCATAGCAGAGCTCAGTTATATTGCTGAAAATGAGATCAATTTTCAAAATCCATTTATGTAATATCCATGCTCAAGGATCAAACTATAAAATGAAATAAAAAAGCTACTGATTATGATATCAATGAACTATATGACAGTCAAGATTAAATCTAATCAAAGATGTAAAAGAAGGATTTATATGGAGAAGCATTAGGAAAGATGATCCAAATAATTACAGAAATATGGCATGTGTGTTAGGGTGCTCCAAAGAAACAGTACAAATAAGATATAGACAGATATAAAATATGTATTATATATTATATATTATGTATATGTATTTTCTTATGTTTCTGTGGGTTAGAAACAACAGGCCTCACTAGGCTAAAATCAAATTGTCAGCAGGGCTGTATTCATGTCTAGAGGCTCTAGAGGAATAATTTCCTTGCTTTTTCTAGCTTTTGGAGACTGCCAGCATTTGGAGACTGCTCATGGCCTTCTTCCTTCATCTTCAAAGTTAGTAATGTTCCACATGCCTTCTCAATCTCCCATACTCGTATCTTTCTCTTACTCTCATTGCAGCTGGGAAAGGTTCTCCCCTTTTAAGAACTAGGCATTAGATTGGGCCCATCTAGATAATCCTGTGTAATCTCTCCATATCAAGGGCTTTAATTTAATCATATCTGCCAAGTTCCCTTACCATGCTAAGTAACATATTCATAGGTTCCAGGGATTAAGACGTGAACATCTTTGAGGAGGCATTTTTCTGCCTACCACACCACGATTCAAATTTTATATCAGACAGTGTGATATTGGTATAGGTTTATAAGGATATCTAAGGGGGAAATTCATATATATTTAGAAGCTTAGACCTTCAGCTTTTCATGGAAGCTTTAGCCCTTCTGTTAGAAGACTTGCAAATAATAGGGTGAAAGATAAATTATTTGATATTTGGCACAGGGGCAAAGTATAAACAGATTCCTACATTAGATTTTATCCACAAGTGAGTTTTTAAAATAATATGAAAGGAGAAGCTAAATCTTTTAGAAGAAAATAGTAGAGAATAATTAGAAAATACCTTTATGGCATTTTAAAACATTTCTTTGACAGGATACTAAAAGCAACACCATAAAAGAAAAAAAATTGGTAAGTTTGAGCACTGTAAATATGAAAGAAAATTTCATGAAAAAGACATCACAAATAAAGCAGAAAGACTGACAGGGACATATTTTGCAAACTGTATCTTAAAAACCAGTAAGAAGAAAAAGACATACAAGCCAAAAGGAAATGGGTAAAGGATATAAACAGACAATCACAGAAGGAGTGTAAAGAGTTGATAAAAATATTCTCAATATCATTAGTAATCAGGGAAATTAAAATTACAACCTCAATGAGATAAAGATTCACAACCACTAAATTGACAAAAATTAATTAATAGGATGACACCAAGGGTTAGTGATGATGTAAAGAAACAGCAATTCTTATTTATTGCTAACGGCAGTGTAAACTGTTGGCATTTTAGAATACAATTTGAGGGGCATCTGAGTGGCTCAGAGGGCTAAGCCTCTGCCTTCAGCTCAGGTCATGGTCTCAGGGTCCTGGGATCAAGCCCCGCATGGGGCTATCTGCTCAGCGGGGAACCTGCTTCCTCCCCTCTTTCTCTCTGCCTGCCTCTCTATCTGCCTCTCTGCCTACTTGTGATCTCTGTCTGTCAAATAAATAAATAAAAATCTTTTTTTTTTTTTAGAGTACAATTTGACAATACCAGATAAGGTCGAAGATGGTCATTCTATAGAATCTAGTAATTTGACTTCGAGATTTCCCCTCAAGGCTACACGTACAAAAAAGTTCATTTCAGTATTGTCTGTGATAGCAAAAAGTAAACAAGCAAAACTCACCATCAGGAGTCACGTTTTTCTGTGAACTCTCATACATATATGTATTTTAATAAAAATACTCAATTAGAAAAAAAGCAACGTGCCATCCAATTAAATGGGGCCAACCAACAGTTACTGAGGACTTGAACTGGTCCCTTAGAAGTGGAATGGGTTAGGTACACATGAAGGAATGCTATTTTACTGTTACATGAATGAACCAAATTCACATGTATCAATATGAATAAATCTTAAAAACGTGTTAATTGGAAAGTTGCAAAAGGATAAATACAGCATGATGAAAATGACATGTATGGAAACAGTTAAATCGAACAATAGTGCGTACTTTTCGGGAACACATGCTTATGTAGTAAAAGTACAAACATATGCACAAAAGTGATGCAAGGCAATTTCAGGTAAGTTTTTACTTCTGAGGAAGGGTGCAGATGAAGAGGTGAAGATATATCCATATAATATTATATGTCTATAAAAGAGAGATCAAACACACTGAAAAATATTAACGTCTGCTTTATCTTGGTGGCAGAAAACAGGTCTGTTATATTGCTTTCTATCCTTTCCTGCATATTTTGTATTTCATAGGAAATGTTTGATAGTTTTTTTATAAAGGAAAAAAATGCAGAGGTGGCCAAGAGTTAAAAGAAAGACCAAGCAGTGATAGAAAGCAATTCCTCGAACTGAAAAATCATTCCCTATTTTTTTCAACAGGCATTTATTATAGATTTGCTATGTGACTTATTTTTGTGCTAGGAATTTGAATGAAATATCTTATTTTTTAAAGCCATGCCAGTGGTAATTATACCAGTGTTATTTAATAGTGGAACACTGTGCCTATGACTTTAACCAGCTGAAGTCAAACCCAGTAGGGATGCTTCGTTTTGCGTAATACAGACCAGTCCAAGTCTTTAGTAACTGCTAGATTGTTCCTGGGTAATTGGAAGGCTGCTGAATCTTTTAAGGACATACTGCTGTTCATTCACTCAGCTTCTTCCTCATCATTCAGTGAAAACTAAACCATCTGTTGTAACGAATATAAGGCTTCCTGCTCTCAATTCTCTCTTCTGATTCCCTCACTAAATGCTGGTTGTCACTTTCAATTTAAAAAAACATCATTATACTTTCCAATTCCTCCCTTAGAATTTTCCCATGAGGATCTCAAAGCACTCCATGCATTCAAGGGAAGAACTGCAATTTGTCCAGGGAATCCAGTAGTAGCATTAGCTCCATTTTATAGACTGGACAAATGGAGATTCCAGAGAGTTTCAGAATTCTGTACCCATCGTTTTGAAAGTTAGTGCCAGTCAAGAAGCAAAGTATGAGCTGCTATTCTTAGACCTGAAATGTCTGACACCAAGCAGTACTCTGTGGAAAAATTTCAGAAAACTTTTCACAGCATTAGAATCTAACCTGATGGACTCTGTGTCAGCTGTAGTTGACAGGTTTTTTAGCACTTCTCCACTTGCAGGCTGTGGGTGGTCTCCAGGCTTCAGACCCTGATGGAGCTGGCTGGTGAATTGGACGAGACTGAAGAAGGAGAGAGGTACTCGGGGAAGAGAGGGCTGTGGAGGGTGAGCTGGAGGTAAGGAAGGTTTCCCCCGATGAAACTTAATGTCAGAGTAGAAAATCTGGACCTTAGAGGATAAGGCATAAAACAAACTATTAATGAAGGTGCTGGTACTTACTGTTGTAATAGCAAAGTCAGAAGATCTCTTTTGGGCATTGGAAATGGAAAATTTCTCCTTAATAACCACAAAGCAAGGAGTTTCAAAGTGAGTTAACCAATTTTCCTGATATTTTTGTTTCCCTTCCTTCCCCAGGTTCTTCTCTTCCTTTCTTTCCTCTTTTTCTTTACAAAAGCTTCTCTACTCTCCATTAAAGATGGTCCATGACATATTGTCAAGACACAGCTCAGTAGTCCCACCTTCTCAGTTTCTAAACCATGAGATGCTGTCTGTCACCCATTGTTCTCTCAGACCAAGTAACACCATTCATTCCCCTCAATTAAGAAATTTAGCTTTTCATTTTGCACTCTCTGTGAAAACAGGAAATCAATCTCTTTGCCATTTGGGGCATGGATCTTGAGCACTGTGTCCAATACACTCTCTTTAAGAAAATGTAACCTTCATATCATGCTTCGATATTAGCCTAACAAACAGATGAACAAGACTGTATTAAAGAATAAGACAATCAGAGGCTTGACTATGCAAGCACAAACTTCCGATTTGTTAATGAGATAAAATTTTCATTCTAAATGACCAAATGCCACTCTAATTCTTATTTGAAGAATGTATTAATGTGGCTTATACTCTAAATATGGCCACTCACAAGAAACCGTCTGAGGTTCTGACTTGCCCTTTTTATTGACAGATTCAGATCTCCACTCTATCAGGCCTATATCTTAAGTCTCTTTGTTAGGGACCAGCTATAAATTACCTGAGGTCAAGTTCTGTTTATACAGTGGACTGTTCTGAGAGAATTACCTTCTTGACTTAATAGCTTCCTTTCGGGTGACATTTCTCCCTGAAAGAAGACAAATTGTCTAAGGTCAGCCTGCAGATCAGCTCCGAGTGTAGGAGGAAATTGTAGTGGATCAGCCAAATTGCACCAGCTCTACCCACCAGCATCAGGCAGCACGCCGTAAGTCAGAGGCCCGTCCTGAGGGACCACAGCCCTTGCAGCCGGGGCTGCTCTCTCAAGAGCAGATTTCCAAACTGTTCTCTCCAGGCTTCTGGTGGATTTTATCTCCCCCCCCTACCCCAATCAGCAATAAAATGGTTCAGAGCTGAGTTGCTTTGAAAGCACTTTATTTCCCTCCAGTTGGGGAGTCTGAATGGGAAATGAGGGTGAGTCTCAGACTCAACTTGAGCTTGAATCTGTTCAGTTTCATCTACTGGAGTCATGGAATAAACTCCAAATTGTCATTTTCATTAAAGGAGAAACTTTAGAAGTTAGAAGTGGATGCAAAGCAATTAATAGGTTTCAGGGCACTAAAACCAGTAATTCATTCTCAAAGGTGGTTGCCTTCTACATGAAACAGTTCAAAAAGACAATTTCTTTCTTATTTACCTACAAAAGACCTCATGGCATTTCAAGTAAGTTGGTACTTTACTCCTCCTTTAAAGGAAAAACAGAGAAAGGGAGAAAAATAGAAATACAAGTCTCTTTTTAATTAAGCATTTTGTCCTTTGAAGTTATTCTGATTTTTTTCACATTGATGATGTAATTTATGTAAATAATCATCTATCTATGAAAGGAGTGTGTCTGTCAAAAGCTGAAATAAAAAACATCCGTCATTTTGAAGTGATTAACATTCTCCAGATGTTTAAATCATCAGATTTCAGGAGTTTCTCTTTGTTGTGATAATGATATAGTATCCAGAACAAGAATGTTTACTTTTTTGTATGGGTCAAACGCAGATTTTTCACAATCCTATTAAGGCATGCAGTTCATTGTAATTGTATGTGCAGATGAAAGCATATTCAGTTATTATTATTCCCCTTAATTGTAAACTGCTGCTGGTAATTTTACTGTAAAGCTCAAACAAAAGGAGTGTACTTGAAAGGACCACCACTGCCCACTTATGTAATCAATTTATATATGTCAAGTTTGTACTGGGATGGTTATCCCCTTCTGTTAGCAGACATGTGACACGCTACCACCCTGCAGCTCGGGCAGGCACGCATGCTGCTGGCTCCCTTTGCAGGCTGCTTGGAAACACAGTGTATGTCGGTGATAATGTTAGATGACAGTTCCAAACTATTTCCCTTAGGCCTGTTTGACCCTTGAGTTCAGGGTAAAACGGGAATGGTTCTGCTTACCTTCAAGGCCTGAGCATCCTCACTATTGGCAGATTGAACTTGGAGGCTTGGAGAAGCTCCCTGGAGGGCCAATTACCCCTGTTAGGGGACCTATTGAAACATTAATGACATGTAGGCACTTCATTCATAAAGTTGGGCTCAACTCATGTCTAGCCTTACCCCACACACACACACACCCTTGCCGGCTTCAGATCTGAAATGCTTGTAACGATTTATTAAAACCTCTTGACTAGAGCACAAACTGACTACATGCTTATTATGTGCTACCTAAATGCATTCAAGGCTGATGGTGGGCAGGGGGGTGGGGGGTGGTTAGATTCCCATGTGCCCGGCTCAGTCTTGTAGAATTGCATTAATTAGGAATAATAAATACCAAATAATCTCTCAAGAACTATGCATTAGTAATAATGTCTCTGACCTTTTCTGTCTATCAAGCCCTCGATACATATGTTCAGGAATTTAATGCGATATTATTCTATCAATGACCACACAATTCTACTCTTTTGAACATCAGAGAACTCTCTTGGTATCACCAGAGGGAGGAAATGTCTTCCTTTACTATTCTTACAAGAAATCAAAGCATTACAAGGGGTAGAAGACATAGAATACCATTTTTCTTACTGAACTGAAGTCTTCATAATTGGCTAATAATTAATAGTTACCATCTGCTATCCCTTGTGCCCACCTTCAAATCATTCTTCATTTGTATTTGAACACACATTCCTTTTAATCATTCCATGGCCATTTAAGTACTTTGATAAGCCTCGGGTCCCTAAACTGTTTCCAAATCGTCCCCATCTGACATAGACACTTGAATTAGAACTTTATTAAAGAGGAAGTATGTATAATAAGCGACAAGGAGTTATAGCATAGGGCTGGGAATCGGGTAACTTGGGCTCTCTTCCTTGTTATATTTAAGTATCAAAGCAAATTCCTGAGCCAGTCCATTAGCTTTTCTTGCCCTTACCTTTTCGGAAAAATTTTAATGGCCTCTTCTGTCACATAAAACTGAATATTTCAACCCTTCTCCTTTTGTGTCCTTCATCTGTCTTCCATCCAGAAGAATGTTGGGTCTGGGATTATCTTGCGACCTGAACATCATTCTTTCTCTAAATTAGAGCAAAAGGTTTGCTTCCAGAATTTTATACATTTTGATTCTCTTTCCTCCAGGTAGTCAAGGGTCCATATTTTTTTGAGTAAAAGAAGAAATGTGTAGAGAAATCTCAGGATACCCCACTATCATTTTCTAGTCATCACATTAAGTCAACGTCACTCTTGACTTAATATTGATAAAGCACATTTTATCTCTTTGTATCAAATTAAAATGAGAGAGATATGGCTACCTAGGTCATTTCTGACTTTGCTCCCCTCACAAGAAGAACAGCTAACAACTGTTCAAAAACAAGACACTGCTGGGAGAATTCTAGAACATAGTGATGGGGCTGAAGAGCTCCCCTGCTTTGGAGACCAAGAGTGCATTAAAAGGGTAAGAGAAGCAGCTAATGTTGACCACATTGCCCTTCCTTAAGGCTAGTGCAGCAACATATGGCCAGGTCTCCCCTGAGCCTCTCATTCCTTCAATGGGAAAGAAGAATGCAGAGAGGACAACCAGGACCATGCCCCCCACCCCAGCATTATGGGTCACTTTCTAGGAGCCCCTGCTCTGATCTCCAACCATGGGGATTGCAAGGGAAACTTCCTTGTCAACCACTGGGAATCTGACTGTCACAGAGAAGAGAGGAAGAGCTTATAATAACCAGCACACAGATCTTGACAGATTGAGTTCATACCTCCAGAGCCCAAGTAGTAATCCCAACCAGTAGTTCAGTTCATCTGCAGAACAAATTTGGGGATGCATTTTGACCATAAAATCCAGTAGGATGCAGATATGCCTGATTTGGATCCTCAAATAAGGAGTTCTGCCAACTTAAGAGGCCAAATTGCCCACACCCAGGCAAGAAGCAGAATCATAGCCCCACCCACTGTGGAAAGTATCTTCTAGCCCTTACTGACCAGAAGGGCTGGCAACAACTCCCAGAAGCAGTGTGGCTCAATGACACTTGAGCCATGAGGTGGGTGAGCAGAACTGATGGTTTGCAGAGCAGTTAGTGGCCTTGTTCAGTTAGGGAACTTGAGGTGTAGATTGACTTGAATGAAGACAACAAAGAGCTTACTGGCTTTAGAGGTCTTTCTTCCATTGCACTCAGACAGGGAATTTAAATCATAGACATGTTTATTGTTGAACAGCCTTCAGCCTGTCCAGGGAACCTAACCAGAGCACATGGAAAGCTGCATAGACCAGTCAACAGCTCTCTGTATAGTAGCACTGAAACAGAAAGCACAGCCTGTGGCTTCCCCCATCTGTGGAGAAAAAAAAAAAAAAAAGGTCTCACCTGACCAGGGAATTCAGTACACACTGTGGCCAGATTTGGGTCCCCAAACAATGAGGACCTATCCTGCTGCCCTAGTTGGCATGGAAGCTAATTCATAGCTACATCAGCTACTGAATGTAATATCCAGTCCTAACAACAAAGTAAAACTGACCACAGAATCCAGGCAACTGCAGAACCCATCCTACAGACTCACTTTGGTAGGGAAGAAAGTCAGCAGTCCTATCCAACTATTCTTAGCCAGTGACACCACCATCTGTGTCCCTGTCCTCAGAGCTTGACCAGTTGCCACACCCCAAAGAAATAATATCAGGCTCTACTTGCCCAGCAGATATATCCAGAAACCCAAACTGAGCTGACTGAAGAACTGTGTCTGCCATAGCAAATCTGTAATTCTAAAAGAGGAGCCCAATTACTCAAATGTGCAGATACCAATGTAAGGAATCAAGGATCATGAAAAATCAGGTAAATGTGACACCACCAAAGGAAAATAATAAAGCTCCAATAAGTCCCTAAAGAAATGGAGATCTATGAACTGTCTGACAAAGAATTCAGAATAACCATCTTAAGGAAGTTTAGTGAGCTACAAGAAAACAGTTATACAACTAAAAAAATTAGGAAAATCATGTGTGAACAAAATGAGAAGTTTGACAAGGAAATTATAGCCATCAGGAAAAACAAACAAACAAAAAAACAAGAAACCAAAATCTGAGAGCTGAAAATAAAATAAGTGAACTGAAGAATTCAATAAATAGTTTCAAGAGTAGACTTAACAATGCAGAAGAAATTATCAATGACCTGAGGATAAGACATTGGATATTACCCAGTCAGAGGAACAAAAAGAAAACAATAATGACAGAGTGGAAAGCCTATGGGAAGCATGACACACAATAAAAAGAAACAATATTCACATTATGAAGATTCCAGAAGCAAAAGAAAAATAGAAAGTGACAGAAAGTATATTTTAATAGATAATGGCTGAAAACTTCCTGAACCTAGGAGAAAAATGGACATCCAGGTCCATGAGTTTCAGAGGATCCCAAATAGGTTGAATCCAAATAGGGCTAGAGTAAGACACATTATAATTAAACTGCCAAAGTCAAAAACAAAGAATTTAAGAGTAGCAAGAAAAAAGAGAAGTTATGTACAAGGGAACCACTACAAGGTAAGTGCAGATTTCTGAACAGAAACTTTTCAGGCCAGGAGAGAATGGAATGATACTTTCAAAATTTTGAAAGAAAATAACTGGCAATCAAGAATTCTATATCCAATGAAGATGTCCTTTAGAAAAGAAGGAAAGATAAAGACTTTCTCCCCAAAAAACAAAAGCTGAGTGAGATCATTACCACCTAACCTGCCTTACAAGAAATGTTAGAGTTTTTTGAGAAGTTAAAGAGCACTAAT
This sequence comes from Mellivora capensis, assembly GCA_004024625.1. Classification (NCBI taxonomy): domain Eukaryota; kingdom Metazoa; phylum Chordata; class Mammalia; order Carnivora; family Mustelidae; genus Mellivora; species Mellivora capensis. The sequence continues at coordinate 123,395 of PISX010001727.1, read as the reverse complement.
ATGATAAAAGCATAAAAAGCATAAATCTAACTGATAATGATAAGTATATATTAGATTCTATAATATGGTAATGTGGTACATAATTCACTTACGGCTCTAGTTTGAAAAATTTTTTAAAAAGATAGTGAAAATAACTGTAACTACAATAATCTGTTACTAATTATACAATATAAAAACATGTAAATTGAAATAGAATAACTTAAAATGTGAGGAGGAAGAGAGGTAAAAGTGTAAAGTTTACAAGTTTTATTGAAGTTAAATTGTTACCAGTTTAAAACAAGATATTATAAGTTTACGATATTTTATGTAAGCTTCAATGTTAACCATAAGAGACAACCCTGTAGTAATTACACAAGAGAATGTAATAAAGAAATCAAAGCATACTGATACTGAAAGACATCAAAATCCAAAAATGACAGAAGGATAATAAAAAAGAAGCAATAAGTTGACAAAACAAACAGAAAACAGTTAAAAAATGGTTAATAGTAAATCTTTCCCTATCAATAATTACTTTAAACATAAACATTAAATTCTCCATAGAGAAGAATGGTTGAATGGATAAAAAACACAATCCAACAATATGCTGCCTATAATAGACTCTTAGCCTTAAAATCACACATAGATTTTGAGTGAAGGGATGGAAATGTACCCTCCCCCCCAAAAAAGGAGAAGTAGCTACACTAAACATCAGACAAAATAGACTTTAAGCTAAAAATAGTAAAAAGAGAAAAAGAAGATCATTATGTAATGATAATGGTATATATACATCAAGAAGTTATAACAATTGTAAATATTTTTGCACTCAACATTGGAGTACCTAAATATAAAGAGCAGAAACTAACAGAAGTAAAAGGAGGAATAAATAGTAATACAATAATATTAAGGACTATAATGCCCCACTCTCAACGATGGATAGATCATCCAGACAGAAAATCAGAAGAAAATAGTGGATTTGAATAATGCTATAGACCAGATGTATTTAACAGAAGATTGTGTCCAACAATGGCAGAGTACACATTCTTCTCAAATGCACACAGAACATTTTCTAGGATAGAACACATTAGGTCACAAAACAAGTCTTAGCATTCAAAAAGATTGAAATCACACCAAATATCTTCTCTGAACACAATGGGATTAAACTAGATATCAATAACAAAAGAGGAAACCTGGAAAATTCAAAAATACATGAAAATTAAACAACACTCTTCTGAACAACTAATGGATCAAAAAATAAATTAGAGGGGAAACAAAAAATGTTCTTGAGTTGAATGAAAATGGAAACACAATATACTACAACCTGTAGGATACAGCAAAAGAGGAAGTTCGTAGCAATAAACAGATACCTTAAAAGGCAAAAAGGATTCCAAATGAACAATCTAACTCTATACCTTAAGGAACTAGGAAGAGAAGACAAAGTGAGCCCAAGGTTTGTGAAGAAAAAGAATAAGATTAGAACAGATATAAATGAAATAAAGAACAAAAAAAGTAGAAGTATTAACCAAAGTAAGAGTTAGTTCCTTGAAAAGATAAACAAAATTGACAAACTTTTAGCTAGACTAACCAGGAAAAAAAGAAAGGATCAACAAAATTATAAATGAAAAAAGAGACGTTACAACTGATAATACAGAAATTCATAAGATCATAAGCTGCTATGAACAAGGATATGCTAACAAACTGGACAACACAGAAGAAATGGACAAGTTCTTAGAAACATACAACTTATCAATACTGAATAAGGAAGAAATAGGAAATCTGAACAGTAATAACTTTACTAGTAAGGATATTAAACCAAATCAAAAATCTCTCAATGAAGAAAAGCTCAGAACCAGATGGCTTCACTGGTGAATTTTACCAAGCATTTAAAAAGAATTAATGCCAATCCTTCTCAAACCCCTCCAAAAAATTAAAAAGGAGGGAACACTCCCAAATTCATTTTATAAGGCCAGCAAATTAAAGTAAGAATGTTGCTTAGAAACTTGAGATTAAATTCAGGTAAGGCAAATGACTTACCTGACAGTTTGTATTTGTTCATTAATTTGTTTAGCAGCTACAAGTGGTGGGCACTGTGTTCTTTGACTGTAGTAGAGCAAGAATAAGAAAAGATGCCCTGTCCAAAAGAAAGGAGTGGAGCCAATACTAGAAACTTAGGAGCAGGAAAAAAAAAAAACCATTTCTGATTCTGCTTCTGATGCTTTCTGTCTCACACCTAGGCTTACTGTTTTTAAGTATAAAAAAGATTTTCTGTCATGATATGGTTCTATTTTGACAATTAATGCCATGGCATAGATTCCATGGTATAGTCATACTCCCTCAGGTGTTATAGAGGATAGCCACAGAGAAGAAAGAACACACAATTTATTTTTTTCAAAGTGTTATGTCACCACATTATGATATTATTTTTGCTTGGGATCCACAACTACTATTTTGCTGACATTAAAAACCATATCGTGCCATTGTTACAACAGATTTATTTTAATAAGCCAAAAATTCTTTAATAAGCCAAAAATGAGTTTTAGGCTCATTGAGAATTTTGTAACAGTTTTCAAAGTAGTTCTGAAAAGGTAAATGACAAGTTTTTTATCTTGAGCAGTTTCTCACCAATAAGCTAGAATCATGGACAAGTGAAGCCAAAGAGCTTCAAAGTTCACAAACATAAGAAGTTAGAAAAACAATGGGGAAAGTATCAAGATGTTCTCAAGACTGGTTAATACTCCTAGATGCCTAGGAAATGACGTAGCAAGAGACAGAGACCAGCTTGTTCATTATTATGTTGATGCCATGTTACTCTCTACAAACACACAGGTTTACAAAAATCAAGTCAAAAACCAAAATACTCAGGCAATGCTGAAATTTGCTCTTGGGGAATGATTACCATTTTATAGTGTTGGAACACACTTTCTTCTGCTGGGTAGTTTCCTTTGAGGGGAAAGTATTTTTTTTTCTTCAGTTTCAACCTGTCAGACTTCTCTACTTCAGACAGCCTGGCTCTTGACTAAAAGAAAGACCAAAGGACTGAAGACCACCAATGGACCACCGCTGGATAAACTAGTCTCCACACCCTGAAGGAGGATAGCCTTCCACGCAGAACCTTCTGGGTGGTTTTCAACTCACTACTGGTTATTTCCATGTGGAAATTTATAGAAATACAATTGCCAAGGGGAAGAATATGCATAATTTTAGAGTTTTTGATGCATATTGAAAATTATCTTCCAGAAAAGTTGAACCAAGTTACCTTACGTTAGTGCCCATTTTCCACAAGCTCACATATGATTATTATAAATCACTTTATCTTTTAGCAAAGAGTCAAAACAAAATATCATTTCAATTTTCATTTCAATTTTAAGTAGGTTATACATTATATTAGTCATTTGTGTTTCTTCGTTTGGAAATTTTCCTTTCCTTGTTTTCTGTGATAGTATCCTTTTCTACTATTTTCATTATTCTTAGGAAACAAAACCTTCTCAGTTGTGATATGTCTTTCAGGTTTTTTACGTTGCCAAATGTATTTATTTTATTTAGAGTCAAGTTTAGAAAAGCACTTACCACCTGATGATCATCTATTTATATACATTCATCTATTTATATGTATTTTAAAAGTTATTTAGTCTGGAATTATTTAAGTATACAGTGTAAAGTAGGGATATAGCTTTTCCTCAGAAAATCACATTGTGAAGATCCAGTGTTAGTCATAGAAGACAACAAAACTGCAATGAACTCTGCTTACTTTGGCCTCTGAGGCTTTCCCTCAAACCAATATATGCCTGTTTATAGGCCTCGTCTCTTGGAGCACGGGGAGGAGGAGCAATCGCCAAGCTCCAGAAATAGAGTATAGCTATACAGTTTGGGGGGCTCCATCAGGTACAATGAAGCTTTCCACATGATGGCCCTTGCAGTTTTCCTGTTTGTCATCTCCATCTTGAAGAAATAAAAATCTGTGCTTTTTATAGTGCAGAAGAACAAGTAGAATTGCAGTAGTTTAAATTTTTAAAGGATACATCTATTCAATAAAAAGTCTGTAGTCTTAAGAGGCAAAGTTTTCTTGTGTATCTGAAGTATGTTGAAAATCAGTGATTTGTTTTCCAATAATTTCCCCCCAAATGAGGCTTAGAGGAGTCCTATTTCTGAAACATCTTCGAACAAAAATAATTAATATTAACCCCCTTTGAGCCTAGAAGGCACATTATTTTCTTTCTTAAATTTAGTTTTTATATTTATCAAATATTATTTATAGAATATAAATTTATTCATAGAATAAAGGGTCAAACACTGACAATAACAAACGTGGTAGTATTTTTGCCAAACATTTATAGTTCTCTCCACTTCTGAATACATGATAGGATTGCATGTTTTTGGTTCACTTATAAGTTGGGTGGAGCCAATGAGTTGTAAGCAGACATAGGGCATGTCACTTCCAGGACGGAGCATTTAATTATGGAAGTGAGATTCTCCAGAGCTTTATTCACTGTGATACAGGGCTTGGCAACATTTAACACAGTAGCTGCTCCATTAGCCTGGGTCTAGAATACAACAGAGGCTGCTGCTGTCTGCAGTGGATATTTAATGTAAGCAGGAAATAAACATTTGTGTTTATAGTCGCTGAGATTTTGAGATTTTTGTTTTTGCAATGTAACATCATCTATCCTAATTGATAAAATTATAGTAGTGCATTATTTTTTATTTTGTGTTCTTTATCCCAACTATTCAATCATGTTTATTTACTTTCATTTCATTATTTTATGTTGATTTATATTACTTATTTATTAGTTTTAGTTTATGATTACGATTATTATGATAGCAAACACCTAGTTCTTATTATATGCCAGGCACTATTCTAGTGCTTTACATATATTTCTTCACTTCATCTTTAAAGTTATTCACAGAGATAAGTATTATTATTAGCCCCATTTTATACATGATGAAGCTGAGGAACAAAGAGGTTGAGTAACTTGTTCAAGTAAGTGGTAGGACTGAATTGTGAACCCAGGCAGTTGTTCACAGAGACCAGCATCTTAACCACTGAGGCAGGTCTGTAAACCTTCCTTAGTTTTCTATTGGTGTGGTAAATTGAAAGTAACTAGAAAGTTACCAAAACTTAGTAGCTTGAAACCACACCTATTACCTCACAGTTTCTGTGGATCAGGTATCATGCTGATTCTCTGCTGCATTCTCTGCCTTAGGATCTCAGGAGGCTACAACAAGGGTGTTGGGTGGAGGCTTGACTAGGAAAGAATTCATTTCTAGGCTTTCCAGTTTGTTGGCTGAATTTCTTTGTGACTATATGACAGGAGAATCTGGCTTTTTGCTGGCTTTGGCTGGTGTAAGCCTCTCTGGTCCAAGAGGCTACCTGTAATTCCTAGTCATGTCAACCTTTCTATAGGCAATTCACAGCATGGAAGCTGATTTCTGCAAAGTCAGCAGGAGAGTCTCTCTAGTGCATGCTAGCAAGATGAAGATATATATGTATATGTATATCATAATGTGACATCGAATTATCGAGTTAGCATAGGAGTGACATCTCATTACCTTTACCATATTACTTAACTTACTTATGGAAGTGTCAGCCCATCATCCTTGCCATATGGTGTATTCTGATCCTGGGAGTAACATCCTATCACCTTTGCCACATTTTCTTTGTTAGAAGTAGGTCAGCATCCCACTCACACTCAAACTGGGGATTATATGGTGTGAAACACTGGATGGTGGTCAACCTAGGATCTGTCCACTATAAATGGCAAGACAATGTAGAAATGGAAGGACAAATAGAAAATATCCATGATATTTTCCAAATAACATACTATATGTACTCTACAAAAAGGGAAAAGACATTTGAAAAATAAAAACAGGCCTTGGATATTAAGCATATGATTTAAGTTTTTAACAATTAAGTCACATTAATTTCTAATTAAATTTTAAATTTAATTTTTTATATTTTTAAATTAAAATGATTACAGAAAGTTTTTTTAAAGCCTCCATCAGGGCACCTGGGTGGCTCAGTGGGTTAAGCCTCTGCCTTTAGTTCAGGTCATGATCTCAGGGTCCTGGAATTGAGCCCCACATCAGGCTCTCTGCTCAGCAGGGAGCCTGCTTCCCCCAACTCTCTGGCTGCTTTCTCTGCCTACTTGTGATCTCTGTCAAATAAATAAATAAGTAAATCTTTAAAAAAAAATAAAGCCTCCATCATATTTTCTAATATCCAGGGGCCTTTTTAAAAAAAAAAAATTCCTTCTCCTTTTTATAGAATTCTATTCATCTATTATGGATGTATTATCTCCTTTTATCTCAAAGAATTTTAGTATTGTTATATTTTTCAATATTTCTCCTTCTTTTATAGCTTTGGTTTTTCTACGTTTCTTTCATTTGTTTTTTGGGTCTCAACTTACCATATTAGGTGCTTGCCTCCAAGATCTAGTGATTGTTAATGACTGACTTGTATTTAAGAGCGTGGAATTAAAAAGCTGAGTGGCAGCTCTGTGATTGTGGGTAGGGTTTGCCTACTGGATTCTTCTCTGTAAGATGATCTCACTGGGTGCTTTTATGCCCCTTCCACTGTTAGCATTTTGGGATCCATTTTCTTGCACTGATCAGTTCCAGAAAAGATTCTTTCAATCTTTCAATCTTTTAATCCCTCCCTTGTGTGGAGGGCATATGTTTAGCTATACACATTTGGGGCACTGAGAGTTGGGAGAAGCCTAGGGACCTCAAGATTAAGTCAATAAATGTACACTGGATCCCAAAACTGTCTCTGGTATCTCCCTTTTCAGAGAATAAACCTCTAGTCTCTTCAGCTGAGTGGAATGCAGGAGGGAATCTGACAAACTAACGGCCTTCACTGATGTCCCCCAACTCTAGCCCCACCTTCATCTCCACTTCCAGAGGTAGGGGTGCTTCGAGTCCCTGAGAATCTTCAGGTTTCCTGGGCACAAGTCCTGTTGCCTCTCAGCTTTTCCCACCGAAAGCTCAAGGGGCTGTTTTCTCAAATCCGCAAGGTCGGTTACCGCTCGTCTGCATGTTTTCTAGCTTCTGAAGTTGGGGCTGCTGCCTTCTTTCCCATTCTCTCTGTCTTTGTACTTTGTCTATTTAAAAACAAACAACTCGATAGGTTTCAGGGAAGAATTGGATGCAAATGTGCGTATTCAAGTCACCATTTTTAACCTGAAGTGACGGCTTTCAACTTAGATTATTAATTTCATACAGTATCAAATTTTATATTCTACCATATTTCTGACAATTTCATTTTTTTTTCTAGGAACAGCAAGATGTTACACTGGGATATCATCATTTCCTCCACCCATTTCCTCCCCATCTCATCCTCTGTCTGCACCAAACTTCTAACATGCTCAAAGAATCATCTTTCTCCGACCCACCCCCATACTAAGGAACATACTCTCCCCTTTCTGACCAACAAAGGATTATTGGGATCTATAGCTTGTGTATCAGGTATCTTACTACATTGAAGACAGCTGGTCCTTTAAAGGAAGGTTTAGATATGCATGCAGTGTGGAGAAATGGCAAAAGCGAAAAACCCTCTTGTTTAGGATCAGAAGAGCTAACTGAATACTGGGTCTTCTCTGAGCCTAATTTTCATTCATAAAAGAGAATAATCCTTTTTAATTCACAGAGTTCCTCTGAAGTTTCAAAGGATAATACATGCAAAGTGTGTAGCAAAGGTAGATTACCAGTTTAGGATGGTAGAATAAAACTGTACCACAGAAATATGTCCCTTATGCACAAAAAAATCCACCACAACAACCAAATAACAAAATGGTCAGTAAACTTCAAAATCTGGAAACTGTGGATAAAAACTCATTCTGAAAAACCTTGGCTCTCAAACAACCACTCTCTCAACCTAAAGACCAGGTCAGTAACTGAACTGAAATGAGCCAAAGCCTGAGTGCGTTTCTCACCCAAGAATGGCAAATCCGTCCCCCACCCACCCCGCCAAGTAAGCCCTATGAAAGGCATTTGACTGCCTCAGAGAAGAGCTAATGGTCAAATATAGCTAGAGAGACAGATGATAGATAAATCAGGGCCAAGATGGTGGATGGTAGCAGTGGTAGCCTGAAAGAGGATTCAAGTTTGGATGTAATTTGAAGGGAGAGCCTACAAGATTGGATGTTTGAGTGAAACAATGCAGTCAAGGATAAGCCCAAGTTCTTCTGGTGTGAAGAACTGAAAATATGGAGTTTCAAATAGCAGAGTTAGGGAGGAATAAGGGAGAGTAGGTTTAGGGAAGTGTGTGAGAGAGGTAAGAAGCTGAGTTTTGGACATGTTTGAGACACCTATTAGACATTTAAGTAGAGTTGTTAAGTCAACTAAGCAGTTGGATATGGAAGTGGCTTGGACTAGAGATATAAATTTGAGGAGCATCAGAATATACATGTGTGTATTTGTGTATTTGTGAATGTGTGTGTGTGTCATGAGAGTGAGTGAATCTGTCATGAACTCAAAGAATTAGGGCAAAAAGAGAGGCACTCAGTACCTAAAGAAAGAAAGTGATAATTTAAACATTATCATGAAATCAATAGATAACTATAAAGGACATAATAATAATTGCTGGAAATTAAATCGCTAACATAACAATTATTTAAGATGATAAAAATATAGATAAAAAAGAGAGGGGCGCCTGGGTGGCTCGGTGGGTTAAAGCCTCTGCCTTCGGCTCAGGTCCTGATCCCGGGGTCCTGGGATGGAGCCCTGCATCGGGCTCTCTGCTCAGCGGGGGCCTGCTTCCTCCTCTCTCTCTGCCTTCCTCTCTGCCTACTTGTGATCTCTGTCTGTTGAATAAATAAATGAAATCTTTTAAAAAAAGATTAAAGCAATTAAGATGGGCTAATTAATAGGTATGCAAGACAGAGAAAGACAATCCAAAATATGGATAATCAAACTTCCTAACAGTAAAGACACAAATAGAACAACTGAGCAATATAGAAAGTATAAATATGTTTGCAGAATAAACTAACATTTGAGTTGGACCAGTAAAGATTTTATGTTTTGTTTGCTAGTTTGAGTAGTATACATAATTAGCATTCCTAGTGGAGAGTTTTCATTTATTTAAAATGTTTTCATTTATTTAAAACTTTTATGTCATTTATTTATTGACTTTTATGTCAATATTCTACAGGGTCGAATTTGTTACAGGTAATACAGAAAAATCTTGTGTATTTTCTGTTTTGTTTTGTTTTGGCTGTTTGAGAGTTCTCCGTAACCCAATCTAAAACCTATTTGCAGGGGCGCCTGGGTGGCTCAGTGGGTTAAAGCCTCTGTTTTCGGCTCGGGTCATGATCCCAGGGTCCTGGGATCGAGCCCCACATCCGGCTCTCTGCTCCGCGGAGAGCCTGCTTCCTCCTCTCTCTCCCTGCCTGCCTCTCTTGCCTACTTGTGATCTCTGTCTGTCAAATAAATAAATAAAATCTTAAAAAAAAAAAATTAAAAAAAAAACCTATTTGCAGATGCTCATGTCATAAGTATGTGAAGCTAATAGGCTCTTGCGTTTCTTTTTCTACCAGTTAACTATTGCATTTACTCAAATTTAGTTTTGTCTTCAGACTGATCAGGATTACTACACAGTTATGGCAATCACCTCACTTAAGTGAGGTGCTCTGAAAACCGAGGTGGGGAGATTTCTGGTTTTGATATAAAATGTTGTAAGAAACCATTGCTCTCTACCTAATTACCTAATTACCAAAAACAAGCTGGGTAAGATTTAGAAACCACTGTAGAGATGAGAACACAAAGAAACCTCAATTAACCATATTCCAGAAAATGATATGCCTTCATAGAAGAGAAGAGACACATGGCTATTCTCATGCCTTTTGGAAAGCAGGGGGAGGAAGAATTTACCAGAGATAAGGATAATGAGAAAACTATCAAACTTTTAAAGAACTTTTAGTGGCTACAAATAGGCAGATAGTACAGGTTGGAATTACATGGAACCATAGCTGTAGACAAATCGGCATCCAGCCACCTCCTCTTCTCTGTGGTATTCAGGCAGTGCTTGGTACCAAAGTCTGAGGGCAGAGCAATAGAGCTGGGAGAGTGAAAGGCAGACAACCAGCAGATAACAAGGGATAGGACAGGAGCACTGGAGAGACCCACTCAAGGCATTCTGAAATTTCAGTTACTGATATTGATGAGTGAGGCAGGAGAGCTAAGAGAAAGCTTTCCAAGGTATTCTGGACCTTCACAGGGTATAAGCAGTTACCCTTTAAGTCTACAGTAAGGCAGGAGGGAGGAGAGAGATTGTAGGTGCATAAATCCTGAAGCAAGACCAGAGAGCAAAGAGAACTTCCAAACAATTCCAAAATCTGACATTCTTACTGTAAACAGAGAGAGAGCTCCCATAGTTCATTCAGAAAGCTGAAGGCGTTGTCATAAGGCATAAGGAGATCTCAGGAGTCTCATCAGTGCTCAGAGCCTGTCTCTGGAAAAATCTCAAGCCCATCCTTAAAACATTTAAGGCCACTTGTGAATTGAATCAAACTAATGCTGCAAAAGAGACCAGATCCACCTCGAGCACAACTCAGCATCACTCAGCACCCCATCCCCACTCAAGCATTTTGTCAGGAAAAGGAGTGTGTGTGCTCTTTTCTAGAGGCAAATATTATTTACTTTATTCTCTATTATTCTTTTAGTAAAAAACATCTGGAATAAAATAGAATTTTACCAGATATAGGAACAAGAAAACATGCTTAAGAGAGGAAGCAGTTAGTAGAAGCAGACTCAGAGATGAGCCAGCCATTGGAATTATCACACCAGAACTTGGCATAACAATTATACAAATACTAAAGAATCTCATGGAAAATGTAAAAAACATGCATGAAGAGATGAGAAATGTAAGCACAGACATACAAACTATAAAATAGATATCCCATAACTAGGATAGAGGAGCAAATCTAGTGGTGGTTGGCACTTATTTATGCCCAAACAATCCCCATGCAGAGAGGGCTGTAAGTTAGAAAGAAGGAGAAAGGAGAAGGAGAAGGAAGAATAGTGATGTTTGGTATGCTATGATGCCCAGTAGAAGCAGCAGTGAGGGTCAGTGAATGTGCTAACACCCCATAGGAACAGCAGAACAGCAATCATCCCAAGATCACCACTCAGTTTATGCTTAAAAATACACTACATTTTGGGGACTCCCAAGAGCATGTACTGGGGACTTTGCAGGGATCTGAGGTCTTGCAGAACACATGGAGACAAAAATCAATGATACCTAGAAGGCTACTGTTAATATTATGTCAGCTATAAAATAGGTTGTTGAGGCCTGTTTGAACACAGGTTTTGATAAATTCTAACAAATCAATTTCTTTTCTACCAGAACTTTCATGACAGGGAAGGAGGCTTATTTCCTTCAGTGTGTAAAGTTGCTTAGTTGATATAACACATTTACTTAAAGGTTCAAAGAATATTCACCTTGTTTTAGTATAAGTCCTACTGCTCTAAACCACAGGGGTTCTACTAACATTTCCATTTGTTCCTGGGAGAAATCAACACTTTCTCTCCTTTTGTTTGGCATTCTTTTTTTTTTTTTCTTTTCGCCAGAGTACAGCTTTTTGTTTGAGGCTATGCCTTTTCTATTTTCATTTTATAAAAGCTACTAGGAAGTATTTTAGTTACCTGACATTTATCTAGACAATGTCTTATTCTCAGCTCACCTGTTTTTATTTCTGGTGAAACTTGCCTATACTTAATAGACCTTTTCTACCTTAACTAATTACTTATTAGCACTGCATTTCAACTCCACTAGGTTGATTACCATCAATAGTTTTAACTTTACCAGCCTTCAGTTCAGGTTTTGGTGTGTTGATTTGAACAAGTATGCAACCCTGTCAAAAATGGATTAATAATGGGTAATTGGTTAATCCAAAAATGGATTAACTGTGTCCTTAAGACTCAGCTACATTCTTAGCAGAAGCTCAGTTGAAAGCCACTTTTTAAAAAGGTAATACAGGTGATAGTACTAAATTGAGTCTAAAAATAATACAGATAATGACTTCCTTCTACTTACGTGCAACAGAATCTCCTGGAAATATGTAAGCTATGTACCACTTGCAAATTTTTTTTTTTAGATTTTACTTATTTATTTACTTACTTATTTATTTTAGAGAGAGTGTGTACAGGAGCAGGGAGAGGTAGAGAAAAAATCTCAAGCAGACTCCACGTTGAGTGCAGAGCCTCATGCAGGGTCTGATCCCATTGAAGTCATGAACTGAGCCAAAATCAAGAGCCAAGACACTTACCAGACTGAGCCAACCAGATGTCTAACCTCTTGTGATTTTTAACCCTATATTTGCAACAACACTTGCATCTATTAGATAAAATGTAACCATGGTAGTTACTGAATTCTTAGTTGCATGTATCCAGAGTTTTGGTTTAAAAAAACACTCGAAAGTTTACTATAAGGTCAGGTAAGGGTACTACTCAATATTTGTGAAAGTGTATGTGCTTTTTGAGTACTGATGGCTAAAAGTGAGAAAAAAAAGTGAGAAACATCTGGAGCAACCAAACTGAGTTAGTCTTGTTTATCATACATAGCAAATGCCAGATAAAAATCTGAACTCGCAAAGTAAACCTATTAACAGTTGCTTAATATTTAATTTTGTAAAGCATTTGCTGCTAGGTACTTTCAAATTGTAGACCCTGAAAAGTATTAAAATGCTTGCCACTTTTACTGCTAAAAGCAACGTACATGCACTTTTGCCACCCTAAAGTGATCCATGGGTATTACAAACATGTTCTGTGTATACCTCAACAGGCAAGTGTCTTTTACTTCCTTTTTTATCTTTCTCCCACAAGAACTTCTAAACAGATACATTTGTTGCTAACAATTTTATCCACATCTCTACCAAATTTGTCTGGAAAACTTGCATTCAGCAGTTGTTGTAAAGCTGCTGCCTCCACTAATCACCACTGTGAGTGTACCTGAGAAGACAGTTCACAAAAAAGGAATGCAATGAGCCTGAGAGGACAGAGTTCAGGGTCTCCTGCCCCAGTGTTCTTGCATCCTGATTTTTTTTTTTTTTTTTTTTTTTTTGCATCCTGACTTTTCTTCTTCCATTTACTCAGAGGTGGAAGCACGAAGAGTAAGAGTTTGTGACTTCAAGTTCACTTACATATATGTGCATTGTTCCAACCCCCTCCTCCCATTTGTGACCTGGGCAGGGCTGAATTTCTAATTTCTGTGACCCTAGGTAAGAAAAGATTCAAATGACCCACATAAAGTGAACAATGAAGGGTTTAAAAAACAACAATCACACACACACAAAAACTTGTTCTTCTAAAGGGAAAAGTTTCAGATTTTTAAAAAATAAAATGGATTAACAAACCCATATCTTCTTTTCCTTACACTGACCCAAGTATACTTATGGATTTTGTTTTTAACACTTTATTTTTTTCCCTTTTATTTCCCTTTTTCTCTCTTTAAGTGATTATATTCAGAATCGATCATTTTAAGAGTTCAAAAGAGGGGGCACCTGGGTAGCTCAGTCGGTTGAGGCTCAGGTCATTGACCCAGGGTCCTGGGATGGAGCCCCGCATGGAGCCCCACATCGGGCTTCTTGCTCAGTGGGGAGCCTGCTTTTTCCCTGAGTGCCCTTCCCCCTGTTTGTACTTATTTCTGTCTCTCTCTCACTCGCTCTCTCTGTGTCAAATAAATAAATAAAAATCTTGAAAAAAAAAAAGAGTTCAAAAGTGATTTGTTGAAAATTAAAAACTTTTGGGCTTCAAAGACACTAACAAGAAAATGAAAAGTCAACCCACAGACTGGAAAAAAAATATTTGCAAATCATATATCCGATAAGAGATTTGTATCCAGAATACATAAACAACTCTGATGGGTCAATAAATAGAAAACAACCTAATTAAAAAATGGGCAAAGAAATTTGAATAGACATTTTCCTCAAAATGATACGCAAATCACTAATAAGCACATGAAAAGACTGCCAGCATCATCATTGGTTATCAGGGAAATACAGATGAAAACCACAGTGAGACCAGTAGAAAACCACAGTGAGACCCACTAGAATGGCTATTATGAAAAAGACAGACACTAACAAGTGTTGGCAGGAATGTGGGGAAGTTGGAACTCATACATTGCTGATGGGCTTGTAAACTGATATAGCCATTTTGCAAAACAGTTTGGCAGTTTCTTAAGTTAATCATAATTTACCATATGATTCAGTAATTCTACCCTACTCACAAAAATTGAAAACATATATCCATATACAAACTGGTATACAAATGTTTGTAGCAGCATCAATAACAACATCTAAAAAGTCGAAACAACTCAACTATCACTCATGAGATGAATGGATAGACAAAACGTAGTGTATCTATATAATAGAATAGTAGTCGTCAAAGAAGAGATAACATGCTACAACATGGATCAACCTTTAAATCTCAAACATCTCAGTGAAAGAGCCAGACACAAAATAGCACATGTTTTATCTATATGAAATGCCCCCCAAAGTCAAACATTTAGAGACAAGAAGTAGCTTATTGGTTGCGTAGGGCTGGGAATGAAATTGAGGGTGATCTTAAAGAGGTGCAACGTTTCCTTTTAGGATGGTGACAACATTCTAAAATCAGATTCTATAAATTCACAAAAATCCATTGAATTGTACATTAAAACGAGTGAGTTTTATGGTTAATAAATTCTATCTCAGTAAAGCTGATGAGAAAAAATCATGAACTTCAACCCAGATCTGGAGGGAAATTACCACTTACTAGATGGTATTCTTAATTTTGGTAGGCTTCACTTCATTGTATATGTTTATTGACCCAGACTTGATCAGTGTATTTAGAAAAATGCAAGTTTGGTATTTATTTTATGGAAGTTATCTGGGCATTTGGTTTAGGGAACCAGGAGCAGAACTGGGGTGATAGGACACATACTCTTACGTAGGCCTATTGTTTGGTGATGATTGACAGGATCCGGGAAGGTGCCCAACATGATCAGCTAATTCCGACTTTGAAGCTCCAGTTTCTTCCAGGGATTCTCTAATGAGTTCCAAGGAGAAAGAGGCACTGAACTCAGTTCCTGATAAAAATATTTCCTGACTGCTGACAAGAAGAAGAGATTGTCTTAAATTAGTAGGTAGATGTATTGAGTAATTTTAAACCTAACAAAATAGGCCTCCGATTTCAAGGGGTTTTCATAGCATCTTCCTATAGACCTTAAATTAGGTGAAAAACTTGTGAAGTGCCTTCCAGAACAAAGGCAAAGAAGAAAGATCTTGTCTCTGTGTCATTCCCCAGAGAACAAAGACTATGCTTGCGCTAAATAAAGCTAAA
Source organism: Mellivora capensis (assembly GCA_004024625.1). NCBI lineage: Eukaryota > Metazoa > Chordata > Mammalia > Carnivora > Mustelidae > Mellivora > Mellivora capensis. Next base: position 108,107 of record PISX010001727.1, on the reverse strand, counting down.
TGCCTTTGTGTCAGCTTGTATCCCTACACCTGTTTTTTTTCTGGTGGGATAAATAAAGAACTGGAAAGTTTGCTCTAACAACCTTCAAGTCTCCATCCAAACTTATTTACAAAGTGTATAGGTCCAAGTTCCAACATGTTTGTCATCTTGAGTGAAAAAGTTTTCTCTGAAAATGTAAAATAGGCACATTAATAAGTCGAATGTACGTTAGTTAACTGCTCCCATCCTCTACGACCCCCCCTTTTTTTAAAAGGATATATTCTGCACGATGGAAGCTAAAAGGTGGCAGCTGTGCCAAAGTAGTGGACCCTAAATCGCTGAGCAAAAATGAGAGAGGAGAGGCTCTGATTGCTTGCAGTACAGGAGTGAATATGCACTCTCAACCACAAATCAAGCGAACTGAAAAAAAAAAAAAAGGCCCAATCAAGGCAGTAATGGCCTCCACTTCACAATCAGACAAGTGCTTCTTACTTGAAAAATCCTACCATTTATAGCTGATTGCTAACCCTGGCCTCATTTCTAATCTAAAGGGCGAGTAATAATTTGGAAAAGGAATTATAACAACTTCCCAACAATTTAGCAAATTGTTATTATTTCAGGGGGAGGGGAGGCAGGCAGAAAGGAGTTGCTTTTGTAACGTGTTTCTCTTATGGGCTACCATTTTCATGACATCAAATCCCATTGCTTCCATGCTAGAATAGCAACTAATATATATTGGAAAAAAAATTTTTAAATGGTGATATTTTATGCCATGTTACATATTTTAATATGGTCAAAGTTATGGCTTTCCAAAAAAAAGAGGAGGAAGTGGAGGTGTCACTTCTGTACACATTTACCTACAATACTCCCCAACATGTTTCAGTGAATGTCCTTGAGTATCACTGTTTTAGAAGGGCTTTTGACTTTTTGGAAAATTTGACTTCATAAAAAAATAATGCTCCACTGGATTTTTCCTTCAGTAGTACAGTGTTGGTGGACTTGGTTTAGGTAAGGTTTCTCTTACTAGAAATATAATAATATATAGGGTCATCTTCTACATCTTATTTTTGTATTTCTACATTAGAAAATATATGGGTATTATATATATTATATACTAGCATATATATAGTTTGGTGACTAATGTAATTGTTTTCTACGGAGCAACGCATATGTGTATGTATAATATTCTTTTCACAAAGCAGCTGAGCATACATATCATACATATCTAATGTGATATTGTATGAAAGAGGTGAGGACCATGTGGCTTCACAAAAGAAAATTCGTTGAAAAGAGTATAGGACAGAGGGTATATTGAATCACAGAGGTAGAAAAGATAATGGAGACCATCCTATTCAGCCTCTTAATTATTATTCAAATAAGGAAACACAGGCTGGGTAAGGGCAGTAACTTCCTGAAGGTCATACAGCTACTAAATGACAGATTAAATTAAAACCTGGATATCCTTAATCCCACCATCACACCTTTTGCATTAATTATACTCATTCTTCCAAATGGCTTTAAATTATGTGGGGCTTTTTAAGGAACAGGACACGTTAGCCTCATCTAGTATAGACATCAGTGATTTTTGTTAGAGAATGTGCTTTTGTGAGCAATACCGCTGTTTCTGCATGTTTCACCACTTTCTATGAACCTTGTAATGAAACTTCTCTGTAATTTAGAACTCTCTTGTCTTTAGATATGGTATGATTAAATGCCACCTATTAAAAATATATTTCATTCTCTTTTATTTTCCAAATTAAGACCAGTTGCCTAAAATAGAATAACCAATGAGTAGCAGAATGAAAACACAGTATTTGTTCTTTCATTTTTCTCTTAGGTAAGGAACCAACAGAATTCTGTGGGCAGACTGTAGGTCTCTGCATTTGTAGCTATACAAGAGGCAACTGATATGTCTGGAAAATCAGCTGGTAATTCTGAATCTAAGTTAGGAAAACTGGAACTCCCTGTCATTTGAATCAATGTAAGCATAATGAACATTTTTTATTATTTATGCATTTCAGCAGAAACAATAATTTTCTTTTGGTATTTTTCATATGTCTAGCAAATATTAGGGATAGAAAATATATCTCAAAGGAAATATTTTGATTTTAAATTGAAATTATTGAACATAATATGCTATGCTTTCCAAAGCACAAAAGATTTTAAGCAGATCTAAAAATTGGATTTGAAAAAACAAATATAACTATCTTTATTTATGTGTGTAACTAGAGTAAGAAGGCTGAATTTTTCAGATACCCAGAAATGATTTATAGCTTGCAATTACCCACTCCATTCAATATAAACAGGATCATAATTCATATTACATAATCTATAGCATATTCTAAAATATATAATGCTACTCTGAAAGAAAAACTTCCTATGTCGTCTCTCATGTCCACCCAATGACCTGAAAGTAACTTAAAAAAAAAAAACGATATAAAGAATTGATATTATTAAGTCCTAGAGACAAAAAGCAAAGTATTTTTAGGAAGGAGCTTGGAATTTAAAATCTTTTAAGAGTGGGAAATCAGATGTCTTAATGGGAGGTATTCATTTTGTTATGGGAAGAAAAAGCCCTGTTCTACTGGATACATTTGCTGTACTTCACAGATGTTTGAAAATTAGTGAAAAATAAGTAAAACATTCTCTGTGGCTGAGGAGGATCAGAATGTAAAAGTTTAAAGAAAAGGACCAGCAAACCCAAAAGTTGACAAAATTTACAGTAGTGACCAGAGGTAAAATCATGAAATGAAGTACTGTACCTTCAAAGTAGCCTGGATATTTTAGAAGAATTAGCAAAAATGAACTTTAGATAAAGAAACTCAAAGCATACTTCTGTTTTATAGTTTTAAAGTTGAAGTAACAGAATCTATTCACAGTCCAACTAGGAGAAAAACGTAGGGATCTGAGCCCAGAAAAAATGTTTTTCAAGGATAGCCCTCTTCTAGGAAGTGTCATATTCCTAACCTTTGTTTTATTGAAACTAATATTTTAGAATATTAACACAATCTAAAATGACCCCTAGTGTAAGGAAATAGATTCTTTAGGGTAAATCATAAACACAAAATATTGTTATAAACACAGTAATATTAGCACACATATTTTGTCAGTCTGTAATACAATTAGCAACAATTGTGTTGCTTTAGTCAACACAAAGGACACAAAGTGTGGGATAAAGCGGAGCTCTTTCCTCTTGCCCATACAACAAAAGAATATCTTGTCCTCAGATCCACTCAAGCAGTTTTAGGTTTTTGTCATTTAGAAAAGACGTTTTCTCTCATTAAGAAATATATTATGTTTATAGCTACGAATTAGAGCAGATGTACCTACAAGGAGAAAAAAAAAGCAAGATATTTTAATAAAAATTCTGGTAGCATCATCTAGGACAATGTGTGGAACAATTTCAAGGCAGGCATCTTGAATAATAAAGTTACCCATATATAGGAAATCCTAGCTTTTATGGACTAAATGGAAAAGTACTCAAGTTGTTTTATCTGTGTAAATCATTACACACATTATAAGGAGACTCTAAAATGTCTAAGCATTTAAGAGCACTTGTTTCATTAAACCTGCACAAATGAATTTTGTGGTAGCCACTTAACGGTTCATTTTTATATCTTGAAGAGCAAATTTTGGAGGGAAAATGTAACGTATAAGGAATACAGTTCCCACAAGTCATCAAAGAAACATGTATGCGGTACATAGCAACACGTACGTAGTAAAGATATCTCTTTCCTGAGAAAAACGCAACCGAAAGAGGGTTATGTTAAGATTTGATAATGAATAAACTCTCCTATGATTTTTGGGCGTTTGTGGCAAAGGAATTAAACTAGTAAATAGCAGTCAGTATGGCTTAGAGAAGCAAGCAGGGATTAGAACAAAAACAAACAAAAGCCCTGCATTTATTGCAATAAATTCAAAACAAGATGTTATATAAAATATAGGCATGTGGTTAAGCATTTTAGAAACTATTGACTGTAAATGATAGATACTTCTGTTAAAAATGGGTTTTGTCTGCCCTGCATTATTTATCAATGGCAATTAGAAAAAAAAAGTGAAAGTGAGAGCTAATAAAATACAGATTTACGATATAGGGTAAAAAATAAAAATTGTTTAAACTAACATCCAAGCATAATGTAATTAATTTCAGAAAAAAATTAATACCACATACATAAGCATATTAAAAATACACAAAACCATTTTCAAATATATGTTTTGAATTCAGCTCTGAGTTTAATTGGAAAGCTTTCTTGGAGGAAAAAAACATGAAGCTTCTTCCTATGTGCTTATTGCTGCCATAGTAATTATCTACAAAGAATATGTGATGATGATAAACTTCATTACTCGATAACATTAGTAAACATTAAAATATTTAAAGAATACTGTACTGCATTATGGTTTATTCTATTTAAATCTCACAATTATAGCAGCCTTTTCTTCTTGTATTTCCCTATGGGATGAATTGCTAGGATTTGATAATCTGCTGCTAACGCAAACTGATATTACAGTCATATGACCTAATTAAACATCAAGATTCATATTTAAAATATATAATTACCAGAGTGTCATTTTTAAAAATGTAATTACTAGTTTCTACTTTAATAGCAAAACTTGACGTGCATATAAACAGACTATGGAAAGTTTCCTGGAAAATGTTTTTCTTCTCTGATTGTAAAGAAACAATGAAAAATATCAGTGTTGAAACCCATCATTAATATTGTTTTCATGGAATGAATTCCCTTGTCTTTCATCATTGTGAAAATTTCAGCTTTCAGAAGTATATTACATGTCATTTCTGATTGTCACTTGGAATCCATTCATCTTTCTTTATAGGAACATATTTTCATTTCTGGCGTTTAAGAAATCCATGCACAACACTAGTGTGATAGGTAAGTGAAGAAACAAACTTCCATTATTTTAAAACAAAACAGACTCAAAGATTTGGGGCTTTGGGGAGGAATTTTTCATTCCTGAATTGCACAAAATCATTTATAATTACCTCTTAGTGATTTCAATATCACAAATCCCTTCTGATTAGCCCTCTTTTAAAAAGAGACGGACTCGCTTTAGAATTGTTTGGCCCTGTTGGAAGCCCTGTCTTAGAGAACGACAGATTATGTAATTAAGTTGAATCGTGTATTTTCCATAGAAACAAGGCATGATACTGGAACTGATGCAAGCTATATGCTCATTTCTATATTTAGGCTGTTCAATGTCAACAGGGCAGCAGTCCGCTGACTGACCAACCAAGAGTTAAGGCATCATATGTAGATTTTCAGTTTTAAAAATATGGAAAGACAGAAAAAAAATAAGTGACTCTAGAAATGGCTGATGAAACATAACCCTTTTAAAGAACTATTCTTCATTCCTTGAGTGAAAGAGTGTCTCCTCAGACAGTATTTTCCCACTTAGAGGATTGATTTGCTTAGAGTGCAGTATAGAGAAGTCTGGGGAAATAGTTAAGTTTAGCATCCAAAAAAGAGATCCAGGCAAAAAAAGCAAAAACGTAAGTTCACAGAGGAACACATGCCAAGTACCTCCAGAACTTTGTAAGTGAAAATGCAAATGCAAAATTTAAGAAAAATGCTTCTTTGTTTTTTCAAAAACAAAGTGTCAACTAGAGATTACAAGGTTAAACCAGATGTTGCTGAGACTACATTTAACACACAACAGTAGGAAGGAAACAAATTGCTGAAGATTTCTCAGCATTTGATTATCTTTATCTTTGAATTAAGAACATTATTTCTTACCAGGGTTTATCTTTAGATCCTCTTATTTCTACTTTTTACCACCAAGCCACAATTGTAGTCCTAAATACCCAGTTGTGCTGTATTTTGAAACCCTCTGCACTACACTCTGATTGAAAGTATACTATTTATTTACATTTTACCAATGCAATCACAATGAAAATTCAGTGTCACAAAATCCCCTCAAAACAAAAGGGATCAAAAAAACTTGTTAGTGATCGTACAAGATCTAGAATATGTTGTCTAAAATAAGTCATCAGGAATCAATGAACCTCCATCTTACAATGATTCTTTTAAACCAATAGCAATGGATTATTTATAGACTTGGGAATTGTATATTCAAATTTTGTAACTAATTGCTAAGTGTTGAACTTAGATTTAAGATAAAGAATAGACAGGACCGCATGAGGACAAGTACCATTAAAAAGACTAAAGAAAAAAATTTGACATGGAAATCTATAATCCAATTATAATTACTTACTCTTTCTCCAGGATAACTGTAGATTTAATACAAATATACAGAGAGACACAGCAATTTTCTTTGAGGCCTCTATAGAGTCATCTATAAATATATAGATTCATCTTTTGAATTTGTACAAAATGGTGTTTATTATCAGTTCTTTACACATACATTTTACTTATGTATGTGTGAAAAATATTTTAAGTCACGAAGATGATCTTACAATTCTAACCATGTAGATTTTAGACTCAAGCAGACTAAAAATTTGAAGCAAAACTCGTTTCCAATATTTCTTTCATATTATGCCATAGACATCATTTTAATGGCGTACTGGAACAGCAAAGGTGAAAACTTCTGAGAATATGGCTTTTTTATTAAAATACCAAGTATCATTTGGCATTACGTGATTTCATTTTCAGAAAAATAAATGGAAGAGTCATTTTTTCTTATGTTATTTTTTTTCTTAAAAATAAAAACATCAAAATATTCTGGAATTGGTTTTATAAAGAAGAGAAAACAAACCAAACCCACACTCAACCATTTCAGCTTTGCATCAGGCTCCTGCAGCTCAGCCAAATTCACTGTGTGTAGTGTTCTGCCACCTGGTGGCTGCTTGTAAAAAACTCTAGACAATGTGTTTGGGCTTTGTTTCTTTTTTTCTTTACCCTCCCTTTTTTGGAACTAATGAATTAAACTTCAATTTGACAATGTACCTGTTGCTGTGGGAAACACTGGCTAGTTCATGGGACTTAATAATTCTCTTTTGCCTCATTTCAAAGAATCAGTACACATTAGCCACAAGATTAACCGGAGGTTTGAGTAAGTTATTGGCAATTGTTAAGTGAAACGAAATTAGCCAGAATTTCTTGATTTGTGCACAGTGTTTTTTTACCCAAGGAACTAAAAATAGTTTATTTAAGTCTTACCATACCCTGGAAAATATGTAGAGGCAGATAGTAAGTCATGAGAAACTGAGGAACGAAGGGATTCATTAAATGAATATAATGAGACAGCATTTCTGTGTATTAATGTGAACATTCCTGCTGCTACATTGCAGGGAAATAAACTTAGTAGACAGTCTGAGATGTCATTTCTGTCAATACATCTCATGGATGATGTAAACTACAAGATCCAGCTTTTGAATAATGATCACTTACTGGCTGATTATTATACACTGATGAATCATTTCATAATTATATGTGGTTTTTTTTTAACTTGCTATCATGAGCACACCTAGTGTTCAGAACATACTTTCTAAATGTCAAGGAACTGAGGGTTTTTAGCTGATTCTATGATTCTGTAGCAGCACATAATGAACCTAGAACATCTTCCTGGTGTGAAATAATAAGGAAATGCTTGAAACCTGATGAGAACATGTGAAAAGAGCACAGGAGCCAACTTGAAGTGACTTCACTGTTCACATCTGGGACAATAAAGAATGATAGTAACAGATTATAATCCACGAATAAAAAAAATATTTGAATCCATCTCTCTCTCTCTTCTCTCTCTCTCTCTCTCTCTCTCTCACACACACACACACACACACACACTCACACAGTGAAGGGGAAACTTTCTTTTGAAGTAGAATGCCAACTAGTAAACGTAGAAGGAGTAAAGGAATGGTAAATTACCCTTTTGCAATCCTCATGGTAATGACTTATTCAAACAAGAATTATGCTAAAACTATGGGTGAAAGTTTGATGAAGGACAGGTTGTTTACATACTTTTAAAGTATAGGTCCTACAAATTTTTTATTAAATATAAAAGGAAAAAATATTACCTTAAGAAGGGAGAAATCTGGGGCCCCTGGGTGGCTCAGTGGGTTAAAGCCTCTGCCTTTGGCTCAGGTCATGATCTCAGGGTCCTGGGATTAGAGCCCCACATCAGGCTCTCTGCTCAGCAGGGAGCCTGCTTCCCCCTCTCTCCTTGCCTGCCTCTGCATCTACTTGTGATCTCTGTCTGTCAAATAAATAAATAAATAAATAAATAAGGGAGAAATCTGGCAGACACCACATTAACCAAATGATCAAAGTTAACGTCACCAGTAAGAGAACCTGAAGTCACATGTCTCCTAAAATTATACATTGATAAGAACTCCTCATTATGTAGTTTTCTTCCCAAAAATGCATTACCTGACTCTAATTGTGAATAAATACGAGAAAAATATAAACTGATAGCTATTTCTAAAAACACTCTTCATGTATTTCTCAAACATGTCAGTGTTATGAAGGACAAAGACTTGCTAAGGTGATTATTGATGATTAAAGGAGTCTAAAGCAATATAGATACTCAATACAATTTAAGTTAAATTGGATCCTGGGTCAGGAAAACAAATTACTAAAAATCATATCGTTGAGACAACTGATGAAATTTGAATAAGACTTGTAGATTATATAATTAGGTTGTATAAATTTCAGATTTCCTGATTTTTATATTTGTGTTGAGATTATATGAGACTGTCCTTGTTCTAAGGAAATACGCATTGAAGTATTGAAGGATAATGAAGCATCATACCTTCAACTTACTCTCGAATGGTTCAGAAAAAATGTTTATATTTATGGTATGTATCTATATACTCATATGCACAAAAAGAGAGGAAGACAGGGAGATGGAATAGTCAATTCTGGGTAAAGTATATTCAGAAGTTCTTTATACTAACATAACTTTCTCCATTTTTGAAATTATGTCACAATAAAAAGCTTTCAAAAGGCTTTCTACAAACAGGACTTTAGTCACAAGATGTATCTTGGAATCTTGGAATGCTGGATCTGGAAATTCCGGTATCTCATCAGATACAAGGCATATTATGCACATAGGGTCCTCTAAGCTTATTTTTTTTACCCCGGCCCATTGATTTTGTCAATCATATAAATATTTTTCCAAGAAATGAATATTAGGGATGCCTGGCTGTCTCCATTGGTTAAGCGTCTGCCCTCGGCTAAGGTCATGATCCCAGGGTCCTGGGATTGAGCAGGGCATTGGTGTCAACATTGGCATTGGGCTCTCTGCTCAGCAGGGAGCCTGCTTCTCCCTCTGCCTGCAGCTACCCCTGCTTGTGCTCTTTCTCTCTCTGACAAATAAAATCTTTAAAAAAAAAGAATAATAATAAGATTTGATAATGAATTTATCATTTGTCTATAAAGTAATAAATTAGATAATGCTCTGAACTCTCCCACCTACAGTGTGTTTATAAATGAAGTCATTTAGAAAGTGCTTGTTAGAGAGATAGATGCCTGGGTGGCTCAGTGGTTTAAGCCTCTGCCTTTGGCGCAGGCCATGATCCCAGGATCCCCAGATGGAGCCCCAAGTTGGGCTTCCTGGTCAGCGGTCCCTCCGCCCCTGCTCGTGTGCTCTCTCTCTTGCTCACTCTCTCATATAAATAAAATCTTTTTAAAAAGTGCTTGTTAGAAACCAACCATGGGCAAGGCATCGGAGATACAAAAATGATAGAAACACACCTTTCTCCCTCAAGTCGTCAAACTTTAATAGGGTGATGTTGGTGGATGTATATGTGTGCAGTTAACAAGTATGAAGCTACTCCTTGATATGTATGGTTCTAGAGATGCAGACAATGTGCTGTATAAGAGTAGGAATGTGCTCTGGGAAAGCAGAGACAGAAGATGTTAATTCTGAAATGAGCCATCAGGAAAGCTTCTGAGAAGAGGCCACATTTGAACTGGGCTTAGACTGATGAGTAGAATCTGAAGAACATGGAACATCCTAGGCCTCTGTGTGTTGATGTCCACTACACAGTCTTTTTTTTTTTTAAGATTTTATTTACTTATTTGACAGAGAGATAGAGAGCACAAGTAGGCAGAGCGGCAGGCAGAGGGAGAGGGAGTAGCAGACTCCCTGCCAAACAGGGAGCCTGATATAGGACTCAATCCCAGGATCCTGGGATCATGACCTGAGTGGAAGGCTGATGCTTAACCAGCTGGCCACCCAGGTGTCCCTCTACAGTCTTTAATATGTTATGAGATGGAAAGCTCTGCCGGGGTAGGGGCTTTGTCTTATCTCTATGTGACTGACATATAGTTAGGCACCCCTTACATATTTGTTAAGTAACTATTGTGCAATTGTTGTATGCACATGTGAATGGCAAGTAAACAATTTGGTTGTTAAGAAAGATTTCACTTCCCTCTTGCAAGACTTATGTTTGGGAGAAGGAGTTTCTTCTTAATCATTATTGGTAATTTCTATGATATACAGACATATGAAAAGGTTGGGTTAATAAATTTGACAGAAATATCTGGAAAAGGGAGTATGGAAAGGGAAATACATTTCTGGAACTTTTAAATAATCTGCCACTGACTTGAAAATGAACCAAACAGAACTTCTAGAAATAAAATGCAGTCTTTGAAATGTAAAATTCACTAGGCTAGCTAGATAGATTGAACAGAGTTGAAATGAGAATGAGTTTGCTGGCAGATAATCTGAGTCAATGACACAGAATAAAGTTTGTAAACATGAAGAGAGGGAGGGGAGTGGTGGGTGGAAAGATATGGAGGACAGATAGTTAAAGTAGGCCCAGTGTATGATAATAGTTTCAAAAGGAGAGACCAGAGATGAGGAGAGGAGTAAACTATGGACTTTAGTTAATAATACTGCATCAATATTGGCAGATCACTTGTAACAAAAGCACAGCACTGATGTAAGATGTTACAAATGGGAAACTGAGGTGGGGGACAGAGGGGAAGGGAAGTGTATGAGAACTCTCTATATTTTCTTGTTTTTTATTTTCTAAGGATTTATTTATCTGAGAAAGAGAGAGAGTGTGCAAGCACAAGGGACGGAAAAGACAGAGGGAGAAAATATCCAAGCAGAATCCAAACTGAGCTCAGAGGCCAACGAGGGGCTCGATCTCAAGACCCTGAGATCATCACCTGAGCCAAAACCAAGAGCTGGTCCCTTAACCATCTGAGCCACCCAGGCGCCCCTGTACTTTCTCCTTGGTTTTTCTGTAAACCTAAATCTGCTCCAAAGAAATAAAAGGTATTAAAATAAATTACTTAAAGATAATAATGAAAATGAGTAAATAGGTACACGTGCAATGAGTTAAAATCAAAGCTTTAACTGAACCATTTTTTTAAAGATTTTATTTATTTATTTGTCAGAGAGAGAGAGCAAGCAAGCAAGCAAGCACAGGCAGACAGAGTGGCAGGCAGAGGCAGAGGGAGAAGCAGGCTCCCTGCTGAGCAAGGAGCCCAATATGGGACTCAATCCCAGGACGCTGGGATCATGACCTGAGCCGAAGGCAGCCGCTTAACCAACTGAGCCACCCAGGCATCCCAAACTGAACCATTTTAAAGGCAAAAAGAAAAAGGGCTGAGAGAGAAATTCTCAACAAGAACCGAATGCATAAAAACCCAGTACATTAAAGATCTAAGTTTAAGTACATAAGCATTTGTGGGTATTATAATTCTTTTGCACTAAGAGAAACCTGCATGTTGGGAACAGCACAATAGAGTAGGGAAAAGAGAGGCTAGAGGGTCAGAGCCCATTTTTAAAGGCCAAAAATCCTAACCAAACAGATATCCCTTATTACATACCCTATAGGGCAGTGTTAGCCTTACTCCCACCCCCGCAACCAGATTCAAGTGGGTCAGGGGCCACACACAGAAGGATGACTGCAGCCAGTTCTCAATTCTTCAAGAGCTCACCCATGAGTTTCCACAGCTCCTGTCGAAACGGGGAAAGCCTTGGTTTTCAGAACATGGTCCTCCTTGCCACCTTTGCCTTTGAAATCAGGTGGCTCTGGAAAAGGCTCCATTTCACTTGGTCTGAGTTTAGCCACTGAGCACTTTGCCTTGCCTTTCAAAACGTCATTGATGAGTATTCAATCCTGGTACACTCCCAAATGGCTGCCCACAGTCCCGCCACCTCAGGGGTGTTGTGTGAAAGCTGGTACCTCGGCCAGACCCGTCCCACAATCTGTAGCACTCTGCCTCTTTCCTAATGGGGAGAGGCCGGCTAAACACCCTGACACTCATTTCCCTCTTCAACTCCAGAAACACCAAGCCTCCAGTCCAGGGTCAGACTCATGGGTGTCCAACCTGTGCAACTGCAAGGCGCTCCATGCTTGGAAGTACCCTGCACTTGACCTAATGCTCTGTTGTTGCCATTTTGTCATTGAATATTTTTCAGCAAGGTCTCCTCTCCCCATCTTCATTTTTGCACTGTCCTCTGCACATTACGTGGCCAGTCTTGCTCTGATCTCTTGTTTATTGTGTAATATCATAACTAACATCATTATGTAGGTTAATTCTCCCTGAAGTTCTAACCAGGAGTTACCAGTGCTGGTGGCCTCAGGGACAAGCACTGAAGAGGGAAGGATTGCAGCCGGTGTGTCAGGGAGCCAGTAGGGGCGCTGCAACTGCGGGGAGCAGAAAGCCTTGTGGCCGCCAGCCCTTGCCTCTGCTAAGTGTTGTCCAGGCCCAGGAGAGTCAGATCTTCCAATTTTTAAAGAAAAACTAGAGACATACTTTAAAAAACCTCATCGTATTTTAAAATACTAGTTCAGTTTGGAAAAAATATTTTCTGTGTAGGCCAAAACACATCTGTTTGGCCCTACCTGCAACCACTAGTTCATGACCTCCGGCTTAGAATATTAAGAACAAAAGCGTGTTTTTAAATTTCCCTTCCTATTTCTCAGTAAACTTAAAAATCTTTTTTTGCTTGTTTGTTTAAATTAGAACAAAAATTTAACTTGTAGACGATAGGGAGAAATGAATCCAGGCCTTAGGAATAAATGCCTGCCCCATGAAGAGAAAGGATTCCTTTCGTTTTGGTTGGATCAGAAACAATGAGGACAAACTGCAAGGTAATTCTCAAAAGATTATCTTGCATATTAAATTATCACTAGCTGCCCTGCTGCAGTTATTAATATTCTTGATCGGGCATGTGACTTGAATATAAGATAATATACCATGCTAGGGAGTGAGTGGGGTTCAGTGTCCTTTTGGGCTTATGACCAACAGCCGGACTCGCTCCTCTACTACTCTAAGAGGTCCAGGATGTTTCTGTTACCTTGGATGAAGAGATTAGGAGGCAGCCCCTCTCTTCCTGATTCTAGGCATATACTCAGTGAATAAAATTTGGGGGTACATGAGTCTCTATGGGCTCAGTTTAAATGAGTGAAGGATTATGAAAACCAATGGATGAGTTCTTTAGAGATATTTTTCAACAACAAGATGCACAGTCATTCCACCACAGGCTCTCACTTCCCATCCCCGCCCCCCCGCTCCCCACTCCCCCTTTTCTTACAGTTCTTATTTTAGGGCTTTATTTTGTAACTATTTCTCTTCTCTTTTTATCTACCTTCTGGCAGGCATTTCCACATTTTATTCATTAAATTAGAAGAAACGGTCCAGACATTCTGAGACTAAAAGACTTCTTTCCTGCCCAAATTCCCCTTTGGCAGGACTGCCGCATATGTTAGTAGATAAGAATATGCACTGCACACCTTTAAGGGGTTCCATTCCTACTGTCATCTGTGGGAATATCCCCTCCTGGAGGTGAACAGAGTTCGAAGGGCACAGCTGTACATATTGTCATTCCTCCTGGCTTTAGACCTAAGGATAAGGATAGTGACTTAATTAATATATTCGAACCTCCTTCTTACCTTCCTATAATGTGTATACCCAAAATCTGTCACATGGGTACGTTGCAACATCTGATCATATTACTTTATTCCATTAAAAAAAATCATTTTCTCCCATGCTTTCAGGATTAAATTTGTTAACCACTGGATTCTAAGTGTTGGGCTGATTTATCATGATCACTTACATGGGTTTAAAGAAACAGATTCCTGGACTCCAGATTGAAGATTCTGGCTTGAAAGATCTCAAGTAAAGTCTGGTAGTCAGCATTCTAAAAAGCAACCCTTCCAAGCCACTGCAAGCCTGGGCATTTCTGATGCATAGTCATGTTAGGCAATACTGGTCTGTGTCCACGTTGGACCCCATGGCCTTCCACAACTGGGCTTCAACCAATCAGACTCGTTTCATACCATATATTGCATTTCACCTTTTCTGGAATATACACCCTCACTGAATGTACCATGCTCTTTGGTGCCTCAATTACATTACACATTCTTTCTGTCTGTAAGTTTTCTTGAATTTTTTTCAGTCAAGTGAACTTGTTTCTTGACTTTAAAGACCTTAACGAAATGGCATCCTCCTGAAAGGATTTCTAGTACTACCTCATCTAGAATCAATTATTCCTGTCTCTAGGCTCTTACAACAGTATGTCGGCTAGAGGTGAACCTTGGGGTGTCTGGGTGGCTCATTTGGTTAAGCGTCTGAACCTTGGTTTTGGCTCCAGCCCTGTCCTGCATCAGGCTCAGCCCAAAGTCTTAAGATCCTTTCCCTCTCCCTCTGCCCCTCCTTCTGCTCACTCACTCTCTTTTAAATAAAAAAAATATTTTTAAAAAAGAAGTGATCTTTAAAAATTGCTGCTCATATACTCCCCCCAAAGTAAGTTTTAAAACTGTGTACTTAATTTAACATGTTTATTTGCATCATGTTTACATCATAAGTTTCAATCACTACCAATGATATAATGTCTAACATAGTAAAACATCAACTCTTTATAATAAATGTATGTCACCACTTAAAAAAATAGATCTAAAGTAATCTCAATACCTGTTTTATGTTAGGTTCTTGCAGAAGACACCATTTGAGTGCAAGGGATTTATTAAGCAGGTGCTCCCAGGAGAAATGGGTAAGGAAATAGGAAAAACACGATAGGAGTCAGGTGAAGTCCCAGCCTCAGCCTGACACTGTTGGGAGCTTAAATGGCAATTCCATGTCCAAGTTTATCCCATATCTGGGCAACAGAGTTGCCTTTTGGAGCTCTGCACTTGTCATTATTGGCTAGGAGACAGTGGGTGTGTGTGTGACAGCAGGGTGGGAGGTGGATAGGAAACAGACTTCCAGATTTTTTTCTTTTTTTGAGTGCAGAGGCTCCAGAAGTCTGAAGTGGGAGCAGCAAAACCTAGGATCTGGGAGAGGAGGCACAGCACTAAATAAAGGGAACGTGGCTATTGGGATAGGTTCCAGAGGTAGCTACAATATCCCGACAATGTGATGTTACCGATAATTTAAAACGTATGTTAGACTTCGGATTCTGGAGGATGGAGTAGATAGGATTTTCCCATTCCTTCCACTAAGTATAATTAAAAACTCTGGACATTATACATAAAACAAACATAAGAAGACTGAAAGGTGAAGAGGGGAAGGTGGACTGGCTAGGCATCTTGGGATCTGAAGAACAACACAGTGGTAAGTTCTCTGGTGTTCCTTCTTCCCTCACATATCCAGGACTGGGAACTGGAAAAGGACCCAGAAATGCCAGTGGGCTCAGACCACCCCTGCCCACCCACCCCCCCAAAAAGGGTCCTAATACAAGCTGTTCTCTTTAGCCAAGGAACCAGGAAACCATGTAACAAGAGACCTTAGAAAGGAAGAGTGCTGTACTGGAGAAGCCCCGCAGTTAGCTGGAGCTTAGCCGAAGGGCAGGTTGGGGCAGGAGTTGGGAGTTAACTGCCTCGGAGGTCAGAGCTGCTGGAATGGGTGAGATGGCTGGGATGAAGAGAGAAATGCAAGAAAGCCAAAGACAGAAATATGGGAATACCTGCCCATTATTGACCTTTGGTTTACAATTAGAGAACAATTTGATAGCTTTAAAAAAACAAAACAAAACACATGCTTACTGTCCCTCTCTGGAAAGTCTCAGATCATTTCTGTATTTTTCCAAAGTTAGAAAGATAATTCTAAAGGTGTAATGAATGTTGAAAATGGTTAAAAGATTTCAGAGAAAAAGATTTGGGAATTCACCATAATCAGGACAGAAGAAAGCATTCGGGATGCCTGTGGGTGCAAGGTGATTAACATCACCAAATGCTCCAAGTGGCAAGGGCACTAAGGATTCAAAGGAGCTTCTTTCTGGAACAATGAAGGAGAAGACTGTGCTGGAAGACTTCCGTGGGGATGTTAAAATAAATTAAAAAAGTAAACATTACAATCTTATTATAAAGACCTAAAAGAGAGCAGTTCAGAGATATGACAGAAAAAGGGAGGGAAGAAACAGCTCAGCATCATGGACATCATCCCTGAGGAATTTAGAAGATAACAGATGTTTTTGAAGTCCATCTATTTTAAAAATGAGAGTGCAAAATGATATGTTAGAAGGCAAGCATCTGGGGTGCAAATCTGAGTAGAATTTGCATAAAGACTTAGACAAACTATAAAGTATTAGGAAATGTCAAAATCACAACTCAGTGTTTACTATATTGTATAATTTTTTTCGTGACATTCTGATAATTTTATCCTAGCATGTATTAGTTCTAGGACTAATAATTTCTCTTTAACTTTTATCATTTGATACTTTCTGAAAATACAGTATGAGAGCATCATTTTCTAATGAAAATAAATGAGAAATAGTAAAACATACGCAAAAGTCTATTAACAACTTTCTCATTTTGATTTAACGTGATGCTGTCAGCACTCCTGTCATGTAAATACAGCAGGTGTCAGAACTATTATACAGAGGAGGAACTGAAAGCCTTAGAAACTCAAATGATTTGTTCAAGGACCCTCCAATTTCCATGCAGCAGTCACAACTTAGACCAAGTCTTTTGATTCCTTGAAACTTTCCAAAATAGTATACAAGGATTCTATAAAGATTCCTAGGTCTTAAGTTATCACTTCTGACCGGGTTTAGTGAGAAACCAGGCCCACCTGTGTGGCAGAGACGATGCCCATGGCAAGCTCTGGTCTGTGAGAAATAATGTGAAGAGGGTTTCAGGTATTTTTGTCCTGTTCAACAGCAGTTGTTTTCTCCACAAAGTCAAAAGAAAGGGAAGGATTTGTCACTGGACTCCACAGTGACAAGAAGCAAGCTCATCCCCCCTTTAAAGGCTGGAGATTTCAAAGTGAAAAAGGAAGTCAAATACTGTGATGACTTTTACTCAAACATTTCCAATGTTAAGGTTCTCTTGAAAGAGTATTATAATTCTGTTTTGCAGAAGTAGAAATTGAAACTTTAAAAAGAGAGGCATTAAAAAGTCAATTTCATTTTTGCAATGAATCTCTATGTGACTAAAACGGATGGTATTTAATGAGCAAATATTATACACAGCTATTTTTAAAAACTAAGGATTTCTCTAAAATATAGAGAAAGAATAAGTCTTGCTTTTCTGAATGGCTCATACACTCAAGAAACTAAAATACTCTTGTAAAGAGCAGCTTTGTAATATCTATTAGAAACATTATTCTATCAAGACCAAATCTTAGTAATCTTCAGGGAAGATAGTAACAATGATTCCTGGGTCATCATCATTTTCACAATCATCATTTTCTTCAGTAATACATTTGCCATGTGCTGCTTCTGGGTTTCTTTTCTTCTTACGAGTATATGATGAATTATTTTTGTCTTTGATTTTCTCTTTGGGATATGAGTTAGTAATAGTTTCTTTTTCCAAAGCATGTTGTAGGCAATTATAAAACCTGTAAAGAAATAAGTATTACTGTTACTGTTATATTTGTGTTCTCAAACAGAATGACTGAAATACATCTATAATTTTTAAATTCTATAAATTTGATAATGTCCCATATTAACATTAAAATATAAGTGAATCCGAGAAATAATATGCTTCTTGCTTTTACATGATCATTTAATTAGGAAGTGTGTTTTCAGTTCTTCAAGAACACACGTGAAAATTGGGTTGGAAACACCTCTTAACCTGTTTTCTACCTCAACTTCTATTCCACATGTACGAGCCAAACAAAAAAGGTAAGAACAGAAGAGTAATTATTTTTCTTTGTAAAAAATGATAAATGTAATAAAATCTCACTTCAGAGAATCTGGCAAATATATGAGGTTGAAAATACACTACCTCTACAGAATTACCTAGAAATAACTTCTCAATATTTTTATTCTTTCCAGTTTATTAATGTATTCGGAATTAATGTATTTATATATGTACCCATATGCCTACTGCTTTTTACAGAATTATTATAGTTTTATATTGTTTTATCAAATTTAATATTTATTGAAAACATTTTCTATATCACTAAGTAAACAACAAAATAACACTTTTTAATAGTAGTATAACATTATGTCATCTGGGTTGGCCTTAATTTGTTTTCAAACTTGCCTTAATACAAACAACAGTGTGACAAACATTTTTAAAAATAGTATGATCTGAGTTTCTAGCTACTTATTTAGGACAGACCGCTAGAAATATAACTGCCTGGTTAAAGGGAGAATATTGTAAAGCTCTTGATAAATACCAACTGTTTTCCAGAAAGGACGTTCAAAAACATACGCTTCCAACAGAAGTACTTGAAAGATCACTTCACCCATACATTGAATATTACCATAAAAAATAACACTGATAAGAGACAATGGTATCTTATTATTGTAATTATCATTTTGTTTGCAAGTGAAATTGTTTTTCATGTTTATTAGTTATCTTGATTTTTTTAAATGTGAATTACTCTTTTCCTTTCCTCATATTTCTACCTTGGTTCTAATTTTGTGGCACAGTAAACTGTTAGTTCCCCCCAAATTGGTCTTCACGTCTTTTCTCCTCCCATGTTAACACCTAATCCAATCCTCCACCTGACATAGCGGCTTTCTGTGCATGTGGGAAGGCAGCGAGGCAGCATGGTGTACTGCACGTGCTTCACATGTTTGCCACTGGGAAAGTTAAAGGGAGGCTAATTCCAACCTTACTGAGTCTCGATTTCCTCATTTAGAAAAGCGGACATTTTTCTGTACCGAGCTGGGTTGTCAGAAGGTTACAGGTGGCCTACGTTAAGTACTTAGCACAGTGCCTGGCACAAAGTAAGTTCTCCATATGACCATTTTTATAGAATATAAACTCTATGAGACCCATCTATCTTGTTTTCTGTTTCATTCTTAGCATGTAGTACAATGCTAAGACATTCGATAAAAATAAGTGAATAAACCACCACTGAACAAAAAGGTGAATATGGATGTGTTACCCTAGGTCCCCAAGCAGAGTAATCTGGAAGCTGAGAACTCCCTTGTTTACTGTGGGGATCTCATGATTTTATGTTCTATTATAATGGCCAAGTATGACAGGGAATTTTTGATACCTATGGAATAGATTGCTATTTGGATCAATGTTCTTATTGAATGAATAGGCTATAAACTCTACTTGTAAAGGCTCTAAAACTGCCCTAAAAAACCAAGATAGTCACCTGTTTCCAAACAGTCCAGCCAATTTTAATATGTACCTAGCATGATTACACCATATCCTATCCATATTTCAAGAACTTACATACTCACCAGTTATGTATACCTGATATCCAGCACCATGTCTGGCAAGTAGTAGACACCCAATAAATATTTCTTTGGTGAATAAATCAATCTCAAAGAGGAGGTATAGTACAGGAAAAACAGTATAGCAAGAGGTACAGCAAAAGACTTTGGAAAATACTAACTGTTGTATAATTTTTTAGACCCTGTTCCATGGTAACAACCTTTTAATTTAATGTACCCCTATATCCTTACCCAACTGAAACCTGGTTCCCCCATAAAGACACCATCTGCTTTGCATTCTTCTCAAGTGGAGATGCTTATTCTTTCTGTATCTCACCTAACAGAATTGGGACGAGGTCAGAATGCAGCTGGCTCACTCACCAACACTTCACCAGATTAAACTCCTTCATCTGCCCCCTCATGTCATCTACTGATATTTTGTTCAGTCTCTTACATTCATGAAAATTTCTACACCTGGCATAATCTTTCCCTCCAGGTCTTACCATCATCCCAGGTGACTTTAATGACTGGTTTTCTTCTCATCTTCCATACTGCCTATTTAGAATAGTTTAACACAATGACCCAGTAGAATGACTCATTTTGTCTAAAACGTAAGTCCAGGGGCACCTGGGTGGCTCAGCTGGTTAAGTGTTTGCCTTCAGCTCAGGTCATGATCCTCAGGGTCTCGGGATCTAGCCCCACATGGGCTCCTCACTCAGCAGGGAGCCTGCTTCTTCCTCTGCCTGCTGCTCTGCCTACTTGTGATCTCTCTCTTTCTCTGTCCAATAAATAAACAAAATCTTAAAAAAAATAAAAATAAAAAATAAATAAAACATAAGTCCAAAACTTCATGCCACCAAATGATGTGAATCATTTTACATCATTGTTCCATTGATAAGAATGATTCACATGATAGGTGAATCACCCCTATCTGATCTTAAGAGGCTATCCACGATATGCAACTCCATTTTCTACCATTCTCCACCCAGCCCTGAACTTTAGACTCAGGTCACCCAGTCTTTTTTCTGGATTATACTTTATTCCTAGAAAATTAAAGATAAGATTAAATTGCTCTTTTATGATCATAGAGAATTAATAGCTTATGTAAAATATCCTGTCAATCACATAAAAAAAGTAATTAAAGAGGAACAGGTGCCTTACTTTAATCTTCCATTAAAGAACCTAAGAATTTAAAGCTACATCCTTGGGGTACCAAAAACAACTGGTAAAATAGAAAATGACCCTGTTGTTTGAAAGCCAAGAACAAATACTCCAAATACATTTTCCTTTTGTTTTTTTTAAAGGGAATTTTTAAAAAGTTCTTTGGGAAACTTTCTCAGTTAAGTCAGAAATTTGTTTTGCAATTACATGCTCTCCCCTCATATGATGCCCCTTTACACAGCACTCTGAAGCCCAATTCTCAAAGTGCAATTTTCTCCTCTCACAGACAAGAAAAAGAACTCAGAAGATAAAACGAAATGTATGCACAGGCAACTGTCTTCCCCACCCCCAAAGAAAATCAAATTGTCTTCAGTTTCTCTACTTCTGCAGTCAGATTATCATGCCACTGGGCAACTTGTACTTAGCTCTCTCCGTGACAGAACTTTTCAGAGCAGCTCTAGGAAAAGAATTCTTTTTTTCAGGTCAGTTAGAGAACCACTTGCAATAAAGAGCTGATATTTCTCTGACTTCTGAAATAGGAATATAAAATTAATGAAATCTAGCCACAATTTCATACCCTTTTAGGGTTCCATTATTCACACATAACAAAGAAAGCTATTTTCACAGATACATATTTAGATTTTAACTTGATTAAACTCTGGCATTTTTACTGAAAAACAGGTATGTGACGGAGCCTGTGTCAGGTGCTGGAAAAGGAGGTAAAAGACCTAGCTGTGCCCTCAAGTAGCTCAGGGTTTAATGGGAGCTGCAGAACTGTAAAGACACATTCAGCATGCCATGAAGAAGACAAGATGAAGGGGGAGTACAGCGGGGGTACCTCGCTTCGAGATCATGAAATGCTCCTTGAGAAATAACCCAATGCTGGGGCTGAATTACAAGGATGGACAGAAGCTGGCTAGGTACAGGAGAGGAAAAACATAAGGGAACAAAATATCCAAGGGAAAAACTATTACAAAAATAGAGTTATGTGTTTTCACTTTATATTATTTGCTTCTTTGATCTTAAGTAATAGGGAAATGTGTGACTTATTATTTACCTGTTTTAGTTCTGTTTTTAAAAATAAGACAGCAACAAGGAGTCTAAGACATCTGTTATCCTTGCCTCCTCCTCCGTTCTACCCCATTTCTAGTCTGTCACAATGTTCGGTTTACATTCTGCACTATCACTCCCATTCATCTTGCTATTCAAGCTCCTATTACTTCTCACCTGAACTGTATGCCAAGAGCCTACACTGCTCACTCTTATCTCTAGGCCATCTTACATGTCTTCCAGAATAATCATCTAAGGCTTTGAAGCCTCGTAAGTAGCACTATGGATGGAAAAAGTTAACAAATTTAGCAAACATTTATTAAGCACTATTCTCATGCCAGGCCCTCAGAGAATGGTAAATAAGAAACTGTCATTGTCTTTGGGGAACTCAATTTAATGGATTAACTTTTAAGTTCCTTTATTGCTTACTATTAATTCAATAAACATGTACTGATTTTCTACTATGAGCTGGACACTACCTTAGGTTTTGGGATAAGAAATATTTAAAGCATGTATGAGTATGGTTGGTGGCAGGGAGAACTCAGTCCTATTTTCAATGTGACCACACTGTAGTGGAAGAAAAGGACATACCTGCAATTAATTAATGTAATTCAATATGGTTCATATTTCTGTTTTGTACTGAGGAATAAACTGTAACGATATTGGTAAATAATAAAAAAATCTGAACCAAGGACATGGCTATGGGGTTGAGATTAGGACAAGAAAGCTAATGAGGGAAGGCTAATGGAGTATTCTAGTTAGATATGTTCCAACGGTTATTGGCTATATAGGCTCAGGACTTGGGAGAGATTTGGAGGACCTATCAATTATATGGGGAAGTAGCTGAAGGAATGGGCTAGGAACAACAGGCAGCACAAGCAGGAAGGGAAGCAGCAGAGCGATAGAACAGAATTTCATAGACTTGCCAAAAGCTGTATGAAAAAATGCTCCATGTCATTAACCATCAGGGACATAAAAATCAAAACCACAAATACATCATCTCACACCTGTCAGGATGGCAACTATCAAAAAACCCACAAGAGACAACAAGTATTGGCAAGGACGTTGAGAAAAGGGAATCCTTGTGTATGGCTGGTGGGAATATAAAATAGTGCAGTTCCTGTGGAAAACAGCACAGCAGTCCTTCAAACAATGAAACATGGAACTACCAGATGATGCAGCTATTGTACTTCTGGGCAACACCCAAAAGAATTGAAAGCAGGACTCAGACATCTGTACACATGTGTTCCTCGCAGCGTTATTCACAAAAGCTTAAAGATGGAAAAATCCCAATTGTCCACTGATGAGTGAATGGATAAATAAAATGTGGCCTACAAATACAGTGGAATATTATTTAGCCTTAAAAAGGAATGAAATTGTGATACCTGCTACAACATGGATACACTCTGAAGACCATATATTTAGAGTGAAATAAGCCAGACACAAAAGGACAATATATTATTCCACTTACGTGAGGGCCTAGAATAGTCAAATTCAAAGTAATAGAAAATAGAACGGTTACCAGGGACTGGGAGTCTGGGGAATGGGGATATGTTGTTTAACAGGTTCTGAGTTTGAGTTTAGGATGATGAAAAGGTTCTGAAGGTGAACAGTGGTGGCTGCTTAACAGTGTGAATGTACATAATGCCACTGAAATGTGCAGTTAAAACTGGTAACTTTATGGCATATATATTTTACCATAAAAAAAAAAAGTTTAAAAAAAGCACAACTGACCTTTGGAAATAGATTTTTACTTTTTCTCTCCAATTTGCTTTATCAATAGTACTATTTATGCCAATGTAGTCAGCCCTTTTACTCTATTTACCATTTTCTTATTATATAGTTGGTGAAGAGAAGAACATGGCTAATTTCGTTCTACTCATAATCAAATAGTGGTTTCATCTGACCCAAATCAGTCCTGATCTCTTATTAACAGATCCTTTCCTTATAATTGGTAAAGAGATCTCCAAACTTCCTATTTTTTAGCTCGAAATCATTATATATAAAATTCTCTTATTCTTCCCACTAAGAAATGGGCTTGGGAATTGTTTCACACAAACAAGACCTTTTTTTTTTAATTAAAAACCTTTTACCTCTTAACTTTGATTTATACATTTCTAGACTATTTCTTATTGCTGACATATTACTAATTAGAACTTGACTTTTAAAAATTCTACTATAGTTATTTGAATTGTGAAACTTTGGTCTTATCACAAACCAATTTTGTACTCAAAGTCTGATTGCAGAACTTATCACCTCCAGTATTTATTATTTTTTTCACTTTTCCACATCGGAAGGGTAACTTTTTTTCCGCATTTGGTTGAATGTACAGCTGTTCCCAAAGGAGCTCTCTAATTTGTTCCCCCTTTCTGAATTCACGTGTAATCTTCTAATCAGTATCTTAAGACACTTTCTGCCCTTCTTTAATTTTTCATTGATTTTATATGATGAGCATGGCTCTCTTGATAGCAGCATGCATACTATAATCTCGAAACATATTTTTGAGTCGATGGATTTAAAGTGTAATTTGATTTTACAGCTGGTGAACGTGGCTCAATTAACTTCACCAGGGTGTGTAGTTACTTGCTCTTGGGCTATATTTATAATCTTGTTGAAATTCAAGTAAGGAAACAGAGAAACTGATTTGTTACTTCATACATTTTAGCAAAGAGCCTCACTGGAATACAATCTAAGAAACATAGTAAACTTGTGGAATGGTACCAATTAGCACCTAGATGTAGTTCACACTCGGTAGTCTGGTGAAGTGGCTGGGTGCTCCTTAGTACTTACTTGAAATGATCACTTCATTTAGAATGTTTGCTCAAAGCACCTGGTAGCCAGGTAACCCCTCAGCGTTTTTCAACCAGGGTTCTACTAGAAAATTAAGCTCCAATGCCCCAAGACATCCATTGTGTATAACGAGTTAACTTCTCTCCAATGTATCTACAATAGAAGACGTACACCATTGTTGCAAGAACTGAGCAACGGTCACTTGAATAAGTTTGCGACTTCTGTGGTTCAAATGAGGACTCCTGGTTAAGAAAGCCTGGAGGGTTTGTAACGATGTGATCATAGGTTTATTTTCTATATGTGTCACTGAAGAAGGAAAAGAGTGACCCTATCCTGAAAATCCATGACATGACAGGGATAGGGCCAGTCATTATATAGGTGCTATTTATACTAAAACTGTTAAGACAGGTATTTCTCCTAAGTTAGATGGAAGACAAATGAAGTCAAGGATGTTGAGTAAGTTGTGGTGGAACCCGGATTCAAATTCAGTTCTGCCTCTGGAGCCAAATTCAACACTGCTACCATTGGCACTTGTAGTCTTAGCTACTTCAAAAAAAAAAAAAATTGTAGGTATTAAAAGAATTTAAGCAGGCAAGTAAAATAATAGGATTCCTTTGCACTTTACAGACAGGATTCTGATGGTGATATAAAGAATGGCTTGGCAGAGAGACACACCAGAAACATTCTACTATGAGACCAGCTAATAAGGCTATTGCAGTGGCCTTAAATAAAGAAAGTGACAGTAGAGATGATGATCTAAGAATAATTTAGGCAGTGACTGACTGGTTGTGAGGTAGCCAAGGAGGTGGGGAGAAGGGGGAAGGACATTACAAACGATAAGTTGGCCATCACTCCTTGACAAACTCAGAAGCGTACATCTTGCTGATGCCAGATCACTGGCATTCCTTCATATAAGAAAGACAGCATCACAGTCACCTCTTTATGTCAAAACTCTATTTTTATGAAAAAGTTGACAAGAAAATAATGTAAGAGTTTTATTTACCAGGAGGTAAAATTTAAGAAGAGAAGGTATAAAGATGTGATTGATAGTCATGATCCTTCCACCTGGGACAATTATGGCAGTTCTAGATCTAATCCATAAGAACCAGCCACATATGTAAAAGATTTATTAAGCTAAAATTAACCAGGTTGCTTTCCTCAAAAGGAGATTCTAGATGATTGCCAGCAGATCACATTCAGGGGGCAGTGTGTACCTCTTCCCTGGCTGCCTTCAACTTCATCAGTTATGGTCCCCATTGCTGTTGGGCTCTCTTACCTGAGGGATGATATTTCTCTCCCTTTATGCCTGTTCCTACCAGTCACGTCCCACTACCCTGACGGAGCTTCCCCTTTACACTCCATTTAGTAACCTTTACTGTCTGGGCTACTCTCATCTGTTACTTTGATCATTTTTTTATTATCTGTGATAAGATTACAAATAGAAAAGTTAAATGTGTGTATCAGTATTTTCAAGGATGACTTAGATATATAAGTACCATAGAAACATCCAATTAATATACCTTTCAATTCTCTTCTTGTTTTCCTCCATTTTTTGATTTGCTATCTGTAACAGGAAATCGATATATTCCTCAGTCACCATCAGTTTTCCCTTATGGCTTAATGGAACTTCTAAGCCATGCGTGCTCCGGATAGCCTGCAAGGAACAGACAATTTAGATATAATTACTTATGCACTAGAGACACTGAAGATAACTAAAGAAAAGTCCCATTTAGGGCTGTGTTTAAACATAGTTTGGTTCCATTACAGGCTTTAAGTTTATGCTTTAATATACTTTAGCTAAACATAACTGAATCCAAGGAGATTAAATAGATTTTCCCATTACATAAAGTTATTTCTTAAGAAAGTCATTCTATACATTGTCTTTTACAAAAGCAGAAAATATCCAAAAATCCAATTACTTTAACAGTTTCACTCTCACTAAAGCTTAGGAAGCTTTAATAAACTATTTAAAGAAAAGAAATAAATGAAATCTCAACAGAAGCTTCAAGGAAAAATCAAAATGGACTGAATGTGAAAGAGCCTCTTAGTGCTGCTTGAGCAGAGTGTGGTTATAAGAGATGAGAATAAACCATGCCTGGTCTATCTCCCAAAGGGGCTGCCTTCTCCATGCTTTATGGTCGCCAATCTTAGTAACCTTTTGATGAAACAGCCAATGTGTTCTGAGTAAATCCAAACAGTGGGAATGGTTTAAGAACAGCAACAAAAACTAGTACAAGAAATAAAAACTCTTTTGTTGAACTTTTACTGAGCATCTACAGTGTTTTGGCCTCATGAAAGGGGTGAAGAAACAGAATAAATATAATATGATCTCTGCCTTTAAGAGCTCACACTTTAAAACAAGAAATAAATAAGTGAACAAAGAGTGACAAGACAACATAGGTGTTACGCCAGGAGAGACACACACATGTATGTACGAACGTGTCCATGAGTATACAGACACATACACACAGTACTAAGGAAACGTAAAAGAGAACAACTAATTGAGAGTGAGGCCTCAGCTTTATGGGGAAGGTAGCATTTGAGTTGGGGTTTTAAGGATAAGTGCTATTTCACCAGATATAAAAATGGGGGCAGGGGACATTCCAGCCAGAGAAACGGCTCATCTATAGTCATGGAGACATGAAAGAGCATGATACATTTGGGAAAGAGCAAAGACTTTTCTGTCTGGCTGAAGCATAAGTATGCTAGCAGAAGATGAGCATATATAAGGTAAATGGAAAATAGTTTAGGTAGGGCCTCGAATACAAGGGAAAATATATAGAGACCCTGACTTTTTTAAAAGGGGGATTCTGACAGTATTGGCTAGAGGGGACGAAAAGAGAAGATGGATAGCAGGAGAACGAGTCAGGAGACCACTGTAAAGACTGGGGGAGGATCATGATGGCTTAAGTAGGGGCAGTGACAGAGGGCTTAGAAGGGTGGAGTTGGGCATAAGAAATTAGAATCAGATGTGACAGGACTTGTAAGTAACTAAATAGAGAAGACAAAGGAGTGGAAAGTGAATGAATGGTTCTGTTCTTGCTTGAGCTCCCAGATGGAGTGTACAGGAAGGAGACAGGGACACAAACCAGTACTGTGGGCTTTGACTTTCTAGTTAGGTATGTTTTGTATTTTTTTTTTCCTAGGTGTCTTCTTTTGTAAGCCATCTCTATTGGGAAATGGCAAATTGTTAAAAATAGAAAATAGGAAAGTCTAGGAAGCTAGAATGGAAAAAAACCCGAAATAGTTCAAAAGTCAAGAATCCATACCATTACAAATAATAAATACTATAGAAGTCAGAACAGGGCAAAATCACTAGGAACTGATTTGGCCATGAAAGGACTCAGAGAAAGTGGAGGCTTAGCAAGGGCTTTAAAGATCATCTAGTCCAGGGTTGGCAACCTTTTTCTGTAAAAAAATAGAGAGTAAATATTTCTGACTTTGTGACCATACAGTATCTGTTATAACTGCTCACTTTTGCCACTATAGCACAAACGCAACCTGGGACAGGATTTTATCAAGTGAGAGTAGTGGGATCTGACCTCCTGTGGACTGATCTTGGTCCTAGGGCAGTCGTTTGCTGGACCCCCTGATATGGCCAAGAAAATTGAGACCCTGAGGAATTAAGGGGCTTGCCCAAGTTCATGCAATACAGATGTGGTAAGCCAGCATCCGTGCAGAGGACTTTAGACACCTTGCCTATGATTCTCTCCACTACATCATGGTACTGATTACATTGAGCTTTCACTATTTAGGATGAGGAGGGCACAGAGAATCAGGTTGAAGGGAAGTAGAGGAGGACACTATAAAATAAGAGCTCAAATGCAAATCTAAGAACTTGACTTTGCTCTATAGGAAAGAGTAAAGTACTGAAGATTTCTGAGCAAGGGAATGGCAAGATTTGGGTAGGGAGAGACTAAAGACCGGGAGTCAAAAGAGATTTTTTAATAATCTGAATCACTTCAGGCCCAAAGAACTGCTTTTTGCCAAAAGTTTTCTTACCAACATAGTCTTGCCTCTCTTTCCCACGGTTATGCCAGAGTTCCTGAAACCAGAATCTATTGCCACTGAATGCTGTTAAAAAAAATAAAATGTTAAATTCTGATGATCTGGCTAATTAGATAAACTGGTTAGCTCTACAAATTGCAGAAATATATATAACCTCAAACCTCTAATTAAATTTAAAAACTAGTTAATTAAACTGATATATTATTTTTTTATAGATTTAAAGCTTAGAATTAAATCTACCCTTGGGGCGCCTGGGTGGCTCAGTCGTTAAGCATCTGCCTTTGGCTCAGGTCATGGTCCCCTGGTCCCGGGATCGGTCCCACATGAGGCTCCCTGCTCCGCGGGAAGCCTGCTTCTCCCTCTCCCACTTTCCCTGCTTGTGTTCCCTCTCTCGCTGTGTCTCTCTCCATCAAGTAAGTGAATAAAATCTTAAAAAAAAAAAAAAGAATTAAATCTACTCCCATACCTATAATTCAAGTATAATCTAAGAACGTTACCAGAATCTGTGCATCCTGCAACTGTCGACACTGCACATGGAGAATGAGTGGTTCAAATTTCATAATGGCATCACCAGTTGCTTTCCTCAGAGCTGGCATCTAAATAAATGAAAAATGTTAGCATCAGACACCAATACATGATCCTTTTCTGTGGTGACCTTTCACCATGTACAACTTCATTTTCTTCCAGAAACATTCAGAATCATCCAGTATCCTTTTTCTGCAATAACTTTTCACTCTGCTTTCTTGGTCTTCTTTCTCCAACCACTGATTAACCTGCCTATTCTTTTAAAAGACCTGCTTTCTAATTCTCCCATAAACCCCTTGTGTCATTCTTTCCAGCCATACCTTGGAAAGTAAACTACTACTCTATTTAATGCCATAACAGATTTCCATTAAGGAATATGGTATATGGTATATATTTTCACTAAGTAATATGGCTGGACCAGTCCATAGAGCATGTGACTCTCGATTCTGAGGTCGTGAGTTTAAGCCCATGTTGTACCCAACATGCACAGAGCCATCTTTAAAAAAAATAAAGGAATATGATAAAAATGTTTTATTCAGGGTGCCTGAGTGGCTCAGTTAGTAAAGTGTCTGCCTTTGGCTCATAATCCTGGGGTGCTGGGATCCAGTCCCACACCGGGCTTCTTGCTCAGCAGGGAGTCTGTTTCTTCCTCTGCCTCTCCCCGCCCCTTGTGCCCTTGCTCTCTCACAAAAATAAATAAATAAAACATCTTAAAAAAAATAAAACATCTTTAAAAAAAAAAAAAGAAAGTTCTATTTAAATGTTTTGTTATTAGATTGAAGTTTGAGATGCATGTATGTCTTGAGCTAGGATTTATACAAAGTGGTTATTACTTCTGTCCACCTAGTAGTATCCTTGGGCTGTATCCTCCCTTCTTCACACCGTTTGATTTCCATGGGACTGTCAATCATGACCCTATCACTCATGACTCCTGCTATCATAATCTCAGAGATGCCAAGTGCCTAGGTCTGATCAAGGACAGTATTCCATTCTGGCAAAAATAACTGATCTCAAGAGAACATCTAACCCAAGCAGGAAGACTCAGACTCCTCTGGGAATAATACCTGGATATTAGCAAGAAGAAGTCCTTTTCTGCTGGGGCTGCTGGCAGCTATTTTTCCTACCACAAAGACTGTCTACAGCAGAAGAGAATACGGGTCAATATGCAGAAAGAACCAGTACCCAAATAAGGAGATGAAGAATGAGTGAGTACCTTAAGACAACACTTGAGTACCTGAATATCTAATGTAAAGTGACCAACTAATACAAATTCATATGAACTCATGTTAATTTCTAAAACTAAATAACCTAGGATAGATAGGAAGCTTTACAAGAAGCAACCCAGATAAATAATGTATAACTGATTTATGTCTGTTTGCTTGTAATATATAGATAGTACTAACCTTTTCTCTGAGCTACCTTCTTGTATAATTTATTCCAGGTTACAGAGTTATCAAATGGTAGAAGTGAAACTCAAATTTTTGATCTACTCTGTGTCCAATATCCATGAACTCTCTATATCCAAGGGGATGTGTTTTGTTGAGCAATAAGTAATGCTTATATACATATTTATACTTTTATCTCTCAAATAAAAAAAGCCACTGTAATGAATTCTCCTCAGGCTTTCTAACCTTCAGTCATTATAATTAAACACATAAATCCACCTTGAATGTGCTATTCTTTTCATATGTATTTAATGTGATTCTGAACTAAAAATTTACTTCTAAGTTTATATATAAAAACTTACCACATCATCTTTTACACAAGGTTTGTGTGTAACCAGTAGCCAGCAACAGTTTTGCTTTTGAACCTCAAAACCATTTATACCCTAAAATAAAAAAATAAACATAATTTAATTTAGTCATATAATATTTACACAAATAATAAGTTCAATGCATAGCATAATTGTAAGCTTTCTTAGATTAATAATTCCAAGTGGTAATTTTAAGTATTATTGGGTAAAGTTAACTCAAAACAAAAATGAAACCAAATTACTTAATATAGAAAGAAAATAAATTGTTTATTAAGATATAAAAACTTAATATTTTCTGGGATATGGTCATGATTTTGTCAGAAAAAAAAGGGATTATTGTAAAGGGTTATATGCTAGCAGCCCTGAGTTGTACTCTACTGTTTTATTTGGCTTGCAAAAAAAAAATTTTTTTTTTTGAGAGAGAGAGAGGACAGAGAGCATGAGTGGGGGTTGGGGTAGAAGAGGCAGAGGGACAGAGGGAGAGAGAATCTTAAGTAGGCTTCCGCACCCTGAGATCATGGCCTAAGTTGAAATCAAGAGTCAGATATTCAACCTACTGAGACACACAGGTGCCCCTTGACTTGCACAAAATTTAAAAAAGCAAACAAAAAAACAACTTGGAATTCCCTTTGTAAAAAAGCACTGTACCAATTCCACACAGGACCTGTTACCTTTTAGTGACAGGTGGACTGTTCGTTCACACCTTTATGTGTCTAGTTTCTAAAGGCATACATTTGTAACATCGGGATTAGACTATATATATAGAACCAAAGGGCAGAGCTAGGACTGCAAGGTCAAAGCTTCAAGAAGCAATGCCTTAACATTAGGGTTTTTGTTTTGTTTTGTTTTATTAACTAAAAAAATGTTTATTTGTAAAGTTCTATTAGATTCTTTGGTTATAAACATTCTACCCTCAAAGAGGCTGGAAAGAAGATGCAGGGAACCACACTTAGTTTAAATCACCGTACTTCTACAAAGTAACTGTTTTTATAGTGAGATCACAGGAGACTTGGCAGTCTAGCTTTGTGAAGAGGAAGAGCTGTGCCTGTCCTAAATAACTGGTTTGCTTTCCTTGAATGACCTCAGTGATTTATCTGGTCTTATGCTGGCTGCTCTAAAATGTTGGAAACAAATGTGCGACTCACCTCTAGCAAATTTACAGAATCTAGGGGCATATTTAGGAACTAAAACTATCTCTAGTTTCATCTTACCTATATTCCCTTCACCCAGATTTTCCCACTTTTAATTTTTCTTCTAATATTGCTTTTCCGTAAGTTGATGCAAATCCTTCCAAAAATAAGGCTAAATGAAAATAAATAATATATATAAAATGAAAAGAGGTTCTGAAGAAGTCCTAAGGCAGTTCAGAAGAAGAAGTCATTACTTGCAAGTGGGTGTGTATGCTTGTGTTCAGATGGGAGAGGGGAGTTTTGGAAGCCACATGTCAAATATACAGAGATGGGGGAAACATCTCAGGAAAAATAAATATAAACAAAGGCAAGGGCAGGTAAATATAAGATGAAAAAGAATAGCTCAGTTTTAGTAAAGAGATAAACATGAAGAGAAGTAACAGAAAATATCAGAGTAGCAGAAGGTGCTAGAATAGGGGTTTGGATTTTCTGTTGGAAAAAAGATTTTAGCATAGATGAGTGACATGCACAGAGTTGTCTTTAGGAAGGTGAATCTGTTAACAGTATGTAACATGGCTTGGGGTAGAGAGAATGGTAGATCAGTGACCTGTCAGGAAAACACTGCAGAATCCAGGTAAAATAGGGCAGTAGAAGAGAGAGTAA
Organism: Mellivora capensis; assembly: GCA_004024625.1. Lineage (NCBI taxonomy): Eukaryota > Metazoa > Chordata > Mammalia > Carnivora > Mustelidae > Mellivora > Mellivora capensis. The sequence continues at coordinate 75,551 of PISX010001727.1, read as the reverse complement.
GCCCAACTAGTGCCACGGCACAGGAGGCAATGGTGGCAATATAAAAATAATTCTATCCTGCTGACCTGGGGAACCAGTGAATTATCAGTCAATGAGGGACCTAAAAAATGAGCTTGTGAGCGTGTTGTCTTTCATGCTTTGAATTCAGTCCGAATATTAATATGGACATGCAGCTAACTTTTATAGCTCACTTAATATGGGCCAGGCATGATACTAAATGTTTCAAATTATCCCATTTCTACTACATAAAATCCCTAAGAAGCCAATACTCTATTATCCTCAGTTCATAGAACAGGGAGGGGTTGAGTTTGGATAACCTTCCCCAAATCACAAAGCCAGTAAGTCCCATAATTAGCTTAGAATCTAAGCAGTATCACTCCAAAGCCTGAGGGCTTGACCACTATCTCAGACTAACCCACACTGCGCTCTTTTATTTAGCATAATGTAAAAATTGTCAGAGCTCTAATAACGGAGCTGGCCACTAGGAGGCAGTAAACGCCTTAACTCCGGAGACGTTCTATCTAGTAGTTAGTTTGGTAGGGCGATTTTAGAGAAAAGCTTCCCAGCCTCGCCCTGCTGGGAAGTCCTTAAATTCCACTATTCAGAATCAAATTCTCTAATCCTTGTAACTCCAGAGCATTCTCAGGCCAGCAGTTTCGCCATCACTGGGGGCCTGTCAGAAATACAGTGTCATCAGCTCCGTCCCAGAATTACTGAATTAGAATCTGTGTTATAGTTTAATAGACCCGTTAAGGTTTTAGAAGCACTGGCCTAATTCAACCTCTAAGTTTCATAACGAAGCCGAAACCACCCATCAGAAGGACAAACACAGGCTGGACCGGGGTGCACTGGGCGGGGTGGGGTGGGGGGCACAGGGCTCCTGGTGTTGCACTCCGCAGGGCTGGCGGGGAAACAAAAGGGCCTCACCCCGTCTAGGAGGATGATGCGCCCCGCGCAGGAACTGGTGGTGAAGTACTGTTCTCGCCCATTCAGGAGCTGCACAAGTTCTACCACATCCTCGTCCACACTGCCCTTCCGGCTGAGGTCGGCTTTGCTCAGACACTGGGCCTTCCATCTCCTGAACTCTGCGGAACGATCCATGCGAGGAAGGCTTTAGAGTCTTTACTTTGACATCAGCCCTCGCCTTTCCCTGGGGGAAGCCATTTTGAGGCGAGTGGTGGCCGGAAAGGCCCAAACTTCCTCCACGTTCCGAGTTCGGGAGCGCGTCGTGCCCTCCCCTGAGGGCGGGGAAACCAGCGCGGGCGAGGCGGAGCCGGCAGGGGTAGAAGACGCCCAGGTTCGTCCCCTTATTTGTGGAATCTGAGCTAGCCTTCGCAGGTTTTGCTTCCCCCCTCTAGGACCGGGTAAGTGGTTTTAAAAAGTCCCCTTTAGTCTCCCCGCCGCTCTTCCACAAAGGAGCCGAGTTTGACTGTGGATGCGCTCTTGTCCCGCGCGGTCTGTCCTGGAGAATCGGAAAAAGGAGCGCGTGGCCGAAGACCTTTCCCTCTAGGGGATGCGAGTTCCTCATGCGTAAATCACGCAGGGACTTTCGCTTGCCGGCCGCGAGCCCCCATCCTGGTCTTCAGGGAGGTCTGCGTTTCGGCTGCCGCCCGCAGGGCGCCGTGGGCCCGCTCGCGCCGCCAGGCCTGGGCTTGGGCATTCCCGCTGCAGCCGGCGGCGGCCGCGCGCACTGCGCCCAGCCCCGCGCTGGGAACCGGCTTGTCCCCCGCGCTTCTCCCGAGCTCCGCCCGCCCGGTCGGAAGTCGCCTCTGCCATCAGAGCTGCTGTTTTACTTTTGGAGAGAAATGCCTAGCTTCCTTGACACCCCCCCCCCCCCACTCCCCCCATCCTCACCCAACCCCGGTGACCCTTACCCAGAATGATTTTCGAAGGGAAAAAAAAGTACAAAACACCGTGTAAACACGTCCTTAAATGTTCACTTAGTTCGAGACGAGGCTTATCTCAGTGACCGGAGAATGCGTTAATGATTGAACTCTTTAAAGGCTGAAGTTTGGACTGGTAGTGGAAAAGTTGTGCGATTCCCACCGAAGCCACTGGCACGCTGCGTTCATGTCTGGTCAGCAGCAGCAAATCCCACCGAGCTCTTTCCCAGCCCTGGAGAGCGGCCGGCCTGGTTCCATCCAGTCTTTACAAACAAGAACCTGGAGAGGTCTAGAATTATCTATTCAACTCCTTCTCCACCACCCCCTCTTACCAGAAGTGGGCACTGAGATGCAGACCAGGAAAGTAACTTGACAAGGTCACACAGCCAGGAAGGGACTTTTCTTAAGTTACTTTTATTTATGTATTTTTTACATTTCTAGCTTAAGGCTATAAAAAAAAAGAGAAAGCTTACATGAAGCATTCTTGATCAACAGCAGCACATTTCGTAGTGATGATTCTCTTTCCAAATTCTTATTTTTTTTTATGTCTTGCCAGAAATTCTTATTTAATATTACGCCCTTCTCTCATTAAGTGCCCTTGCTCTGGCTTTGTGACTTGATTTCTTCATTCTGTATTAAAATATAGTTCTAACATTTTCCCTATCCCTTTAATTTTTATTAAACCAAACAGATTGAAACAGAGCATAGAAAAAGATCACTGTTTGAGGAGGAATTTTAAATTCTGTATTTCCTAGATTTCTGAAGTATGTTGGCAACTTTTTTTTTAATGTTTTATTTATTTATTTGACAGATCACAAGTAGGCAGAGAATGGTGGGGGGGGGGGAGAGCAGGCTCCCTGCTGAGCAGAGAGTCAAATGTGGGGCTCCATCCCAGGACCCTGAGATCACGACCTGAGCCAAAGGCAGAGGCTTAACCCACTGAACCACCCAGGTGCCCTGCTTGGCAACTTTTAATAGGTCAGAAGTACAACCAAAAATTAAGCCAGGTCCTCTAATTTAAAGTTTACACTTGATGAATAGAAAAATTTATTTGAAAACACTAGCAAGGTGGTAGGCCTGCTGACATGTAAATGTCTAACAGAGCCTGGTGCATGCTGGCATGCTGTGGAGTGCTCACACAACTGTTGCAGTTAATCTTGGTGAGAATGGCAAGTGAGGGAGTACTGGCCCCATTTTACAGATAAGGAAATTAGTAGTTTTCCTAATAGAATGATGTCCTGTGTATCACTACTGGATCACCCTAACTTACAGACTTTTGGAAAATTTCACACTCTGAGCAGATGCCTTAATCATAAAATATGTAATCCTACCTGCAGGTTAGTTGAATTTCATATTGCTAGCTCAGCCTGTCTCACTATCATCATTATAAAGGATATTTTTAAGAAGTTAAGTATCTTCTATGCCAACATTTCAAAGGGTAAGATGAAAAGGATTGTATAGTAAGGAAAAAAATAATCAATCAACATTTAACATAGAGGACTAGGGTTCTAGCTCTGCCTCTGTGTGACCCTGGTGAGTCTCTTAACCTCTTAGAATGTTTTCTCATCCATAAAATGAATGGTGATTTTATTTCTGTTTCTGCATACAATTAAATGGTTGCTTTCCTATTGTGAAAATAATTATACCAGTGGGCATAAAATACTTGGTTTTTAGAAGAAATCAGTTATTAGGGATTTAAAGATTATAATTACTATTAGCGTATTATTTTATTTTTTTTATTATTCCCTTTGACATATCACCTTATGTATTATATATTATGAAGCAGGTGATGATCCTGTGAATAGTTGAAGGGGTTTTCAAAGGCAATTTGTGCAGTTTGAAGCCTGATCCATCATAGTGGCAAAGGCTCAGTGGGAAATAAGATGGATAGAAGCAAAGTAGAAGACAGAGCTGTCAAGGTTATGCCTGGTCTCCTTACATGCTTGATAGGATAAGATGGTAGTACTAGGTGAGGCAGCAGAGTCTTCTAAATCCAGTATTAAGGATGAGTATCCTTTTTCCTTTGTTCTTTTCTCCCAGCTTAGCAGATACCAAAATGTAGGGGGGGAAATGTATATGTTAGATAATTTTGATAGATCCTATTTCAGAGTAATTTTGCTTTTATTACTGCTATAGTTCTTTGAGGATAATAATGATGTCTGTTGGTGAAAAGGTAGAGGCAAGTGCTTGAGAGAATTAAATACGTAGGAAGTAGGTAAAAGTGGAAAAGTCGCTGCAGATCTTACATGGTGTATGTAGCTATGTGAGAGAGTGAGAACACAGTTAACAGGAGCTAGGAGGAGGGTTGGGGCATTTTCTCTTTACCCTTTGTGTTCTCTGGGGTTAGCACAGTGCCTTGCTTACAGTTAATGTTCAAAAAATACATGTTAAATGAGTAATAGCCAGTGTTTGATATTAACGTTTTGTTTAAATGATTCTCCAGACTGAATTGTTTGAGGTGAAGTTCTTGTTTATAATCTGAGTCCCGTAAATATTGTTAAGTAAAATCAGAAGTGATTATGAAATTATAGAATCAAGAATGTTTTAATGAGTAAGAAATTGGAAAGGAGAAAAGAGATGGGAAAGGAATCATGATGTCTACTATATATAGGAGTGAACATTTGCCGGGTTCAGTGCTTGATGCTTGCTGTGTCTTTACCACAGTAACCCTGAGTGGGAGCCCAGTTTTGAGATGAAGCTCAACAAAGTTGATTGCCTTGCCCAAGGCCATCTGGCTAGTAAATGATAGAGCTGGAATTCATACTGAAAGCTGTCAGATTCCAAAACCTGTACTCTTTCCAAACACTGTGATGACGACAAAAAGGGAAGAGAAAGCTGTGTTATTTCCAGAATGGAAAACTATGAGCTGGGCAACCTTGTTTCTTATTTTTGTTGTTGCTGGAGTTTTTTGTTTGTTTGTTTGTTTATTTTATTGTCTTTATATTTTCACTTTCTTGTCTAAGAAATACCTAGCTTGAGTGAAGAGCTAGATAGAAATTCAGTAGTGAGACTGCTGGTAGGTGTGGAGTGAGCTGCCTTTTCCAGGTCCTCACCCCGCACAGGTGTCACCCTTAGGGACAGCTCAGCTGCTCTACAATGACCTTAGGTTTATGTCTCCTTCCTGCTTCTGCCCCCTTCTGCCCCCTTGTATTTGAGGTTTGCCCTTTAGGACGTGTCACTGCTAAACCACCCTCTAGCAATAGACAATTAACTTTCTCTTCTGTGCTGGTACTACAGGGCCTCACTTAAAGATTGTTAAAATGATAAACTTTTTGGTTAATTATATCAGGAACTTTACACTAATAACACTATCAAACTGCTTTTGATCGCCGCCCTGTAGTTGGACTGACATTTTATAGTTAGCATATAACTCTGTTCTGAGTAGTCTTGTGTTGAGCTTCAATATAGTAAAAGTCTGAATTCTTTCATCTCAAGTTCTAGTTTCTGCAACTCTTTTTAATCTTTCGCCTACTCATGGTTGACAAATATAATTATTCCAGAAGTTAGCAACGATGTTCTGGGTGGTGGCAGAGTCTAACTAACTATTTGATGTGGTTAATGTCAAGAAATTTTGATAAACCACAAGCAAAATTATGAAGATACAGTCAAAAACTTTTTGGTTTCATTGCTATAGGTATGGAAGATTTCCATAATTAGCTATTTTTCTATTCAAATGTTGTTTACCTTTTCTTAGAGTGTATTTTAACTCTGAGTTTTCATTTTAATGATAACAGTGGTAGAAAAAAAGTAACAGTGATAGGACAGGAAGGTTGTAAATGACCCTTGTGATTTATAAAAGATTACATACAAAGCAGGTTTTTTTTTTAGTTTTTCATGTTTTCCTCCTTTGTTAAAATGAATGAACTTCATAAAGCTAAGTGTTTCACCATTGATAAATCTCAGAAACTTAATGTGGAGAAGAAAAAGCAAGTTGCAGAATTAAGTACAGTATGACCCAATCTAAATAAAGTTTGGGACCATGCAACACAATAACACATATTGTTGAATGAAGTAGTGATATGACATCATGCCTGGGACTAATGAGCACTGAGTTTATGGTAATAATCACCACTTAAAAGGCTGGGCCAGAAATGGGTTTGGGGATGGGTACAGAAGGCTTTAGCTATGTCTATAATGTTCTAGGTTTTTAGAATGTTGAGATTTATTAAAGCAGGGGCAGGTAAATGTGTTCATTATATGCTTTATGATTCTGTCATATTTGAAATATTTCATAATTTAACAGAAGGTCTATTTATCCAATGTTAATAAAACTTAACAAATTTCTAAGATGTAACAGCACAATCTTGCCCAAAAAGAAACCTAAGATACTGTTTTCTGCTATCTCTAGCCAGATGTTTTTGTTTGCATGTTTGATTCCCTTGTGGAAGGCACTGAATCCCTACTGGAAGTAATATCAAGTATTTTGCTTTGTAGCTGAAAGATTTGTAAGATGAAAGGTCCTTAAACATGAAATGAGATCGGTGTAAGCTCATGATTTAAATTGTTGTTTGAAAAATTGTTTGATCTGCCCCCTCCAGGGGGAAAAACATAGTGATACAGCCTAAAAACCATATGACAGTAGATTTTTTTTTTTCTTGGTGTCTAGATCACCATGGCGACTGGACAGAAGTTGATGAGAGCGATTCGAGTTTTTGAATTTGGTGGACCAGAAGTGCTGAAACTCCAGTCGGATATTGCAGTACCAATTCCAAAAGACCATCAGGTGGAAATAATTCCATAAAAATAGGCAATAATTACACTGAGTACGAGTCTCCAGCACGTCAGGTTCATGTTCAAAAAAAGCAGATTCACAATAATTCATAAACACAGTAGATTAGAACAGTTTATATTGATGCTATAAAGAGAGCATAATTATTACTGTTAGTGAGATACATCCATGAAAAGGGAGAATAACTTGCTCTAAGAACATTTTGAGGTTGAGGATCATCTATGAAGTGCAATAATTGAATTTTTCTGCATGGAGTCATAAGTAGTTTTGAACAAGTTATTCTATTACAAACTTTCATGATTTCTATTTTATGCACAGTAGGAAAATAATTTTCTTCTGCATACATGCCTTCTATATATGATTTAAGAGAATTTAAATGAAGAGTTTAATCATTTCTGGTGACTTTAACATTATACTTTCTCATTAAAAATTATGTATTTTTATTACTGCACCTTCCATGACTCCCAAGTCTCATTTCCTTAATGAACCTTGAAGCTTCTAAGAGTTTTTACAGTTTGGCCATAACCTAACTTTAGAGATTCATATCTTATTGCTCCTTTTCAATAGACTGTGCTGTAACAAGCAGCATTGTCTGGTTTCCCCAAGAGCCGCTTTTATTCCTTCTGTCTTTGCACATACTATTCCTTCTACCTGAAATATCCTTTTCTCCCATTCTGAAAGAATATCTACTCTTCTTTTAGGGCCTAGCTTGGATACCACTTTCTTTGTAAGGCCTTCTCTTACTCTTACAGCAAAAGTAATCATTATGTATTAAATAAGGTAAAATTAGCTTCTTTGGTAGGTGGTAGATGTAACCTCAAAATCTCAATGGCTCAACATTGGAAAATTATCTCTCATTCACTAAATTCTAAAATACCAGTGGGTAACTCTCAAAGAATGATTTGTGGACCCAGCCTTCTTCCATCATGGGGCTCTGCCACCTTCAACACCTCTGTCTTCTGGGGTTACTTCTTTGAAAGGGTGAAGGCACAGTGTGGATTGCCTAGAACATCTTTATGGGCCAGAAAGTGGCTCTGATCACTTTTGTTCTCATTCTGTTGGCTAAAACTCAATTATAAGGCACCAAGAAATAATATTCTTCCTATGGACCCAGGAGGAGGAGGAATTGGGTTTGATGAGCACATAAAGGTTTGTGCTGCACATCCTCTCAAGTATTTCCACTACTATTTTCCAAAAATGTTTTTAATATAACACATTAATAAGCCTTTCTGTCTTATCTTTTTTATGTATATGTTGGTTTGCAAAACTGTAACGGGAGCCCATTGAAGGTGAGGTTTTCCCGTCCATTTTTATAATTCCCATAATCAGTAGAGTCATAGCGTTAACGCTGAATGAATGCCTAAATGTTCTGTGTGAACGAAAATACATTGTTATTGCAGGTTCTAATCAAAGTCCACGCGTGTGGTATAAACCCAGTGGAAACATACATTCGTTCTGGTACTTACAGAAGAAAACCACTCTTACCCTATACTCCTGGTTCCGATGTGGCTGGCATAGTAGAAGCTGTTGGAGATAATGTATCCACTTTCAAGGTATTACATTTTAAATTATTTCCATTTTGGTTTAATATTTTTCTTAGAATATTTTCACATAGCTTTAAAATGTGTCGTTAGTCTTTAAAAGGCCCCGTTACAGATTAAAGAGAGCATTTGCGGTGATGAGCACTGAGTGTTGTATGGACGTGTTTGAGTCACTGTATTTGTACACCTGAAACTCGTATTACACTATCTGTTAACTAACTGGAATTTAAATAAAAACTTCAAAAAAAAATGAAAGGCCCCATTACACAATTTCTGCCACTTGGGGGACTCCTCTATTCAAAAAAGAGATTGGCTTTTATCTAGAGGTCTTCCTAGTTTCCATTGTTGGGGATTAGCACTGGGTAAATTCTGTATCTTCACATTCTCACAGAATTCAGCTGTGATCCTTTTGATGTAGGAGAAATATGTAAGGACAGAAAATAGGCAAGGAAATTATACTATTTCCTCTCAATAATACACAAGCCAACATAATGTTTAATTCTTTTTATAAATTTAGTTTCATAAGATAAAGGAAAGGCCAATTCTTTCGAATAATAAGTAAAAGATGAAAAGAATGCCAGGTCAACTATACATTTTTGGAGCTCTGACTCAGATCAAGGTGACTGAGTCAATGAAAATATTATGATCGGAGCTTTTGTTATTTATATGCCAAAAGAAATCTAAAACATGGATAGTATATTCATGTTCCAGCATCTTCCCTCATAATTCCTTGACCTGCTCCACTGTGGCAGCACATTTACCAAAATTGGACCGAGACAGAGAAGATTAACGTGGCCTCTGCACAGGAAGGCATTCCGATTCCAATGGCTGTGCTCCCCTCAGTCCGTGGAGGTCTGGCTTCTGCCCTCATTGCTCCACTGAAACGATTCTTGCTAATGCAGCTAATGGCCTCTCTATTGCTAGAGTTAATGGGCCCTTTTATGTCATTATCTCTCTTGACTTCCTGGTGACATTTGACACTGTCAGCCACTTAACTTTTTCTTTAAATTTTTTTTTTTCTTTCAGCTTCTATGACATCATTTTCTCCTGTCCTTTTCCCCACTTCCTCCTAGGCATTGTTTTTCAAGCTGCTTTTTCTCGGGATGTTCCTCAAATTTCAGAATTGCCCGTTCTCAATCTCGTTTTACACCTCTGCTTTTGGTATTCTGTGCCTTCTTCAGGATGGTTTCCATGATCACATGTGATATCTTTAGGTTAGAATTTTCCACAAAGCTGTGAACCTGTCCTGTCTAATAAGGTAGCCACTAGCCACATGTGAATTAAAATTCATATTAACTTGAAGTAAAATAAAGGAGTTAGTTCCTCAGTCACACCAGCGACGTTTCAGATGCGTATAGCCCCTGTTTGTAGTGGCTGCCCTACTGGACAGTGCTGACACAGAACGTTTACATCTTCACAGAAAGTTGTGTGGGAGATGTGGGAGATGGGACCCACGCCACCAGCCCTTGGTAACCTCATACACAGTGTGTCTAAAACAGAGCTTACCTTTTGTCATATCAGATCTGCTCTTCTCTTGTGCGACTGTGTTGGTGACGTTGGTGGTTTCACTCCCTGTCACTCAGATTCCCCTCACTAGGATGGTTTTCTCTCGCGTCCTCCTGTGCCCACTGCCTGGAGTTCAGATTATGCTGCCTAGTCTCTTACCTGGGTATCTGTAACGGATACCTAACTGACCTCCTGCCCTCCTTCCTCCACGAATCTATCCCTGCTCCATAAGGGGTGTGTTCGGAAATGTAATCAATTGTTGTATGGTTTAATTATTAGGTCAGTTCCTTACAGATTTCAGAGTATTGCTGAGAGTGCTTATGTTGTGATAGAAGACTTTCCTGCTCTTTCCTACTGTCCTTCTATTCCCATCTCCATTCCTTCTCACCCTGCACTTTATTTTTTAGTAAAGCTGTTCTTTCCTGCATACCCCATGGTCTTCCTTCTCTGTCTTTGCTCATTTTGGTTCTTCTGCCTGGCAGAATTAAACTGAAACTTATAAACATTGGTGCAGGGGCTTTTACCCTCCAGCTTTAGTTCCTTTTCATTGTATCTCTGAAACTATTACCTTCCATGCATTAGACTACTTACTCACTGGGCACAAGTGCTAGTGGTTTCTCAGCATCTATTCCTGCCACTGATTCTTTGTTTACTTTGTTTCTTTCACTCATAATAACTTTTTTCCATTTCATTTTTCAAAATCTTGTCCAGTTCCTCAAGACCTATCTTAAATCTTAGCTTCTCAATGAACCTATTTTTGATTCTTTAACTTAGAAATAATTCCTTTCTTTTCCTGGGACTTAATCTTTGATGGTTCATCATGTTTTCTTGCATTGTAGTTATTCCTATCCTTTCCTTTTCTCTCTGCCTAGAGTTTAAGATCCTTTTGATGGGGGAAGTTGTTTTGTTATTAGTATCCATCACAGAACTCAAAGTCCTGCTTTCCATAGTGAATTCTTAGAACGTGTTTGAATTATATTGCAATCTGTGCAACATCTTTTTAAGCTGTAAAAACAGGATTAATCTTAACACATTCATATTTGACCATTTGCAAGTGGCACTGTAAGCAGTGACACTTGTCTTTGACTTCTGGATGCCTTTTGAATCTTTTCTGTTTCTATCCCACTGCATAGGGCTATTACTTTTTTTAGATCTTTTTTTTTTTTTACAGGACAGATTTAAGTACCGTGAAAGTTATTGCCTTAATGTTTTGCTTATTCCAAGGAACATTTACATTTTTTTCAAGAAAGGGGAGTCCAGGCTGGTGTTTATAGTAGCCAGTCTGATTTCCCTAGCGTGCAGGTCATTTTGGGCAGGCTCTAAGGCTTCCGTTGTGCCTTAACCTCACCCTCAGATATGCACATGCTTTCCAATAGCAAGAACCCAGCAGAGTTTACTGAGAGTTTACTGTGTTTCTGATGCTGTAACAAGTGAAGAAGCCTGTCCCGGCTCATCTTGCTGTCAGGATCCAGGCATAGTCTCCTGCTCTTGGTGTATGCATAAAAAATGAGGGAAGGAATGCAGAGGTGAAGAAACCCGGGGGAAGGATTTAGAACAGGTATTTGGTGTGTGGAAGAAACCTTACATTTTATTTATTTCTTCTTCCTAGTATTTCGGGAAAAAAAATAGTTGAATTGCCCTTTACTAACTGCTTAATCTGAGCAAATTATTGAACTTCTTTGTTCCTAGATTTCTTCATTTGTGTAGTGGAATTAATCTAAAGTGGTGATAAGAAAAGTACTTACCTCATAGGCTCTTGAGATGATCAAATTAGACAATACTCATTAGACTCCTAATACAGTGTCTTGCACAGTAAGGTCTCTTGGTAAAGGTTAGTTGTCTTCTCATTTTACCATTCTGGAGGTTTTCTTTCCTTTCCTTTTTTATTTTTTCCTATTTTCCTTAAGTTTTCTTCCTGGTTTCTATTAATAAAACATTTAAGAATGTTCAGTATGCTGCAGATACTTTTATGCGACCCTAAGATGGAGAAAACAATACATAAATACTTATTCATTGTTATAAAAGTTGCATTAGAAAGGATTAGACCCATTTGACATCATTTTTAGTCCCTGCTGCATTTATCAATTTCTTGCTTTCCCCAGAAAGGTGACAGGGTTTTTACTACTAGCACCATCTCAGGGGGCTATGCCGAGTATGCTCTCGCAGCCGATCACACCGTTTACACGCTGCCAGAAAAACTGGACTTGAAGCAAGGAGCTGCCATTGGTATTCCCTACTTTACTGCTTATCGAGCCCTGCTTCACAGGTAATGACACACACGGTCGGTCATACAGCCAGTATGGCCTGCCTTCCTACCGCGTGTCCATGTCTCTCATATTTAGTTGCCATTAAGCATTTATGGACTAGAAACTGTGCTAATTTGGGAGATTATTCTAATCACTGGGGATACAAAGAAGAGCAAAACGCTGTCATTGTCTTTAAGATGCTGACAGTCTAATTAGAGAGACAGACATGAGAATAATAATATTGATGTATAATGTGGAAAGTACAGTGGTGTAGATGTGCATAGGGATTTATGGGATGATAAGGGATGTAACAGTGGTGATGAGATAGGGCTTCCTGCCAAGATGTGAGGCTTGGATTATTTTAAAGTCATGGTTCAAAAATCTTGTTATCCAGCCTTAGAAACTAATTGCTGCAATTTAAAAATACCATGTAGGGCCCTTCCCTAGACCCACTGGTCAGTTTCCACGGCTGGGATCTGAGAATTTATATATATATATATTTTTTTTTAAAGATTTGATTTTTAAGTAATCTCTGTACCCAACATGGGGTGTGAACTCACAACCCAAAGATCAAGAGTCACATGCTCCACCAACTGAGCCAGCCAGGCACCCTTCTGAAATCTGTACTTTAATCAGGGAGTTTTCTTGGGGAAGAATACCTGGTGGTGGGGGGGGGGGTGCGTAGGCAGAGGAAATTCTGGACAATGGGAAAAGCCTGGTGTTGGGGAGGACTATCATGATATTTAAGGAGAGCTATAGCAATTTGATTTTGTTGGATAGAATATTTCAAAGCAAAGAGTGGTGTTGCATTAGGTTGGAATATAGTAATCTTTTAATAAATATTAGCTGTCACATGAAATAGGTAGGTTTCAGATTGTAAAAAGCAAGATGATAGAGCTCACACACTGTTCTGTAAGGGATTGGGGTCATGAAATGTTTTGTTCAGGAGAATGATACTGTTATATGAGTGTTTTATTAAGATTACCTGTCAGCTATATGAAGGATGGATTCGATGACAGGAATGGAGAAAGAGATGGGAGGGTCTTATACGAGTGTCCTTTAGGCAAAATACTTAAGGGCCAGAGCAAGAGCCATGGTAGAAAAGGTGTAAGGGAAAGGACGCTATTAGAGGGTAAAATCACGTGTGTTTGGTGACTGTTTTCTGTGGAGAATGAGAGAGAAGATGAACTTACAGATACTTCTAGCTCTTTAGGTTGGATAATGTTGAATTATGACAAAGAAAAGAAGGAAAAAGTTTGGGACGCCTGGGTGGCTCAGTTGGTTGGACGACTGCCTTCGGCTCAGGTCATGATCCCGGAAACCCGGGATCGAGTCCCGCATCAGGCTCCCAGCTCCACGGGGAGTCTGCTTCTCCCTCTGACCTTCTCCTCGCTCATGCTCTCTCACTGCCTCTCTCTCAAAAAATAAATAAAATCTTAAAAAAAAAAAAAAAAAAAAGAAGGAAAAAGTTTCAAAGGGAAGCTTGGTCCAGTTTTGGAGTTGAAACCAAGATAGGCATTGTGATGGGGAAGATCAGAAACCTGTTGGGTGAAATTATCTGAAGCCTAGAGACTAAAGATGTCAACATGGGGCTGTCAGCCGGTGGGTGGGAGTTGACAAGATGAAAGTGACTGAAATCCTTCAGGGAGTGAAGAACAGTGGAGTGAGAGTAGAAAGTTAGAGAACATCAGGATGTAGGAGTATAGTCAGAGGTAGGGGAAAGAGTCTTAAGAGACCAGACGGAGTGTTTGCCAAGGCCAAGGGTGTCTAAAGGTCATGGTGTCTATTAAACACCTGTTAAGTTCATGTTCTTTGAAGACAGGAAGACTTGGGTTACAGTACTGTCTTCTACTAGCAGCCATGTGACTATGGTCCAGTTACTTTCCTGTCTCGGCTGAGGTTTACTGGTTTGAAAAACGTGAATACTAATAACACCTCCTTCCTAGAGGTGTGGTGAGAATTCAGTTAGGTCATACCTGTTAAGCTCAGTACAGATCCTGGTGCAGAGTAAATATTCCTTCAGTGTTGATAGTGTTAGGGGCAGTAGTTGATGTCACTACCAAGAAGGAAAGCTAGCTGTCAAATGCAAGAGTGAGGTGTGTTTGGAAAAAAGAGCAGTTGGGCTTAGCAATTTGGAGGTGATTGGTGATTTGAGTCAGGTCACTTTCAGTAGAGCGGTGAGACAGAAGTTTGAGTGGGCTGAGGAAGGAGGTGGAATTAGGTTCCTCAAATGGAGGTAGTTAGGGAGGAGGAAGTAGAAGAGTACTTGGGAATTTGTGAGGACAAAAGGTTAGACGGGAGATGAATATGTCTATAGCTGAGGAACGATCTAGCAGAGGGAGCAATGGAAGGTTTGGAAGAGAGAGTGGAGTGGCAGGTGGTGGGATAGAAAGACGTAGAACACATGTGGAGAGATTGGCTTCAGACATCAAAAGGACAGCTCTTCTGCTAAACCTAGAAGAGGTAAAGATGGTATAACTCTGGAAAAGTTTGTGGGTAGGAAGAGGTGGAGTGTTGAAGGGACTCACAGGAGATTGCCTCACTTTTCATCATGAAATAGGAGGCAAAGTGATCTTTTGACAGTCAGGATGGAAGTGGCACCAAAATGCATGATCACATGATTTGATTATTTTTTTTTAAATAGTACATCACCATTTGGATAGATTATCAAGGAAGTTAGATTTTAACATTAATCCAGGGCTGGAGTATCAGTGGCATAATGCAGTAGCGTGAAGGAGGTGAGAGCACGGGAGATGAAGAGAGAGGAGTTGGGTTAACCTACCATGGGGTCCTGGCTGGCTAGTGCAGGAAGCAGGACCAGGAGGAACTAGTGGGCAGAAATTGAGCAATCTGGAGACAGCAATCTCTGGGAAATTGAAGAAGATATGTTGAGAGAATATGGGCTTACCGAATTAGGAGATTACTATCGTAGCACTGGTTATTAGAGTCTGATATATTTCTTCAATAGAGTGGTTAAGGGTGGTTACCAGGTTCTACCTTGGGAGAGAATTCAGGGGAGAATTCAGAAATTGTGATTCAAGGTTTTCTTCCCAGAGAGTGTTGAAATCTGTTAGATTAGGGCTGACTTTGGGGTGGAAGAGAAAGCCTACATGCCAGGTACTAATCTTCAGTGACTGGGAGGGAGCATGGAACAGCAGCTTGGAAGGCCGGGCCAAAGCTCGTGCCCCCGGGGGGAGATGACTATATTTGCTGGGATTCTCCAGAGGAACAGAACAACAGAACATGTATGTACATATTACATACCTATATACAGAGAGCGAGAGAAAGAGATTGATTTGTGGAGGCTTGGTGAATTTAAAGTCTGATAGGGTAAACTGGCAGGCTGGAGACTCAGGAAAGAGCTGCAGTTCAAGTTCAAGGGCAATCTACCAGCAGAAGCCCTTCCTGCTCCAGAAGTCAGTTTTCGTTATCTTAAGGCCTTCAACTGATTGGATGAGGCCCTACAGAGACATTCAGAATCATGTTTAACTAAATTCTGGCCCCAGGCCCAGCCAAGTTGACACATAAAATTAACCATCACAATGACTCTGCAAGGGTTGAAGGATCCTGGCAGTGGGATCTGGGAGAGGGTTAGCTTGCTTTTTCACCACCCACTTCACTGTGGTCCAGTTACTTTCCTGTCTCAGCTGAGGTTTAGGAGGATGTACTCTTAGTGTTTGAGGGGTTGTTTGTAAGATTCTTAAAGGAGCCGTTATTGGAAAAAGTATTTCATATCCCACAGTATGGTATTGGTAATCCTACTCCCTTACGTTTATATTTTACTTTTTAAAATGTCAGAGTGTTTTGGTAATAGTTATCTTAGTTTATCATTTCAGACTCACTGCTCTCAGGCCCTATTTCTAAACAAGAGAATTGTAAGAAGTTTCATTTACTGCTCATGATTGCCGTTTGCCAGCTGTTGGTCTGCAGCCTTGAGCACGACTCAGGGTCATTGTGTTCTTAGTCCCAGACTGAACAGAACGTCTGTCCAGTGTGGCCACCCCCTATTTTTCTAGGAAGTAAGAGATCCTCCCTGAGAATCAGATCTGGATCACAGAACAGCTGCTGGATTGGGACATTAGCACTTGTCCATCCAGAGTAATAAAGCATCCCCTAACTGTCTTGCTGCGTGTGCCTTATTTTTCGGTATAATGAACCAGAAGTGGAAAAAGTATGTCATTTCACTGAAGGATCTAGACATTTTTTGGTGTGACAGGATTGATCATATTTCTGACTGTCGTACCACTGCGGATTCAGCATTGCTCTCTGAAACCTGGGCTTAGAGGCTGTGTGACCTGATGTTCAAAGGCATGGAGAAGAAAAAATGGTTTCTTAAATCATCTAACTTCTGTGTTTCCTTGGGCATTACCCTGGACTTATCATAACCCTCTTTTGAGACACTTTCTGTGGGAATGAATGAGAGACTCCAGGTCCTCTAGGTTTAGCTCTTTCACTTCACGAACCTCCAAAGACTGTAGCCTCCCAGAGGGAAGGTAGCACCTGATGTGCTACCAGCATACAGCACTGTGCCTGGAACATAATAGGTTCCCATTAAATGTTTGTTGAATGAACAAATGAATTTCATGTTTTCCTTTGTCTGTGACTGAAGAACCCTCATTTGATACTGTGAAGATCGGAGAATATTTTGGGCTGTAGAGCAGAATGAGTTTCTTGTTTGGGGAAGTGTTAGCTGAACTGGGGGTAGAATTTCCTTAAGAATGACAAACACCTAAGCTTCATTATCTTCAAAGTGAGGTGATGAACCCTTGTCTTTTTTTGCAGTGCCCGTGTGAAAGCTGGAGAAAGTGTTCTGGTTCATGGGGCTAGTGGAGGAGTAAGTATTTGTTTATTTTTAAGTTTATGTTTAAAGGAGCTTATGTGTGTAAGTTTCACATTACATTTCTTTTCAGTCATTTTTAAAAGCCAAGTTAATAAATATAGTCAGTATTTGTAGTCAATAGATTCCTCTCTGTAGTAAAGCTTCTTAAAATGCTGTCTTCTGAAGGTGATTCCTTGTCATTAGTTTAGCATTTCTCGGTTAATACATTCAACAGATCACCCCATTAAAAATGTCTGTGTTGGGTTTTCTACCGGTGTCGGGTGTGGACCAAAATAAACTAGCTTTGTTTTTGCCTTCAAGTAGCATATGTTATAAGAGTATTTATTTAGAATTTTAAATAGTTGTTTAAAGTTAATACTAATTCCATATTCCCTTAGATAAGGAAACTAAGGCTCATTAAAGCTTTACCTGTATTGCCCCAGACAGCACGGCAAAGCCACAGGGTGAATTCTCAGACCCTTCTATCTCCCGTCCACTATTCGCCTGCTGTGCTTTGATGACATTCATGGAATGCACGGAGTACATCTGTGTCCTTAACACCACAACCCTTGGCTTAAAATGCTAATGTGGGTGGGGGAGGGGACCGAGAACTTTAAAATAAGCCCTTCAGTGAAATAACCCAACACAGGGCTGTCAGAAGCTTCTTCAAGAAACCGGCTGTCAATCTGCCTCTGAGGAGCTTAGAGAAAAAGTTAGAGCTCTGAGGTTGGAATTTAACAAGAAATCCACATGACCTCTATCCTGCATGTGGAGGCTTTAGAAATTTTGGAGATGAGATTTCACGTTTGTTTTTTTTTTTTAAGTACAGGGCCTGGGGCTAGATGGCTTACCTTGAGGAAGCTGGTTAACCCTTTCAGAGCATCATGTATTCCTCAGAGTAGTTGAAAGGAGTAGCGTGTTAAATGACACGTTGTTCTGGGAATAATGAATGGCATCCTGAAAATGTGAAATTACCTCTAAAGGTGGCCTGGTAGTACAGAGCATTCAGCCTATTGTGTTTCTGTTACTTTAAATAGATGAAGCACAAGGTTCCACACTTAGCCTCCTGTCTACGTCAGATATATCTGTTCTGAAGGATTTCACAGATCAGAGTGTTTACTAAAAAGACTAAGATGGACTTTTGGGGACTTGAGAAAATATGACAGATATACCTTGTCAAAAATTCCCATTGCTTAGCTCCACCAAAGAGGCTACTTTTGGGTTAAATTAAATTTAACCCAAAATAACTAAAGGATCTGTCATACTTGCATTTATTTAAATTGCTTTGGCTTTCAGAGAAGTAACCTGGTGCTCTATATAAAAGGGAGAGGTTTCATAGGAAAAGGAAAGAAGAATTTAAAGAAAATCTTTTTATTCCCTTTACCCTCATGTAAAAAGCCCAGTCACTTCACCATGATTTAAAAAAAAAAAAAAAAAAAAAATTTAAGGCAAAATCCACACTGTTCTCTGAGCTGGCTGAGTTTGTTAAATCCTTGGCTAGCAGGGATAGGCTGGCGGCCTGGTGTGAGAAGCGCTTCTGATCCTCCCTGCCCTACCAGAGGGAAATAGTACTGGGTTTTGTCTTGCTTCTGTTTGTACTTTCTGACCTCATTTAATTCAAATTCCTCTGGGATTATGTTGTGTATTTAAAATGGTGTGGAATTGATGAACACAGCTGTTATCCAGATACGTTGGTAGGGAGTGCCCTATTTTAGTGTCAGCAAAGTAAATAGAAGAAAAATAGTTGGCACATAATGGTACATAATCTGTTGAAGTACTGTTGCTGGTATAATTGTTGACAAGAAGAGCATAAACAGTACCTTCAGAACAGCTCTTAAATGCCTCTTTAGAGCAGAAGGAGATATATTTACATTAAATCTTTAGTTCAGATATAGTTTTATTAAAGGCCTGTGGGTTTTTTTTGTTGTTGTTGTTGTTTTTTAAAGTAGCAAAAATCAATACTGCTAACTCCATACATACTGTATTGTATTTCATGGAATTGGATGTCTCTCTGACTCATGAGACGGTGAGTCCCAGGCATTTGTTTGTTTGTTTTGGTTAAATCAAACAGATCCCTGCCAAAACCCAACTGAGTTCAGACTCGACACTCCCATATGCCATACAATCTTTACAGTCTATTTCAGGCCTGGGAGTCTGTGATTCTGTTACAGTTTTAATCAGTTTCTATCATCATTTTTCATCTTAATTCTTTTCTGTCATGCCCAATCCATAATGGTTTTACCTTCCTCTGAATCACTGGTTATCGCTGAGGGGTGGTTTGGCATCATCCCATCTCCCCCTTGAACATTTGGGGCAGCGTCTGGGGACATTTTTGGTTGTCACTGGGTGGAGGGGCTGTGGTGTCTAGTGGATAGAAACCAGACATGCTGCTAAACATCCTTCAAAGCATAGGCTAGCCCCTGCAACACAGAATTGTCCAGCCCCAAATGTCAGTAGTGCTAAGTTTGAGAAGCCCTGCTGTAAATGTATGTGGACACTTCTCTGTACCATTCATGTGGCCTGTAACCAAACATAGGTTTCCTAGTCCTGCAATTAAAAAAACAAACAAAGCTGCTTTTGTCTATATTCCTTATATGCTTTTTATTTCTCCTTTATTCTAAGCACATTTATATAGTGCTCTAGTGATTTCATGCAGTCCACGGCTTTAAATACCATCTATAAGTGATGAATCTCAAATTTAAATTTCCAACTCTGGATGCTCCCAAGTCCACATGCATATTCAGCTAATTATTGCATATCCTCAGTTAAGTGAGCAAATATAGCTCAGCATTTGCAAAGTGAATGCATGCTCCTCTGCCCACATCTTGCACTGTCTCCCATGTGCCCTACCCTCAAGCCACGTTGACCCTCTTTCTGTCCTTTGAATACCCCAAGCTCATTCCCATGTCACCAGGTGAACCAGGACCATTCTGCCTACAACATTCTCCATCAGGCTTTCCAGATCTTCACACGGCTTGTCCCTCACTTGACTCAGGTCTCATCTCTTCAGAGTTGCCTTTCTTGGTGACCTCACTCATCCCTCTGCCTATCTCCAATAGGCTAGGTTTTTTTTCATAGCACTTTCTCGTAGCTAAATTTATTTTATTCATTAATTTATGTGTTTATTATTTTCTCCCTTTCTCAGAATATAAGTTTCTTACATGAAGTAGCATGTCTACCATATAGTAAACAATAAATGGTCATCATATGAATGAATGAATGAATTTGCTCATATACCTGTCTCTTCTACTTAAAGATGTCACGTTTGTCATTTAGCATTTTATATGTACTGTTAAAGTATGAAGTCAGTGAGCAAGTTTTGAATGTCTTTAAATCCCTTACCTTTTGCACAAAGTAGGTGCTGAGTAAGCATTTTGATACAGTGGTTAAAAACTCAAGCCCTGCAGACTGAATTAATCCAGCTCTGTGATTTGGCCATGTTCCCATCTCTGTGACCTGGTCAGGTTACTTATATTTTCTGAGCTTCAGTTTTCTCATCTGTGGAATATGGACAACAGTAATATCTACCTCCTAGGCTTATTGTGAGGATAAAATAAAGCAATGCATAGATAAAGCAATGGATAAGGATAAAATAAATAATTGTGTGGTACCTGACACATTATAAATACTCAGTAAAAGTTAGTTATTGTTGTTTTTCTTTCTTCATACCTTGTCATAGACTCGGAATTCTTTAAGGATAGGGTAGGACCTAGAAGAACCTTAAGTTTATTACATATATTTAATAAATATTTATAGGGATGCCAAGAATCAAAAACTAGGTGTTTAAATTTTGTTTTTCAGGTTGGACTAGCAGCATGCCAAATTGCTAGAGCTTACGGCTTAAAGGTTTTGGGCACAGCTGGTACTGAGGAAGGACAAAACATTGTTTTGCAAAATGGAGCCCATGAAGTGTTCAATCACAGAGAACCTAATTATATTGATAAAATTAAGGTAAAATTATTCTACAGTTTTATAAAAGTAGATTTTTACTTCTTGGGTGACTTACTTTTTTTGGTGAGCTCTTTTCTTAACAACCACTCTCTTAAAATTGTTTGCTGTTTTTTTTTTTTTTTTAATGTCTATGTGTGTTTCACAGTTTTAGTAAATTAAAAAGCAGAGATGTCTAATTTTCAAACCTTTACTCTCATCTGTCCTGTTTATGTTTATCAAATAAAACCTAGCCTTTCCAGAGTCTTATAGCTATCAAAATTGGTACTCTTTAATGTAATCATATTTTAAGTAAAGTCACAGCTTTGTATTGAGAGCCCTGGGTATTCTTTTCTTTTTTTAGATTTATTTATTTTGTTTTGTTTTAATCATTTAAATTCAGTGACCATATAGTGTATTACTGGTTTCAGAGGTACAAGTCTGTGATTCATCAGTCTTATATAACACCCAGTGCTCAGTACACATGTGTCCTCCTTAATGTCTGTCACCCAGTTACCCCATCCTCCACTCCTCACCCTCCAGCAACCCTCAGTCTGTTTCCTATGATTAGGAGTCTCTTCAGGTTTGTCTCCCTCTCTGGTTTCGTCTTGTTTCATTTTTTTTCCTTTCTTCCACTATGATCCTGTGTTTTGTTTCTTAAATTCTACATATGAGTGAGATCATATGATCATTGCCTTTCTCTGACTGACTTATTTTACTGAGCATAATATCCTCTAGCTCCATCCACATTGCTGCAGATAAGCAAGGTCGCATTTTTTGATAGCTGAGTAATGATTCCATTGTAGATATATACCACCTCTTCTTTATCCACTCATCTGTCAGCGGATTTATTTATTTTAGAGATAGAGAGAGTGAGTGTGGTAGAGGGAGGCAGAGGGGAGGAGCAGAGGGAGAGGGACAGAGATACTCAAGCAGACTCCATGCTGAGCATGGAGCTGGGACATGGCTCTATCTCATAACCCTGAGTTCATGACCTGAGCTAAAACCCAAGAGTCAGACTGCACCACCCAGGCGCCCCTCCCCGCCTTTTTTGATATTCGTAGATATTGTGAAATGATCAGCACAATAAATTCATTAACATCCAACACCATACATAGTTACAAAATTTTTTTTCTTCTAAGAACTTTTAAAATCTACTCTTTGTAACTTTTAGATCTGTGATACAGTCTTATTAACTATGGTCACCAGGCTATACTTTACATCCCCATGACTTTTTTTTTTTTTTTAAACTGGAAGTTTCTACCTTTTGACCGTATTCACCCATTTCAATCACTTCCAATCCCCTGCCTCTGGCAACCACGAGATTTTCTAACCTAATTTCTGTTGGTATAATTTTTCATTGGAAGGTCAGGTACCTAGAGATTACAAACTGGCTCTGTATAGACTAGGGAAAAAAGTTGATTTCTTAATTGGATGCCAGGGAGGAATGAATAATCATTTCCCTCATCCAGAGCAGGGAGGTAGGCTTTAGTTAGTCGTTGCGTATAGTTCATTGTTAGAGCAGAACTCAAGCAGATTCTGAAGTTCTCTGTTTGCACTGTAGTAGCAATTTACTAAACACTGATTACTTTGCTAAACTTCAAATTACTTGCTTATGTTGAGGCTTAAAATTTTCCAGGTACTGATTACTGTGTAACCTCAGCCATTACAAATGGAGGAAAATATGAGGAAGAGTGTATTTATTAGAACTAAATCATCTTGCCAAAAAACTGAGTAAAGCTACTCCTTTGTGTATGTCTAGGAAACCTAGAATTAATTGAATATTCACTCCTGATACCATCATCCAAGAGTATTTACAAAGATGAAAAATGGCCAGTTATTTTAAGAATATGTTTTTGTTTTGCAGACATATAACTTTAAGACCCTGAAGTCTTATGGCTTCTTTCTCTTCTACTAGGTCCTTCTGCTTAAGTCTCTCTCATTCTCCAGATCACTCCCTTGCCCTTTTACCATACCCTTCATCCCCTCTACCACCAGCACTTCTTGAAAAAGCAGTGAGTACTTACTCCTTTTACTTCCTTACCTCCCATCACCTTCCACTGCATTTTGCTTGTCAGAGGTCACTGGTGAGCTCCTAATTATCCATCTGCTGCTTTTGACCTGGCCTCATCCTGTGTGATTTTTTTTGGCAGCAGCTGACCCTGACCACATCTCCTGGAAGGTGGTTCTCTTCTTACTTCCCTGACTTCATTTGCAGTCCCCTTCCTCCTCATAATACTTAAATGTTGCTGTTCCTTAGCTTTTCCCCTTGGTCTCGTATCTTCCGTGATGCGAGACCTTCCTCCTGATCAGTCTCATCTATACCCATGGCTTCTGTTTGTGCCCACATCCTGCTGATTTCCAGCACTGTTTCTGGCCTGCATTTCCTTCCTTCATGCCATCAGCCTGCTGGATGTGGCCACTGGTCTCCTCATCTGAGACAGTCCCACGTTTCATTTTTTATTCCTATCTTTTAATCACCGTTCTCCTTCCTACCCGTTAGGTTGGTCACCTCCGTCTGTCAGTTTCTACTCTGACGTGCCTTTCAAATATGTCTCCCTCTTCGTTCTCATCTCTGCTGTGACTTAGTTTAGTCCTCATCTTCTCCAGGTTTGTCTGTTATTTATAACTGACCTAGTAGCCCCTTCTGTCTTCACAGTTTACTGAATTATTTGGTTCTCCTTTAAAAAAAAAAAAAAATCTCCAGAAATAACTAAAATGGAAGCTCCATGAGGGTAGGAATTTCTTTCTTTCTTGTTCCCTGCTGCACCTTCAGTGTCTAAAACAGTGTCTGGCACAAAAATTAATTAATGAACACCTGCCCCCCCCCAAAGTCTACACCCTTTAACATG
The DNA here is from genome assembly GCA_004024625.1 of Mellivora capensis. Taxonomy (NCBI): domain Eukaryota; kingdom Metazoa; phylum Chordata; class Mammalia; order Carnivora; family Mustelidae; genus Mellivora; species Mellivora capensis. The sequence continues at coordinate 52,048 of PISX010001727.1, read as the reverse complement.
GCATTTGATGCATGTTCCCAGCCCATAGCAGTTGACACTCACCTCTACTTCTTCCTCTCCCCCTACCCGCCTTCCGAAACACATGCCCCAGCTCCACTGGGATACTTTCTAATCCTGACTTGGACTCTTAGGCCATAGCTCTTCTGTTTTCTCTTTATTCTGCCTTAGGTGTAGTATCTGCTGGCTCCTCTTCTTTCCTTTTTGCTTAAGGAACTCCTGTTCACTCCTCAGGGCCCAGGACATCATCTCTGTGGAACTTCCTCTGATCATTACAGGTGATCAGACTTATAGCTTTGTTTTTCTCTATAACCTATAGTTTATTTCCATTGTCACAGCACTTAGCCCATCCCATCATGGCCTTGACTGCAGTATGTTTCCATCTTTCTCCCTAGCTTTGTTTTGAGTTCTCTGTGTCCATCTTTGAATCCCCAGTACTTAACAATGCCTGGCACTGGTATTCTTTTGTTGTTGTTGTTGTTGTTGTTGTTGTTAAATAAAATGAGTATAAGGTATATATGTATAACTTATTTAAGAGAAGAGCCAGTTTTGGATGTTGCAAACCAACATCTCTGAAAACCCAAAAGAAAAGAAGTAGTATGGCAGGCTGATTATAAATCACTTGGGACAAAACTAAATGCACACAAAGAAAATACTGCAACACCAGACAGCCAATGATTTCCTTCTTTTGTCTTTCATTTCATTTCATTCCATTCCATTCAAAAAGTGGAAGCCTTTTTGGGATTTGGGATTTGTTGTTTGCTTCTCTGTGAAAATACGTTTTGAGGGGCACCTGGATGGCTCAGTGGATTAAACCTCTGCCTTCGGCTCAGGTCGTGATCTCAGGGTCCTGGGATCAAGTCCCGAATCGGCTCTCTGCTCAGCAGGGGGCCTGCTTCCCTCTCTCTCTGTCTCTCTCTCTGCCTGCCTCTCTGCCTACTTGTGATCTCTCTCTGTCAAATAAATAAATAAAATCTTTAAAAAAAAATACGTTTTGAAAACAAAATTTTCAACTGAGGAAATGTATTTTGTAGTCAAGTTGAGTCAAAGCTCTTGAAATTTATTTAGTATAAATCTTTATCACTTTAGATGTTGTGACTGGTCCCTTGGAATTACGTCAACACTATATAATTAGATCATTTAAAAATTAGTGTTATTAGTCTTAAAAATGTAGCATTTTATGTCTTTTGAAACATATTTCTGTAATATATGGGGCTGTGATAACTGTTTTACAGGTTTTTTTTACTTGTTCTCTTATCTTTCTCTGCATTCTTTTTTATTACATAGAAATCTGTTGGTGAAAAAGGAATTGATGTGATCATTGAAATGTTAGCTAATGTAAATCTTAGTAATGATTTGAATCTTCTGTCATATGGAGGACGAGTAATAGTAAGTATTTTGGTTCTTTTACCACATTGAGGCTTTACCATAATTCAGTACTATTTTTCAGTGATCTTTAACTATAGACAAGTTGTTTTTCTTACTAGGTTGTTGGCAGCAGAGGTCCTATTGAAATAAACCCACGGGACACCATGGCAAAGGAATCTAGTATAATTGGGGTTGCTCTGTATTCATCAACTAAGGTAGGAAAAGAAGTGACTCTGATTTTGATAACTTAAACGTTGATGCAGTTTGCCTACTCAAGCAGACTGACAGTTCCAGTAGATGTTGAACTCAGTTATCTGACTGGGTGGGCATGTTAAGGATTAGTCACAACAAGATAACTGGGGTGGGGGTGAGGAGGATGTAATTTATTTTCCAAGGCAAGACACTTTTGAGAGAGAAAGGAGATGCTATTAGTAATTACTTCAGGACAATAGGGTTTTTGTAAACTGACACTGCCTCAGGCAAATTGTACTTATGGTTAGTCTGTAGAAAACTTTTTCTGTAGTTCTGGACAAATGACAAAAGCCACATATTTGTAAGGAACTGTTTATGTTCCGACTCTTAGAATCTGAAAATCTTTAATCCTTCTGAAAATTAAGTCATGTGTTCTTCTACAAAAAGACCTTTTTCTTTCATGTAGGAGGAGTTTAGGCAGTTTGCAGCGGCCCTTCAAGCTGGAATGGAAATTGGTTGGTTGAAACCTGTAATAGGTTCTCAGTATTCGCTGGAGAAGGTGGCCCAGGCTCACAAAAATATCATCCATAACAGTGGAACTAGTGGGAAAATGATTCTTCTCTTAGAATGACTAATTCTTTCATGTCTTCCTAATGTAGTTAGAGGGTTCCTGCCCCAGTTTTACTCACACTACCTTTGCTCTAATCAGCATTTGTTGGATTCAGTGAGTTTCTCATGTTAAAAAACAAGATTTATCTTTAGAGATGTGGTCATTGGAATACAATTTATTTTACAGCTCACAATATTCTTTACGCCTCCCACCTGCCTTGAATGAAGAAGTCATCATAGTAGGAAGTAGAATGTCAGTAGTCATTTGGCATTGGGTACATTACAGAAATGCCTGGTACTTGATCATTAATTCTACACCTTTGACTAAAGCAAGCTAATTCAAAATGAGGCTGTGTGGTTTCCAAGCCTACTTGTTCTTATGAGGGTTCTTTAGTATCTGGTTAGCCTAGAACTGAAGATTTTCTGGACTAAATAAGACCCCTTTTCTAAACTTTTCTCATCTGGATCTGCAAGTCTCTTGCAAGAGCAAGATAATGTCTAGAGAAATTTGTTTTTTAACAAATAGTTTTCCAGTATTTCCCTAAATATTAGTACATCCACTGTGTTGATGGTTAATTGCTCATTATCCATATATTCTGGGAAGAGGGCAGCCTTACTTTTGGTGTAGTAAGATAGGTAGGTACATAGTCTCCTGACAGATACTTCTTTATTGATTTTATTTTCAAACTAGATTTAGAATTATCTGTGTAATGGGAGTCATATGTTTTTATTTAAATTAATAAACAAATTTGACACATGAAGAGTGATCTACTTTTATCTTTATTACATGGTGACCTGCAGTAAATTCTGTAGAAAAAATAAAACCTGTGTTTATCTATTTGGTCTTGATATAGTACTTGCCTTACATCTCTTTTACATAATTCCTAATGGTTGATTTCTAACAGTGTTCTGTGCTGGAAGTCCTTATCGAAACTAAAAAAGGAATGATTTCTTAGAAATCTTGACATCAATGTCATGTGCAGGGAAATGAAGTTTGATTGTTAATTTTGTTCTTGTTTTTCTCCATATGAGCATAGCCTCCTATATGCGTACAAACACACACGCACATATACACATATATGTATAAAGAGATTTATGGAATTTTCTCATAGTTATGGGGGCTGATAAGCCTAAATCTATACGGTGGGCTAGCAGGATTTCTGTATTCCAGTATTCTTTCTCTGGGAAACCTCTTTTCATTCTGAAGGCTTTCAACCCATTGAGTGAAGTCCACCTGCATTATTGAGAATAATCTACCTAAAATCACCCGGTGACTCTTTGTAAACACCTAAACGAAACATGGCAATATTATGTTGATACATAAACCAGTCATCACAAGAAGGTGACATAGAGACACAGATGAGGGGCACTTAGTGTAGGTTGGGATTTCTAATTTCATGTTTAATATTTTTGAAGTATTTGTTAGCTGTCTCCATCCAGAGTAGCTTTGGCCCTGGAAGTACAAAATAACATGCAAGCTTCTGAAGACAGAAAAGAGGGGAGCGGGGGGGGCGGGTGGTAACATTTTATAATGTCCTTAGCTTAGCTTTCCTGAGGCAAGGGGCTATGTGTGCCAAGGGGCTTCCATAATTCACAGTGTAAAGAGCATTTTTTCTCTGCAGGATAACTATTCAAGAATAACCAAACCTGTCGGGTCGCTTTGACCTGGCTCTGCCTGCCCCCTCAGCTACGGGAAAACACATCAGCTCAAACCTTCATTATTTTTCCAACACTGCCATTTTTTAGCGTAGTGATTTTTTAAAAAAATACATCATTTGAAAATTGTCATAGGATGATTTTACTAATCCATAGGAAAATATGAGCTATTTAGGAATAGCTCATATTTGGGGAATTTCCTATATCCAAGAAAAGAGCCCAGAAATGTTAGGAATTATAAAAAAGGATCTGGATTTACTGTGGTCTAGAGTCAGGCTGCCAGGTATTGGTGGGACAGCCCATGTATGCTTTTTAAGAGTGAGTCTAAATCTCAAACCCACTGTGGGATACAAATGCTTGTCAAACATGTTAAACATGGCAGAGGTTGGCAGTCCCTGGTTATCCTTTCCCAGCTTCATGCAAAAATACCCACAAAGATTGTGACAGTACTACAAGCTAAAGAGGAAATCCTGTGCCAAAATCCAGTGGGGATTTGTATTAACTCCAGTGCCCATCATTTGATTCATTGATCAGATTAGCTGGAGAGAAGTTAAGAAGAAGCCCCAACTCAGTCACTAACTCAGGGCACAGAAGCTACACCATCTAGAAAATCAAGTCCCTGTTGCTAGCAGAGCTAGCCAGAATTGAATACTGCCCACCCGTGCAGTATTCCTCAGCCCTCTTTCACCTGCGTGATGGAAACTACAGATTTCAATTTTTGGTACAACTGCAGATTCAGGAGTGAGGGGCACTTTGCACCCCTGGATATACAGTCACCACAAAGAAGTCTTACAAATGGATGGAAGGTGGAGGATCCCTAGATTGTAGCAAATGCTGAGAGTGTATAACACTTGTTCAAAGAACATTTGGCTGTGGCAGTTAGCTAAGTGATTATCTAAGAATTGGAGCAGAAGATGCTCCTGCCTTTGTCCAGCAGGCACTGAATTAACACAGTTACTTAGGAGGCGCCTCATTCCAGATATGGATCTGAAAGGAACTGAACTCCCCTGTGAACAGGGAGGAGGCCCACTGGCCTGTAGAAACAGGGTTGTTAAAAGCATGGGTTATGGAGGCAGAAGACCTGGCTCTCCTACTGATCAGCCACAGAGTCCTGGGCAAATTACCTCATCATTCAGAATTTCCGTTTCCTCACACATAACATGGGAGTGATATCTATTGCAGCATTTGTAGCAAGTAAGCAAGTTAAAGTCTGTGAAGTACTTAGTGCTCTGGTTTGCACAAAGGAGTGTTTAAATAATTACTTTCATTTTTATCAGCCATGAAGAAGGAATAAATTGAGTTAAAGAGAAGGAATGAAAAGCGAACATCCTGAAATGTGGAAAAAAAATAAAAGGAAATTCCAAAAGCAAATTCCCATAGGAGGACAAATCAGCATAACTGACACTACTGAAAACTTTATAGGTCATATGGGTAAATTTGATCACTCTCAAAAAAATTTGATCACTCAAAAAAAAAATTAAGGCATAGCAAACGAAAGAAAAAGGAAAATACAATTTTTGAATTCTATGTGTGCTACCCCAAAGAACACAGAAAAATGAAAGAAGCAATAATTAAAACTTTCCTGAACTAACGCAAAGAGCTAAGTTTATTTACTGACAGTTTTTATTAGATCTATGCAAAATTAATGAAAACTACTAGTAATAAGACATAGCCTTTAAAATTTTTAAAAGTCACACATACAGATATTGAAAGGGAGCATACAGAAGAATCATATTTGCCATTATATTATTCAAGACCTGGAGAAGGCAAGAGAACAAATGGAAAGACTACTAATGAGTTCAGAAAGGTAGCCAATTGCATAATAAATATACAAAGGTTAATATAAACCTGTTAATCAGAAAATATAATGGAAAAACAGTCTATTCACAATAGAAGTACTACTATTACCAATTTAAAAAGCAGTGAAATATAAGTGACCAATTTTACAAAAAACATACAGGACCCTTAGAGAACTGTAAAACTCCTGGGGAACATAACATAATACTCAAAGATTTCTTAGTCAGATTCATGTATAGATTTTTTTCCCTCATACTCTGAAAATTCAAAGTAATTCATACCAAAATTTCAATAGGACTTTTTAGAAACTTGAAAAAATGTTTCTAAAGCTTTTTTTTTGGGGGGGGTGGGGGGAGGTGGGCATGGGCAAGTAGCCAGACAATTCAGAAAGGGGAGGAAAAAAAAAAGTTTGGAACAAGTCTCAACAGACATGAAATTTTTTCCTCTAAGTTAGAGTTACTAAAATACTGGTCCAAGATCAGTGGAACAAAAGAGAGTCTAAAAATGTTTCTCACTTTTGGGGGTGACAGATACAGCTTTTTTTTCTTTTAAGATTTTTTATTTATTTGACAGATCACAAGTAGGCAGAGAGGCAGGCAGAAAGAGAGAGGGAAGAAGGCTCCCTGCTGAGCAGAGAGCCCAATGCGGGACTCAATTCCAGGACCTGAGCCAAAGGCAGCGGCCCAACCCACCGAGCCACCTAGGCACCCACAAATACAGCTTTTAAGTGGGGGAAAAAGTTATTAAGAGACCTGGCTACCCATTTAGGAAAAAATAATAAGCTAGAATCTTACTTCACATGCAATATCAATAGACTTTGAGATGGTTCAAAATTTTAAATATAAATAAAATTATATAAAACAAAAACATGGTTGAGAGGTGAACAGCCCCTTACATCATTAATCAGAAGCCCAGACTATCAAAGAAAGAGCAAAATAGAAAAAATTAAAAAAGATCTGAAGTAACAGATAAAGATTAGTCATCTAAAAAAAAAAAAAAGAATTCTTCAAATTAATTAGAAAATGATGAACACCCCACAGGAGAGATGGAAATGAGTGGAAAATCAGTGCAGGAATAGATGCATACAGCCAGCAAACTTAGGGAAAGTGTTGTTCACCCTCATTAGTAATACAAGAAATGGGCACTTATGGGACTATTGATGGAAGTATACAGTTGCTTCTCTTCTGGGGAGCAGATAGAAGGTGTATTAAGTTTAAAATGTGGATCTCCTTTGACCCATTAATTCCACTACAGGCATTTGTCCTAATGAGATGGACATGTCTGTAGAGGCATATGTCAAGAATGCTTTCACTGCAGCTTAGCTAAGCATAGTAAAATATTGGAAAAAAACCAGATTGTCATCAATTAAGTGATTAAAAGCTGGTATATTTGTACAGCACAATATGATGTAGCTATTAGGATATCATGTAGATGTATAGCTACTAACATGGGAAGATGTTCAGGGCACAGTATTAAAAATATTAAGTTTAAAAAGCAGATACAAAATATGTATAATTACAGTTCTATTTCATTGTGTTTACCTATGCATTTCAAGAGATGCCTGTTAAATCCTTTTCAGAAGGGCTTGATTTAGTAGTAGAATTACAAAGATTTCCCCCTGACACTTTTTCCAACATTTTCAAATATTTTTTAGCAGAAGTTACTTCTAGGAAATCAGCAAAATTTTATTTTAAAGAAATGCTTCCTTAGGGCGCCTGGGTGGCTCAGTGGGTTAAAGCCTCTGCCTTCGGCTCAGGTCATGATCCCAGGGTCCTGGGATCGAGCCCCGCATCGGGCTCTCTGCTCCACAGGGAGCCTGCTTCCTCCTCTCTCTCTGCCTGCCTCTCCGCCTACTTGTGATCTCTGTCAAATAAATAAATAAAATCTTAAAAAAAAAAATGCTTCCTTAAATAGTAAATATTAGGAACTAAAGAATTTAATATCACAAATCAAAATAAATGACTTACTAAGTTTCAGAGCACATATATATATGTGTGTGTATATATAGAATCTTCTGTAATTATATGCCTGCAAATTCAGAATTCATTTTTATCTGGGTTGATAATTTATGGTTTATTCTTATGACATGCTCTGTAAAAAATAATGTCAGTGTATGTGTTAAATTTGTACTAAATGTATCATAACTATTTACTATATTCTTGTTTTTGAAATAATAAATTGTCCTCAGAAAATGCTTCATTTTGTTTTAATAAGATATTCAGATGATGAGAACTATCTGATCTTGGGAGAACTCTATATGTACATTTCCCAGATTTAACTTATGGTTAATAAAAAAAACCAAGATGAACTTGGGCTTATCAATTTGTCTTGGATGTTGATTTTGATTGCAGCATCACATTTGAAATCCAATTGTAAGAATCACTTGTAATCAAAGCACTGTTAGTAGGTGTGACAAATGCATTTTAACAAAACTGCACCCATGTATTATTTGGTGAAATATTATTTTGCTTAGGATTTAACACTGTAATTCTGTTTCACAGTTTATTCATGTAATTTGGGTTTTTACATGTCTTGCAGTTTCTTTTATCCTAAAGTAGGTTTGAGTTTATTAGCTGGTTTCACATAGTCTTGTTTATAGACCTATCACTATAGCTTCTAAGTGCTTCTCAGATTATGTTCCTTTTTTATGTCCATCAAACTACATTTCCACATAAATGAAAACTCTTAAGTTGCTAGAATTCTTTGCCTCTATCTTCAGCCTGCTGGTTAACTAAATGAGGAACACTGTTTTCCAGTTTTGTTCCACTCAGTGGTAGGCAATTTATCTGGAATTCTTATTTCACAATGAAGAAAACACTAAGCTATACTTACAAATTTATTTGTATCCTTTTTGTCTTCATCTCCTATTTCATTGGAAGTGACGACCATCCTGCTTATTAAGCATTAGCTTCTCTATCTTTCCTCAGGATCGCTTTGCTTTGGCCTCTTCATGAACTTTCCTCTAATAATTATTCCCTGAATCCTGCAGCTTCATCACCTCCCTACACATAGAAACACCTTAAATTGTTTTCTAGCCTGACTTCTAGAACAACATTCTCCTGATACCCCTGCTCCCTTCTCAGTTTCCTATGTAAACATGTCTTCTTCCATTTACCTTTTAAATGTTGACATGCTTTACTTTGGGACTTTTTTTCTCCATACGTTACTCTTGACTGGAATCAGAGCTCAGGCATCACTATCTCCTTTGTACACTCAAGCCTGTATCTCCAGCCTGTTCTAAGGCCCACATACAGACCGTCCACTAGACAGTGCTTGGATGTTCCACAAACTTCTCAGAATCAGTATGCCCAGAATTGAATTCTTCCCTATCTCAGTGAAAGACAACAGCTTGTACCTGGCTACCCAAGTCCAGGAGGCATTTTTTATTCTTCCCTCTCCCTTGTCCCCACTACTGCATCATGTCAGCCATTGGCCATTGACTTGAATGGCGTCTAGTCTTTGTACCTACAGAATCTGACTCAGTGCTTGGGTCTCAGCCCCCATTGCTTCCTGCCTGGGTCTCCTTCATGGCACTCTCACTGGCTGCCTGCCCTTTATTCTTGCCCTACTTTGAATCCACTAGCCACATAGTACCAGAGTGGTCTCTGTGAAATGTCTGATTAAAACCCCTTAATGTGTGGGATTACGTGGAGGACAAAATTGGTTGTAGCTAGTCCAGCTGACAGAGGAACTAGCTGGAGGCGTGTGGGGTGAGCCTTTCCCACTAGGTCGGGGGCATATCTGCCAAGAGTAGGGAGCTCACAGCTAAGCCTTTAGGGCCTTGCCAGTCTCAAAGACGTGAAGGCAGTATTTAGAATTTCAGCCCCCACTAAATGTGATAACCTCCCAGAGAAAAATCTTCCTTGACCACCCTTAATCAGAGTTTAGTCCCCTTCCTCTCTGCCCCTAGAATAAATCTGAACATTTGACACCCTGCCTAGGGTATTAAATGCTTTGTAGAAGAAGATGGGTACACACACACACACACACCACACAAACATAGAAACAAAAAAAGCACAACTTACACTATTGCAATTTACTGTTTATTTGCCTGCTTTCCTGACTGGAGTGGTGTGTATTTCTTGAGTGACGGGACTCCGTCTTTCATTTCCTAAACCCGTCTCTATGCCTCACTGATGGAAGGAATTTAGCAAACATTTATTGAATAAGTTAATAAATATTTATTATGCACTGATTTATAGAATGTACCTTAACTTCTGCATGAAAATGTATTTAGAATACATTTTTTAAATTTTTAAAAAAGATTTTATTTATTTAATTTATTTATTTGACAGAGATCACGAGTAGGCAGAGAAGCAGGCAGCGAGGCAGAGGCAGGAGAGAGGGGGAAGCAGGTTTCCCGCCAAGCAGGGAGCCCAACGTGGGGCTCGATCCCAGGACCCTGAGATCATGACCTGAGCCGAAAGCAGAGGCTTAACCCACTGAGCCACCCAGGTGCCCCTAGAATACGTTTTTAAAGTAAAAATTCCAAACACTGTGGTTTTACTAAGGAATGGGGGATTTGCAACCTAGCTCTGTGCCTGTTTTTGCTAGAGGCCTGTCAGAGGCTGCCCGGTGTGCAGAAGAAAAGCATCAGCCACAGGACCAGGAAAGAGCCATAGTCTAGGTAGCTCTGGGTCCCCCAAAAATACTTGGGGAAGAGTTTTCAGGGAGCTGGATACCTTAGGCCAGACATTGGACTCACTGAAATAGTAGAATTTGTGTTATTACTATTACTGTGACCTCATTTGCTTTACTCCTGGCCCCCGGAGTGGTGAGGACTGGGGAAATTTAAATTAACATGCCTTTCTAACGTGATCAAGAGAGTGAAGAAATCAGCTTCGGAGCAGAAGTGGTTTAATGTCCTTTTTAAAAAATATGGATCCTACCTGCTCTTTGACTGCATTCAGCCCTTCCACTCATTTGACCCCTCGTTGCTCTTCAGTCCGTTAGCCTGAATCAGCCCTCCCATTGCACCAGGCTGTCCCTGGAATGTGGTCAACTAGTGGGAACCACCATCGTTGTACAGAATCACTCAGCGAAACCTAACCGGACATCAAACCTGGAATCAACCTCCAGTTCCCAACCTTACGGGATCATTTCACTTCATCTGCCCAAGCTCTAGCCAGCCAGATACAGCATGTGCTGCCGAGCCTTCTCCTCTCATTTGCCCTTCAAACCCAGAACTTTCTGCGTGTACCCCTTCGTGCCATTTATGCCCCATTTATTACCCTTTCTCCAAATACACTCAGAAATTAAGCATTTGATTAATTACAAGATGATCTTTTATATATCCCCATGTGAAGTATTTGGAAGATGAGCAAGGTACTTTTCCCTCTGGAAGGTAGGTAGCATGTGGGAGCAGCTGTGAATCAGGTGTCACTCAGGCCACTAATGAAAGCAAATGGCTATAAACCACATGTGGGAAGAAATGTGAAATGGCTGAAGCTTAGAATGGTAAGCAGTTGCTAATCAGGAAGAGTGAATATTTTCATCTTGTGATTGAACTTTTTTGCTTAAGTAGAATTTAAGCTTCTTGAGGTGAGGAATTAAAACCCAACACAGTGCTGTAGAGGACAGGCATTCAAGTGTTTGAGGAGTGAAGGATTATAATGGTGGGTTAGGTTTTCCTGCCTGTAAACTTCGCTATATCAAGTTCTATTTATAGTGCCATTTATATTTAGATGAATATATATTTTTAAACTTTTTCATTTTTTCCATAAATACAACTTTTTTTTTCTTTACATAACTATTTTTGATATGCCTTATCTAGAATAAGAGAAAACAAGGACTAGGAAAGCAGAGTATCCCTTTTATTACAATTACTTTTTATTTTACATAACCTTTCTAAACTAGATTCAGATAACTGCCTGTCTCTACTATCAAAGGAGTAGAGTGCTATACCTTACAACAGGCAAAAAAGACTTTTAGAAAATAAAATATTTTAAATTGATCCATTATAATTTTTCAATTTTCTTGAGTACATTGGAAAGTGGGAAAAAAGGAGGAGGGGAAAATGGTACTTCAAATAACCCGACCGTAATAGCCTTAGTTAGGTTTAGTATACTATTTATATATTTTCTCCAGACGGGTACAAAGGAGGTTCAAGTGCTCTGTGTATATGCTTTTCCATACCATACACACACACACATATATAATTATATTTAATTCATATTATTTATAATATATAACATCTATATATTATCTATGTAATATATAATATAAATAATTTACATTATATTATGTCTATATATATATTACATATATATGTAATTATTTAACTCTCAGTAATCCTGGCTAGTGTTTATATATATATATACATACACATACTAGTTATATTTTTTCTCCAGACAGGTGTACAAAGGAGGTCAAGTGCTCTGTGGCCTGCTTTTCCATACCTTGAAATATATGTATGTGTGTGTGTATTTAACTCCCAATAATCCTGACCATTGTTTATCTAAACTCTTTGAAGCATATGAAGTCCCAGTTATGCAATATAACCCGGGCAACTGCAAACAAGGTGGAAGCCCATCTTCCAGAAATAATACTTGTTTATCAAGCATTATTAAAAAATAATGCTGTATCCCAAGTATTATAAACACACACACACAATGTATATTATGTATATATATTTAATTTGAAGTTTAAACTGTATTGCAGAAAAACCCACAGACATATGTAAATATATTGGTACATTAACTGTAAATTGCAAATTTAGCATTTGGATCAGGTATGAAAAAAATGGCTTTATATACTGTCAGAGCTCAGCTCTGGGTACCTGCTGTCTTGCTTCAAAGATAATCTCACTTTGGATGGTTAAGAGGAAAAAAACATGGAATTTTAAAGAAAATAAAGTAAAACCGATCAATTAAAACATTTGTTTTCTTTATTATTTTATTTGAATGGAACAAGCATCTGAACTTCTAAACCTTAATTAATTTTAGCTTGAAAACCTTTAATAGCCTAATTCTTAAACTTATATTCTAAAAATAGGAAGTACATAACACAGGTAAGTATTAATTTTTAAATGTCAATTCAACTTAGTAGGCAAAAAGCAATTGATGTGCTTCAGTAATAACTTCCACTTGTTTTTAACTTGTTTTATTAAAGCTTGCAATTCTATTTAATTGGCATGTAATTTAATTTCCACATAAGTTATTTAATTATATGCCATAAATGGAAAATGTTGTTTATAGGCAATCACATCTCTTTTGTTAGAATCTGGAATACTAGATCTCCCTCAATCTTGTGTTTATATTATTCCTTCATGCTAATTATTTGCATTGCATGATTGAGTTATATCACATATTAAATTGATTTTGCTATTGTTTATAATGGGTTGTGTATGTGTGTGTTTGTATTTTTTATTCTATTTCAGTAAGTCAGAGAGCCAAAATTTAACCTACTTTATTAATGAAAACAAAGGCCCAGAAGTTTCCTTCTTTATGGAAAGTACAATGTCCCGCTATCCATCCCACTCAGCATACCCCACCCTCCACTCTTGCCTAGTTCTAACACATTACTTTGAAGGTTTACCTTAGGTGTTACTTCTCTTTGGAAGGCTGTTCTGACCCCACTAATAGGTTAGATGGTTTTTCTCTGAGTTCCTTTAGCAGAATAACTAATACAGTGTTAGACCTAGACCTGGTCTAGTCTTCCTCTTTCACTACTGTGACAACCTTGGGCTTTCATAAGCTTCCAGTTTCATGGTTTTAAATCAGAGATGATAGTTACCTTACTAGTTGCTCTAAAAAATATAATAGATGCATCTTCCTATGCCTTTGCATAATGTTGGCACATAAAAAGCCTGCAAGAAACTTAGCTCTCTTCCACTAAGTACTTGGGAAATATATGTTGAATGAACGGGTAGATTACAGTTATCTGGTTTTTCCCCCAGCTTTATTGAAATATAACAGACAATAATTATCAGCTGACTTATCTGCCTCTCACTGTTCTGTTTATCCGGGGATCCAAGGTTGGTCTTTTTTCTCATGAAAGATAGAGAACAGCACCTGCCACATAGTACATGATTGGTAAATTGATTGAAAGCCTCCAGCTTGCCCATCTGACTAAAAACCTAATAAATACTTTCAATAAACATCGTTCATTTAACATATTTGTTAAGCACCTACTCTGAACCAGGCACCATTCCGCTCCCTGGCTATCCATCAGTGACAGCCTGTGGTTTCATAGCATTTGGATGTTAGTGGAGAGAGGCAGTGATAAACAGGTTAAGTACATGGACTGTTGAGTGATGATAAGAGCTATACAGAGAACTAATGCAGAGTAAAGGGCAAGAGAATATTGAAAGCAGGTACTATTTTATGTAGTGTGGTCACGGAAACCTTCGTAGAAAGGAGGGACCTAAAGGAAATGAGGGAGTCAATGGTGCAGATAGATATCTGGACACAGAGCTTTCTGGGCAGAGGGAGTAGTAGATGCAAAAGCCTTGAGGAAGGAACATCCTTGGTGTGTTTCCGGAAGACCAAGGTGCTCTGATGGGGTGGGATGAGGGAGTGCGAGGGTAACAGAGGTTAACACCAGCAAGATAACAGGGAGCCTTGCAGATCAGCAGAAATGTTTAGATTAAATCTAAGTTAGATGGGGAAAAAAGTATCCATTAGCGTTTGGATACAGAAGGAAAAACACTCTGCTACCCAAAGCAGAGAGTGGTTTATACAGGGAGTAAGTGCATGCCCTTGTCTGACAGTGGATACCACGTATTCCTTAGATTTATTTTGACAGCAAGGGAAATCCTGGCCTCTTCTGCATTATATTTAATTTCAATTTATAATTATAGCCGTTCATCTAAAAATTTCAAACCTTCCTTTGAAAGCACATTATAGTGATCCAGATTTCCCAAGGCCCTGGGTGTGTTTTTTATGGGAGTATTTAAGCACTGTTGATACAAATTGGTGTCTCTGGGCCCTTGTTTCCAAATTGCATTCATTAAATGTTTTCAGGTGCGATCAATATTTTTTGAAAGTCTCCAAATTTAGTTTGTAAAATTGCATGCTTCGATGATGGAGCAATTATCCTCTCATATGTTGAGAAATATTTTAACTCTTTCCTAAGACCACATACATAGAGAAAGAAGACATCTACATTGAAAGATTGGGCTTTCTCTCTGTTTAAGGAAAAGAAATATTCCTTTTATTTTGAGCCATATAAGCATAAAACATAATCCTTTTTTTCTCAGACTCCACATTTAAATGTGTTCTCATACTGGCTGATGATACCCTTTCATAAAACACTTTGTACTACACCCACCCACATTCCCTGCCCAGTTCAGGTTCTCTTCCATTTTTACAGCTTCCTACTTGACCAAACTTTAACTAGTCTTCCTCCCTCCACTCTGGAGCCAGGCTGATTTTCCTAGTGGAAAAATCTGATCCTATCACTGTCATGCTTAAATCTTCCAGTGGGTCCCTACAGCCTGGATCATGGAACCTACACTTATAAGCTTCCAAAGCCCTTGTGGGTTGGGGCCCTGTGTGGTCTCCAGCCACAGCTCTCTCCATGCTCTGTCTTCTCTAGGTGCCTGAAATAACTTCTGATCAGTAAAAACACACTTTCAGCCTCAGAGCCTTGCACACATACCGTTCCCTTCCTTTCCCATGTGCAATACTTTCCCAGCTGCATCATGCCCACTTTTGTGTTGCTCACAAAAACTGCTCATCCTTCAAGACCTCAGCATCCCGGCCTCTGGGAGGCTGTCCTTGATCCACGAGGGTGGGTTGGCTCCGTGGGCCCCCCAAAGCATCTTAGATGAGTACCCAACCTAACTCTAGGTGTAATCTCCATAGGTGGGTGTGAAAATAAAGAGATTCTTTCCCAGGAGGCGGTTAGATTGTTAAATGGAAAAATCAGACCTTCCCCTGTCAGTAGCCCCGGGACCTGTGGCAGAGCCTGGGGCAACACCAGGTACTCTCTCGAAAGATGGGTTTGTTGGAATAAAAGCTATCTGGAGGACCCTTGTCTGAATCCGTTTTTTGCTGCTGTTGACGAAATGCAGCTTGTTCCTCGCCAGAAGGTGTCACACTAACTCTACGTTTTCAGCACCGTTTTTGGCTTTCCAGCTTTGCTCTAACATATTAATTGGGTTGTTATGGGAAGGAGATGATAATTTAGGCACTGTTTACAGAATAAAACTGATTTAACCTTCAGTTTTTCTGTGAACATTTTTTTTCCAAACCCGGCGTTCCAACTGAAACTGCCAAAGTAAAAAGGAAGACTTCAAATTTAAAAAATGATTAGAGTGAAATAAAAATTCAAGATAGGGCATCAAGTGAAGAACACAGGAAAAATGCGAAGCACAAAATCAACACCTCGGAATGGTAATGGCCCAGTAATAGCTACAGCTACACAACTGTTTCTTTCCGTCCCAAGCAAAACGCAAAGTGTGTTTGGTATTTGAGCAGAAGTGCTGAAAGGAAAAGCAAGGCCCAGAATGAAATGTGCCTTGTTTGTAGGGTTTCTTTTACTTGGAAGAGCTCAAGATCCTGACTAACGAACTCTTAATCGTGGATCCATGAACGTTATGCATGCAACAATTTTACATATGGAACCGGAGGAGACAGAGAATCAAACAGGAAAGGAAACGTGAGGAGATGATAAATGCTCCTTGAAGGTATGAAGACATAAGTGGAGGGAGGTTTTTTTAAGAAAAATAAGATAGAAAGTGTCCAGGTCCACATCACCGAATACTTGTAGCTCAGAGCAATAAAGGAGGCAGAGAGTCCTCGGAATCAGAAGATCCGGGTTATGGACTCGAAAATGTACCAGCTGTGTGACCGCGGGCCACATAGATCTGACCTCTCAGGCCATCTGTGTTTCCAAACGTAAAATAAAGCTTATCTCCAGTGTTGGGAGCATCCACTAAGATAACCCACGTGAACACGATTCGTGTTCTTTAAAATGCTACATTAACATAAAGCAGTCTTACAGGAGAAAAGTGAAGGTACTGTGCATGTATTGAGCGTGTTTCCCTGTGGCAGGTGAGTGCTGGGCACTTCACATACACAAGCCTTCCCTTTCTTCCAGCGAGGTGAGACTCTCTCCTAGTCGATGACCTGCAGCCACAGCCCCCTCCTGCCTGGCCCCCTTTCTTTCTTGGCCCTGTCACCATGGTCCAATAAATATACAGTGATCATGGATATTGTTACCTGTCCCGAATCATTGAAGGATCTTCACAGGGGGTGCGCTTTTTTAGAATTAGTGACTTGTGGCGGTGCTGAGTTAGAATTAGTGCTTCTAAGAAATCTCTGCCTGTGTTTGCCAACAAATGCCTGGTAGGAAGCTTTCTTTTGAAATAAAAAGACGTAAAAGAATTTGCCATCAGATCAAGAAAACATATGCCTTTTAGACCTTATCAGGTGACTAGATGAGACTGTTTTTCCTGTAAAGGTTTCTTCTATTACAGGGTAATACCAATTTTGGAAGATAACACTTTGATACAGCAGGAATAACCTTGCCCTAGATGTGCTCTCAATAAATGTTTACCAAATAAATTAAGATTAGTCCCTATACCTGACAATATTAACAATCTATAGTTCTAAGGTTATTTGTTTCAATACATGAACAAAATTGTAACCTGTTTAGTACTTTGTGATTTTCATTCCAGAAATAATTGGATTTGGACAGGCAAAATAGGTTTTCTTGCATGTACATATTTTGGGATGCACTGGAGTCAAGAGGGTTATTATTCTAATGAACATCATGTGGCCTGGGTAAAGAAGAAGTAACAAAAATAAAGTAAAATAAAATAGTGAAAGAGTAAGGAAATTCCAAGATCTTACTCAGCTTAAGGTGTAGAAAGTGAACCCTATAGCAGTATGCATCCTCAGTTTGATCCTCTCATTTGTCCTTAGCCTTTATACAGGTTATATTTGAGGTGTTTGCTGCTAAAAGAAACTGAATAATGCAAGAAATTAAACTTTCAGCCTAAAAAATTTGTAGGAGTTTGGACCAGTATCACATAAACACTGTTGGACTATTAGCAATCTATGCAATGGCTTATACCTCCCATAGATTTTCCTGTGCACTTCTGCAAAATTCATTATTTCTGTGACTGTCGAACTGAAACTATTGCCAGTTACTAAAAAGGCAGGGCAAATATTATGTTAATTGCTGATTAGTAGTTCTACTCCTTGACAAGTTTACCAGTGTTGCTATTTGATGTTTTCTGCAGAGTGGAATTAATGTTCTTCCAGGAGGCAATGGTAATGAACTAAATTTCACATGCACAGAGGAGACTGGACAGCAGGGCAGTCTTGCACTTTGGTCTTTATCTGTAATCAGATGCTTTATCTCCAAGAATCCTGTCTGTCAGGTTCCCCCAAATAAGCTGGATTTATTAACACAGGTGGTTACTTCTCGTTCTGATAATGAGCTGCACTACTGGTGGTTGCTCAAAGAACCACAGAAAAGCAGAGCAGAGGACCTGTCATTAGATACCGGACTACATAGGTAGTGGGAATTGGATATGGCTTTTAACTCCGTGCCATTGATGGTAATTTTTGGTTGCTTGCCTGATTTGCCTGGGGCAACTAAAAACATCACCTTCGCTTTATTCAGGCTAATTGTCAGCCTGTACAGTGGGGCCAAATTTGAGAAATGATTGACAACAGGGTGTATGTCCTCGGGTAGAGAGATGACCTTCCTGTTCATAGTCATTACCACGCAGTCACTCAGGGCTGGCCTGCCCCCAAAGACATTAGTGGAGGCCGGCCATCTGATGAGACTAGAAAGCTCTGGGAGGAGCAGCAGCCCTTCCTCAAGCAGGTGTTTACCATTCTCGTTGCATCATTGACCATCCCTGTGCGGGAAAAGCTGTATGGCGTAGGGCCTATCGTGACCTTGTCTGACACCCATTTGTGTGCGGGGAGGGGGTTGGTTCGGGCTGGACGCCATCTGGCCTGATTCGGCCAGCCGTTTCATCATGCCCTTCTCCCCGTTGATGGATTTCTCTGCATAGCATGGTGTGTCAGGCATTAGCTAAGTAAGTAGAAAACAGTGTGTTTTCTACATCAAACTCTGATGTCGCTTCTCACATGTCTTCTCGAAGAGAATCGTGAAGGCTGCCTGTCTATGGCTTGTCTGTAATTTTAGGAAACACACATGACGATAAAATGTGTTGCTATATATTACATCCTATATTACATCCTATATATCACAACCTATATATTAGAATCCATCACCTTTGCAATCCAACCACAACTTAAACTCTGTTCTTTGTTCATGTATTCTTTTCAAACACATTTCCCCACACAGTGAAACAATCATTCTGCTCCGGTCACTTTCTTCGGTGCTTCCTGTGCTCTGTTGTTTAACCAAACTCATATCAAAACTAAAATCTCTATGAACAAGCTGTCCGGGCTTGATCTGAAACCAGGGCTGCTGGCAGGTGCACTGTGTACTCAAGGCTTAGTCCTTAGGGAAAGACAGTAAATTATACAGTCAACAAGAGTTTTCCCCCAGTTTGAGGGGAAAAAATCGGAGGCATGAGAGCATTCATGAGGGTCTTCTTGTGGTTTTCCCATCTCTTTCTGTCTTTGCTGAACTTCTAAGATCTCTGCTCCTCTCTAAGAATGCCTCTCTTTCTTTAAAAATGATTTTCCTCTTTGGCTTTGAGAAGTTTTGTTTACCCTTTGGGAAAAATCTTCTCCATTCTACAGGGCCTGGAGTTGCCCGAGGATCCAGTGGCCTTCCCAGTTCTGTGACGATGCCCAAAAAGGGGTGCCCAGGAATCCAGCACGACAGGAAGGAGCAGCCTCTCCTCCTTCAGACCCTGATGAGCAACCTCATATGAGGGCAGAAACCTTCATCCAGTCTCCATTAGATGTTCCCACCAGCATAGTTGTCTCTACTTTCCTTATCTTCAGTTGCCCAGTAGATAGCTGCTGGCTCACATGGGGACATAAATGCATGCACGGGTTTCCCACTGCCTTTCTGTGAAGGATCAGCCTTCCTGCAGCCAGAAGCTGGAAGCCAGTGGGCAGATTTCTAACCACAGATAGTTTTGATATGGCAATTCTAGAAAGCATTTCTAGAAGGCAACGAGAAGCTGAGCCTATGAGCTGCCGCCTTGTGAGACTGGATTATTGGAATATTAGACTCGCCATGCAGTCTCATCTGCATGGGCCTGTCACTCCCAAGCATCTTACTTTTTTCTTTCTCCTTTTAAGTTTTTGACTCCTGGTTTAAAACCAAAAGGTGGAATGAAGCATTCTAGATTGAACATCTCTCTCACAGTGGAGTTGACAGAACTCATTAATACATAGAACAGTGTTAGGTTTTTAATTTCTATTCTCACTCCCTTTTTAATTTTTATTTATTTTTATTTTTTTAAGATTTTATTTATTTATTTGAGAGAGAGAGCACAAGCAGGAGGAGAGGCAGAGGAAGAAGCAGACTCCCTGCTGAGCAGGTAGCCCAATGTGGGGCTCCTTCCCAGGACCCTGGGATCATCACCTGAGCTGAAGGCAGACGCTTAACTGACTGAGCCACCAGGTACCCTTCAAATTCCTTTTAAAAGTGGGTCATGAGGGAATAAAAAATAAAGCAGGTCCTTTACTGTACCATATATTCTGTGGGGCTATTTGCTTAGCTACACAAGACCTGATAGGAGCTTTGAAATTTTCACATGTAAAGGTTGGATCAAGCACCTTATAAAAGGCCTCAGCCTCCTTTAGAGGGAAGGTGAGGAGGTTTCCTTCTTCCAGGGCTGGTGAAGGTTCATAGCAAATTGTTACAGTCTCCTAGAAGAAGCCTTATAATCCATTTAGCTCAATAAAACTCTCTGTGAAGATCTCTAAAACATTTGATTCCTCTTTTGATTGTTTCTCAGGATAAAGCACTGTCTACCATCAAACATTACCCATTCTATTTTGGGACACATTCTTTATAATATGGGTGTAAAGTATGCCCTCACTCATAGGGTTGTTGCCATAGAGTCTCTAATTGTTGCTTGTTTCTAGAAAGTTCTTTCTTTTACTGAGCCAAAAATCATCTTACAATTTCTCCTAATTATCTACCATGAAATTTCTCAGTCTCTTCTCTCTTCTGCATCAAACCCTTTTAAACATTTGATGGCGCTGATACTCTCCATATTTGTATCATGCTTAATTTAAATGTCACTAATTATTTCAATGATTTCCTCTATAAAATGACTTCCAGTGTATTCCCTGTTTTAAGAAATTTATACTTAAAATTGCATTTTTTTTTTACTTTCTGCAAATATGTTATCTCTTTTTTTTTTAATGTTTCAAGTTTTTATTTAAATTCTAGTTAGTTAACATCTAGTGTCATACTATTAATTTCAGGAGTAGAATTTAGTGATTCATCACTTACATACACCATACAACACCTGATGCTCATCACAAGTGCCCTCCTTACTACCCTGTCACCCATTTAGCCCATCCCCCATGTCCATCTCCCCTCCAGCAACCCTCAGTTTGTTCTCTCTAGTTAAAAGTCTCTCTTATGGTTTGCCTCCCTCTCTTGTTCTTTTCTTTCCCCTGTGTTCATCTGTTTTGTTTCTTAAATTGCACATATGAGTGAAATCATGCGGTATGTCTTTCTGTGACTGACTTATTTCACTCAGCATAATACTCTCCATCCACGTTGTTGCAAATGGCAAGATTTTATTCTTCCCGATGGTCAAGTAAAATTCCATTGTGTATATATATATATATACCACCTTCTTTATCCATTCATCGGTCGAAGGACACTTGGGCTTTTTCCATAATTTGGGTATAGTTGATAATGCTGCTGTAAACATCGGGGTGCATGTGCCCCTTTGAATCAGTATTTTCGTATCTTTTGGACAAATTCCTAGTAGTGCAATTGCTGGCTTGTAGGGTAGCTCTATTTTCAGCGTTTTGAGGAACATCTAGAAAACCTATTATTTTCCCGAGTGGCTCCACTAGTGTGCCTTCCCACCAGAAGTGGAAGAGTTTTCCCCTTTTTCCACATCCTTATCAACACCTGTTGTTTCCTGATACTTGCATTTTTTTAAAGATTTTATTTATTTATTTGACAGAGAGACACAGTGAGAGAGGGAACACAAGCAAGGGGAGTGGGAGAGGGAGAAGCAGGCTCCCTGCTGAGCTGGGAGCCCTGGGATCATAACCTAAGCCAAAGGCTGCTACTTAACGACTGAGCCACCCAGGTGCCCCAATAATTGCATTTGTAAATGTGACTCTTTTATTTTGAAAAGTTGACTGTAATGTCCGGGAGTAAGTGAAACAGACTTTTTCTATCTTAGTTTCAGCAGAGGTTCCGTAGGCAGAGACTAAAACAGTAGACATCAGTAGGGCTTCCAAGCTACACAACTGCAGGGGGCACCATTCACATCATGGTCTACATGAGCAGTATGGCCTGGAGTCTTGCATGACCCTGCGCGACTCTGCATGACAGTCCTTCACGCTTCCCAGAGAGAAGTGCTGGACACGCACATATGTGTTAGCCCATCGCTTACTACCAGGGTGTGAGAAGGAAAATTCATTGCAAGAAGGAAGAAGCTGGTGCTGAGGATTTCAGTGCTAAAAGTGTGTTGATTTCTCTCTGTTCCCACACCTACCTGTCATGGGTAAGAGGGAGTGCTTTCCCCTTACCTTAAACCAGATGAGAAAGGCTTCTAGAGTACACCTTAGAGAGCTTTGACCTTGCTTCTGAATTTGGAAAAATGCAGTGAACGATATCTACCTTGAGTTATGGCTCATGGAAACTCAATGTTCCAGATGTGATCCTATCAAAGCAAAATAGAGAAGAACTTGTACATCAGAGAATGTAAACCAGTATCACACTGATCTTTTTAGTTTGGAGAACACATTGATCTCAAAATTGCCTTATACTGAATTTCCAAGCAACCACCCAGGTATTTTTCATCCAGACTGTAATTCAGTTAGATATCTTGATATTTTAGATGTGCAAATGATTTTTTGAGGTTAAATCAGAACCAGCTTGCTACAGAGGCAGATCATTCAATGTGGATTTAGAATGCCTTGGTTTATATTTTTGTCTTCTAGGTTGGTGAACCCATTAATCTCTTTGAGCCTTGATTTTCTCATCTGTGCCATGAGAATACCGGTATCTCCTCACCTTCCCCACCCTCCCCACCCTCCCTCAGAATTATGAGAATTTAGTGAAGTAATGTGAATGTGTTGTTAGCCCTTCGGAAGGGCTCCATAAATGGTTCCCTTCTGCTTTCATGATGACACCCTCAATTTGTATCATTCCCAGACTCCCTGCAGGGGACACTGTAACACAGGGGCTGAGAGCCATTGCTAAGGAGGTGTCACCACTTAACCAGCAGGTAACTCTAGGCAAATTACTTCAATCCTTTGCTTAAGAAATTTTCTCTGTAAAAAGGGGGAAATAATAGTACTTGAGTATAAGATGAGACATGACTTTTAAATTATTTTAGCACAGAGCCTGGCACATGGCATGTATCCAGTAACTTTTTAAATTGTCATTACTGCTGTAACTCTAAGGGCTTCTTATTTTCTTTGATGTGTCCTCCAGAAATCTGAACAAAAGTTCCCTTTGAAACACCATTGACCACTGTGCTTGCTCTGTGGACAACTGAGTGCCTTTAATTTAGACTGAAAATGACTGGTTCATGTCCAGGAGGGGGAGGTAGAGGGAGGAATGCCCACAGAACGGTTTTTGCTGGTTTCTCATTAATTTTGACCCACATTTTTTACTAAAATCTCTTGCCAACCCTCAGAGATGTATCCTCCCCAAAATTCAAGGGTGCTCTGTCCCCCAAAGTGACAAGGTTGCTTTGATTCAGTTACTTTTATTTCATTCATCAGCTCTTCCTTTTACTGAATTCATGAAAAAGTCATCTGTGTTTCTGCTGTGCTGCTTCCCAGAATCTCTCTGGACTGTAGCAGATAACCTGGGTTATTAGGAGCTAAGTTGCAAAGAGAGAGAAGAAGGTTCATTTAGGCTTGTCCTGGCCCAAATTCAAGATTTGAGATATAGTGCTGTTAACAATGTTTATATAACCAAGAGTTCCTTGTATACTCTTTTTTTAACTTTGTACTGGTAGAAATATTTATTGAAACAGTCACAAATCTATATAAAATGCAGTTTATTAATGTCATAGATACAAAAATATTTTATTTGAAATTATTTTCCCAGATTATCCAAAGCTTTGAGTTTATGGCTTAACACCATAACATTTTTTAGATCTTTCTTTTTTTTTTCTCACTGATTCATAGGCATCAGTAGTGTCCTTATAAATCATCATAAGTGGACCAAAGCATACTGTAGATTGTACCAATGTACAAATGTATCAGAATGAAATGACCCATTATAAATTCTGATAAAAAAGAAAAAAAGGAAAACTTACTTTTAATTAGCTTCGGTCATTCTGCCTGCTGTAAATATATTATTTCTTTTAGACCTGTGGAAATCCCGAGAATAGCTTGCAAACCCGTGTTATTACCTTAATAAACCGTTAGGAGTTGGGAATCCCAGATAGGAATTGCCAGGTATGGCTTTAGCCAGGATCATTCAAACCAAATCATTTAGTAGGAAAGATGTTATGTGTATTGAAGAAAATGATGATTTATACTCTAAATGACTGATTACTTATTTGTTTCTTTAAGACATTTATCTTAATTACTAATATACTAATAAGTTTTCACTTATGAGAAATGAAATAACTACTTTTAGGGGAGGAAGCAAGAGCTCTGGATCAGAAAGATGTGGTTCCACTTACAAGTTGGTTGATGTTCACTGAGCTAGTAAACCTCTTTGAGGTTTGGTTTCACCATGTATAAAAAGATCAATAACACCTAACTTATAAGATTGGTTTGAGGATGAGAGAGGACGTATGTGTAGAGAAGATAGTGACTGGCTTGGTGTAGGTAGTTCTTAAAGTGCAGTTTATTATGAAGGCGAACAAGTTACCATATTCTCAGTGCTTACAGTATACCAGGCCTCCCTCATTTTCTCATAAGAAAACAGGGATAAGCACCTATCAGTAGCTTTCCCAAAGTCACATAACTATTTTATAGCTTATTAATCGCTATAGGTGAACTCTGGTGTGATAGCCAACAACCCGCAGATCTCGGTGGCTTTAAATAGCAAAGGTTTGTTGCTCTTTTGTGTTCCTGTCCATCTGGGGTGTGGGGGAGCTGGAGGGTCTCTGCTCCATGCTCTTTTCAGTTGGGAGGACAGGCTGAGGAAATGGGCTGCATCTGGAAGGTTGCTGGTTGCTGGGCCCAGGGGAAGAAAGAGAGAGAATCCAGCACAAGCTCTTAAAATATTCTACCCAGAAGGGACACATCATTTTCCACTCACATTTCATGAGCTAGGTCAGGTCCTAAGGTCCTGCCTAACTTCAAGATGATGGAGACATGCCAGCCTGTTCTCTATCCTGACGTGGATGACAACCAGACATTGGTGAATAGGAACACTTTCTGCAGTGACAGAATTCCAATTCAAACCCAGGTTCCCAACTTAAATATGGACAAAATAGGGGAGTGGAACCTCTTACCTCTTCTGAAACCTGTTCTTTATAACATGGCTGTACTGGTGCATCTAAAGAAAATGCTTACAACTTATAATGTCACCTAGGTGTGACGACTCAAGTCCAAGAGCAAAGATATGATGCCAAGCAAAATGAAGGGGATTTATGGGTTTCCTACTTTTTGTGATTATGGATAACTGGAACTGTTATCCATTTAAGTACTCATTTAAGACTTTGCCTCTTTCTTTGTCATTTATTTGCCTTTTAAGTCAGTAAAGCTGCATTTTCTCCTCTTATCTTTCTGTCCCTGCTGGCTAACACTTCTCTACATCATGATGGACCCAGTGTTAACAACTTTGCCTCCCCTCCCCCCACCCTTTGGCTTACTGCTGAGGAAAGAGCCTCAGTTGCTGTGTGACTACAAGGCACAAAAAAGGGACAAGGCCATGACCTTTTGTGCTTCTGTTTCCAGTGCAGTGGAACTTGGGCTCCAAAGAGCAGCCCCCCTCCCCCCATCTGAGCCCGACTGACCATTTAGCTCAGGGATAAAACCTCCCTTTGTGGAGACAGCCCTGCACACGTGCAGACAGTCATCCCTGCAGTCACAATCTCTCCTCCTCAACCAAAATGTGGAATCGGAAGTGGCCTTTATTGAATGAGAGAAAAACTTACTTATTTTTTTTTAAAGGACACTTGAAAGAAGGGAGGAATCCCATAATTCTAATCTTGAGTCAGCTCTGGGGGCTGTGTTACTAAACTGTACATATCCCAAGGAATCGCCAAGTTTTTCCTTCCAAATGCATTTATACAGCTCAGGAGCTGTATTTTCACTGCATTGGGTTTTCCTGCAGTTGCCTGGTGAATACTCTTTGTCTCCAGCTCCCACTCCAGGATGGTTTTCCTGTTTGCCTGTTCTTTGATGCTTCACCATACTTCCCTTTCCTTCGTCACAATAGGAAAAGTCTCATTAATTTGTGATCTCTCCAACAATGATGGAACCTTTTTTTTTTTTTTTTTTTTTTTTTTACTTCTGTGCTCTTAGGGAGAAACTGTTGGCTTGAGCAATCATTGGTGAAGACATACTCAACCATCTTTAGGGATGGTTCTTTATATGAAACAAAAATCTTTATCTAGTCAATATTTCTTCAGGATCCTATCAGGTAGCACTCTCTTAATCTGGGTTACTGTATGAATTTGTAAGTAATAAAGCTGTGTTTTTATTTTAAAAGAGTTACTATAATTAGATCGTTTGTTCTATGAGTTTGACTATCACCTGCCGCCCATGGGAAGAATCCCAGTCTTCTGCTCAAAGACATGAATGTACTTCTTACCTGAGTTTAAGAAGTGCAGTTTTGTTTATATGACCCAGTGCAAGGAGTCTAGCCGTGGAAAAGAGGAAAAGATAATTCGTCAGTAGTTTGTGATGCTGGCATTCTGGAAGACCTCTGGAAGAAGCTCTCCTGCTTCTGCAGAAAAGCCAAGTCCATTGTCATTTAAATCAAATGAAGCTGTAAAGTTTTTTTAGAGATGGGTGCTCTTAAGGGCTCCAGGATGTGAAATGTTCCATTTGCTCTGTCGGAAAACAGATGTGCAGTAATAAATGAAATTCCTGCTCTTCAGTTTCTTTTCTCCAGTCACATTACCGAGCTACTGTTCTTAGAGAAAGTTGGGAGGAGAACAGTTGGTACAACTGAGAACAATTTTCCTTTGGGATCAGTGACCTTACCATTATTACCCTCCCCATTGTGTGGTCATGCTTCCTTGCCTCTGGGACGTGGGAAGGAATTGAGCAAAGTGTTTAAGAGTGCGGGTTCTGGAGTCACAGAGAATGGGATTTAAATCTCAGTTGGGACACTTGCCAGCTGGTATGTAACTTCTCTGAGCCTCAGCTTTCTCATCTGGAAAACAGGGATTAAAATAACACCTGCCTTATAGTTTCGAGGATTCAATGAGTGCAGCACTGAGCATAGAGCCTGATAATAGTAAAGTCAATGGATATTCTCTGATCTTAGGACAAGTGGAGCTGAAGTTGAGTTCTGTGTCCTCCAAGTATGCTCTCTGTTCTCTTGGCAAACAGTGATGGCAGCCATCTGTAGCTGCTTAAAACACCGGATCCAGTAAGCAAACCTCGTCTTCCATTGCATCAGGCCACTGTGATGGCTCTTCATGCCTGCGGTTTCAAGTGTATTTTTGGCTAATGGTGGACATAGATACGGAGAGCTCCTTAACATCTAACACATTCATTCATGCATGGATTAGGCGAAAGCCAGGGAAATCATTACTTATGACTACTATTACGTCATCTTCTTCATGTATTTTTCTCCAACTGGAGTGCCCAGGAAAATATGGCTTACACTTCTTATATCATTTATTCAACAAATGTGCATTAACTGTTCTGAAATTCATGGCAATTTGGCACTAAGGGAGAGAGCAGGAACTTAGTTCGGGGGTGGAGGAGAATAAGACACACGTGCAGACAATACTGTGTATAAGAATATGTGGCTTGATCCCCACAGACGATATACATCAGAAGGGGAGGTGACCCCCACAACTGTGGCTTGACACACTTGAACCCTCCTCAAACCCCATTTCCTTGACAGAGCCATTACCTTCCTACCTTTTCTCCTTTTTATTCTCTTCCTTTTTTCTATCCCAAATCACAGCCTCCATTAATGTTTGGGCTACAGAAAGGAGAAAGGGTCTGTAGATACTGAGTCCACGGTTGGCTTGAGAAGCGTAAGTGGGGAGGTGTTAGCTTGAGGAAGACGTGCCCCATCTCCCCAGGCCCCATCCACCTGGCAAACTCCTACACAGCTTTTAAGGCTTGTGGTAAGAACTGTCTCCTCCCTGAGTTTTTCCTCTGACTTCCCTAGAGAAACTTTTTTGGGGTCGGGATGGAGAATGTATTTATCAATAATATAATTACTTGAAAACAATAAAAATAATGCATATGCTTTCTTTTTCTTGCAGATTTCTTCATGGTTATGCCTCCCCAATAGCCTTTATGTTTCTCTCTTTTCCTTCTCTTCTCCCCTATCAAGGCCAATCTTTTCCCTTTCCTGGTAGAGAATACCCGGGAGAGGGTGGTGAGGAAGGATCGGGGTGTCAAGACTAGAGAGAATAAGAACATGATTTATGAGAAGTGATATTCACCATCACAAAGAGTGGGAACATGGCTGGAAGTGGTGGGGGATGAAGATAGGACAGGGGCGTTACTCAGAAGGCCCCATAACCGCACCTCCTGCATACTTCCATCATAGGACTTAGCACTTGTCATTCTTTGCCCACACGTCTGTTGAGCCAATAGCCTTCAAGCTTGAGGGCAGACAGGTGTTCTGGCCATTTTTGAGACCTCAGGTGTAGTAAATACCACTGGTTTCCCATGGCCACCAAGTAAGTTCATTGACTGCAATTCAACTGACCTGTCTGCAATTCAACTGACCTGTCTGCAGACTCAACCCAACTCACAAATAGGGATGGAAGGATCTGGAGATATCTTGCCTGTCTGGGTTACTCAGAACTCTGAATTAGGGATATCCCTTTAAGTCTGTCACTCTGTTTGTCGTACATGCCCTGTCAACCTTTCCTATCCCTAATACCATGCTTCACTAAGTGTCTCACAGGAATTAAACTAATTAGGGAAGCTTATTAGGGAAGGCTGGAAAACAATTCAGGTTTGAAGTTAAAGCCTTATACAGGTGCTTTTCATTCTCCAGCTTCTCAGTGCTGTAGCTTTGAGCGACCTAAGCTAATGTTGGTGGATGTGAGATATCAGGGTGCTCTCTTATAAACTTAACCATCTGCACAATTTTGACCTGATGAAAAGCTTACCTTACTTACTGTGGTTTTCTATGGGTAGATAAAAGAAAGGCATCGGATCATCATGCATGTTTATTACATCTGGGAGGAAGTCTGGATGACATCACCTTTATTTGTGGGAGAAAGATAAACCCATGGGAAGATGTGTTCCTCCCAACCATTTGTCAATTCCTTCATTTGCTTATTGAGCACCTACTCTGTGAGAGGCACTGTGATAGGTGCTCAAGATAAAAAGGTGAAAGATGTGGTATCTGTTCTCAGAGTCTGTAAAGGTCAATTACCTTTCTGATGGCAGTAACAACGTAAACTTTTGCTGTAATAGGCCAGAGAGTAAATATTTTCCTTGTTGTGGGCCATGAGTTCATGTTGTAACGACTCAGTTCTGCCTCTGGAGCACCAAAGAGGTCGTCATAGATGATTCATAAACAAATGGATGTGGCTGTGTTCTAGTAAGACTTTATTTAAGGTTATGGAAATGTGAATTTCAGGTAATCTTCACGTATCATAGAAAATGATTATTCTTTTGATTTTTCAAACCCTTTACAAATAGAGCAACTCTTCTTATCTTGTGGACTGTACAGAAACAGCCAGGGGCTGGGTTTGGGCCTTGAGTCATAGATCTCCAACCTCTGACCTAGGAGATGATCACTGGTAGTTTAGATCTGTGATTTCTAAGTCAAGCTCCTCTTCAACCAAAGTGGAGTTCTGCTTGTCTCCTGCCCCCAAGTCCCTGCTCCAGAGGTCCTTCTACAAAACACAAATCTTTTTATAAATGTATAGTACTACTGGGGACATCTGGGGACTTGTTTTCCTGTGAGAAAATGAAAATGACTCCAGTGACTATTTGGTCTCTGAAACAGTTTAGATTTTTTTTCCCTTTTTTTCCCCCTTTCCCTATCTCCATACTAGAAATTAACATAAAAATTCTTTCTGGCTAAATTCCCAATACATTTTCACAGTGAGCGTTTTCTGAAGTGAAAATTAGTAGCTTCCTTGCAGTTTTCATCAGGGATGTGAAATTGTGCAGCTCACAGGGGTGGAGAACTCAAACCCCATTTATGAATTAATACATGCTGCCGAGAGTACCTTGCTATCTGCCGAGTGCCAGGGATTCTTTTCTACAAAATCCTGAGTATCTACATAGTGTATTTTAATTTCCTTTCTCATTCCACCAGTGAGCGAATACCATTTTCTATTTGCACAAGTGAATTAATATGTAACAACTAGTACCTGTATAAGATTATCTTATTTACACCATCCTTAGGGGTTGGCGGCACTTGGGCAAATTATAATGTCTTTCTCTAGTACCCCCTCCCTCCTGGCCAGTTTTTATCCAGGTGAAATGTAGCAACAGGGAGCACGAAGGACACCATCCAACGGGAGCCACAGGCAGTGGGAGTAGACATCTGTGGGGGCAGATCTGGCTCAAGTCCCAGTTGTGGCTGCACAGTGATTAGGGACCTATAGAAATTCCTTGTTGAAGCATAAGATGACTTTCGCATCTCCTATCTTTTTTCTTGGGCAACCTCTGCTTTTCTCTTTCTCTAACCTTGGTTCCCCAAAACAGCCTTGAGTCCTCAGTCTCAGGATCTTGGCTATTGAACTAGAACTCTATTTTCCCCCTGCTAGGATGGCTCTGATCTTTCAGGTCAGAAAGTTCTCATAGTGGAGGAAATCTGACTCTTGTGGCAACTCACAGGAATCATGGGGGAAGGAATGTTGTCATTGTTAACAAAACAAAACAAAAAACCACTTGTGGGCTTTGGAATCAGACAGATTTGGGTTTGAATCCTGTTTTTTTCCACTTAGGAGCTAAAGTAGAGTTCAAGCAAAATAATTAGCTCAGCTGTGCCTTGGTTGGGATAGCTGTGAGGAGGAGAAAACCTTTCTCACAGGGTGGAGGGGAGGATTAAGTGAGATAATGAACAGTTAGTAAGTTCCCATTAAATGCTGAGGAATGCGTTGAGTAGCGGTCTATAAAAATACTACCACTCTGACAAGATATTAAAGAAATCTGTTCCCTTCATTTATGCACCAAATGTTTGTTAAATTGCTGTTTGCTTCTGAGAAGACCGAGAAATAAAATCCATGTACCACACAAAACAGAGGAGCTCACATTCAAGTAGAAAAAGCAACCATTTCTGCCAACAAGTGCAGTCGTGCAGAGTGTGGGTGTAAAACAGCGGTATGTAGAGTGGGTCCCCCGATGTGGGAGACATCAGCACACCTGGGCACATCCAAGAAGGAGGTGGGCAAGCTAAGGTTGAAAGATGCATAGAAGTTTGTCAAGTGGTCAAGGGAAGAAGTATGTTTCATTCACAGATAGTGCGAGATCTGGTTTTGCTAGTTTAGGATAGCAGAGGGGGAGAATATGGTCACAGTGGGCCTGAGGAGGGATGCAGGGGTCCAGGGATGAGGGACCTTGAATATCATGTAAAGGAAACTGACTCTGACATACTCAGTGGGTCTTTATGATGTGTGGGAGAGCAGAATGCTGTTAGTGAACTAATGTCCAGTCCCCCTGGAAGTGTGTTTGAGCTAGAGTAGAGATCCATGGAGGGCTCAGTCACCACAGATGTGTCCAACCTCTCCCTCACACACGCGGAACCTGAGACCAGAGATCAAGTCCTCAAAAGACAACCTGACAAAGCAAAACAGGACTCGGGATAGTGTCTTCAAGTTCAGTGCTTTAGGCTTCCTCCATACCAAGGCCCTGTCATGTAAATCTAAGCTTTTTCACGGAAGGCCTGCCTTCTCTGTGCTGGATTCGAATACAGGTTCCATTCTAGCATCCTTCCCTGAGAAACTGCACCATCCCACCTTCTGGACTTCAGAACCAAGGGCACTGCCTGCTGGGAGTGGGGACCTCTGTGGGAGCAAGGATGGAGATTTTTCCAAAGAGGAAATGAAGTTATTGCTATGCTTTTGAGATCTGAGTCAAAATCAAAACCCAAAACAGATTGAGAAAGACCTCTTTCTTTCCCTTGAACTTGGAATCCAGGGACTGTTTTACAACTGGAAACCCATGCATCACAGTGGCAGCTCTGGACTTTGATTACCTAACCCGCAGCCACCACCCAGCCCTTGCTTCCCTAGGGCCTAGCAGGAAGCACACCAGCCTAAATAGGTGTGCGTGAGTGTGTGTGTGTGTGTGTGTGTGTGTTTCAGATTACAGGTGCCTGGGGAACGGGCGCCCAGGGCAACAGAGCAGGGGCCTGGGTTTCCTCCCACATTAGGACCCAGAAAAGGGGGCTGGAAGCTGAGCTTCACTTCCAGCTTCCCCAGGCTCGGTTCCAGCAGCGCTTGGGGCTCTCCAGAACCTCCGAGCTCGCCTTCCCTCCTCCCTTAGCAACCGCGAGGCTGTGGATACCGCCAGCGGGTGGGGGCCCGGGAGGCTACGGGGCAGCTCTGGGGCGGCGGCGGCCCAGCTCAGGTGCCCGGAGCACTGGCGGCCGCAGTGCGGAGTCACCCGGCGAGCGCAAGTGTCGCTGCGCCAGCGCGCACGGGGCCCCGCGCACCCAACCTCCGCACCTGCCGCGGGGTCCAAAAGGGATCCTGCAAAAATGAACCATTCTCACCCGGCTGGGTAAGTGACAACTGGAGCTTTTCCACCCCGCGGCAGGTGGCGGCTTCAGCCAGCGGCCCCTCCTCCTCCCCCCTGCAGGGGAGAAAGGGGCTAGAGGGGAAGCGAGAGGGAGGGCTGGGGAAGAAGAAACAAATAATAGGAATTCCGGGTTGCACTGAAGATGGCAGAAATCCCAGGCTTCCCATCTCCTCCCTCCCTTTCCTCGCTTCTTTCACCGACGTTCGCCTCTTTGAAATTTTCACTCTGGAAGGATTAAAAATGGATGTGAAAAACGCATACATTAAGCAGGGACGTTAGCTGGGATCAAAAAGATCCTGTGGTGTGGGACATGTGCGTTTGAATGCAAAAGTAGAGGTCACCAAACTATGCATTCGTTTGGAGATTTGGGACTGAGAGAGAAATTTTCACTGTGGCCTCTTGCAGAGAAATGAGGTGTGAGTTCATTTAATGTCGAGGGAGATTTTACTGTGAAGGGTGCCCCTTATTTCAGGGTCATGGGGGATCTTTCAAAGTATTTTGACCAGGGAAGGTCGTATGTTACTGGAGAGGAAGGAGAGAAGGAAGGAATTGTGCCCTCCTATGTTTACACATGATCTCCTGTTGCTCTGGGCAGGGTGACTCCTCAGAAGATGTATTTGGCAATTATTCAATCTATTCTAGAAAGTTAACACAGTCATTATTGGATGTTGTTTAAAAAAAAAGTCTCTGTCCTTTTGTTGGAAAGGAGAATATCCAATTTCCTCCCGAATTAAACAATGTAATTCATATTAGATGGTTTTTTATTATGATACATCTAGTAAGCAGATAATATCCTAGTTGATCTTGCAACTAATTTGAAAATGTTTTCCTTTTTAATTGGATTTATTGCACATTTTCAAGAGCAGCAAATTAGTAGAGGACAACATATTTAAGATCATTTGAGGTTTGTGATGTCTAAAATACCACATTAGTCGTTGTGTTTAGGATTGATAGTCGAACTTAAAGATTTTTATTTTTTAATGAATTCTCTGAGTGTAATGACATAAACAAAATGTTTGAATAACTGGAGGTATACAAGGTGCCATGTTGGAAGTCAATTTCAGAACTCTTTTTGGAAAGCTACGACTAAACAAGCTTCTTCTCATTTTATCTCAAATTGAATTTAGTTTAGGTCCCTTACCACTTTGAGGCTGAACTCCTGTGCAATTTTAGTTAGCCGTGGGTCATGTGGGATGTAAATGGCACTATTTTTCTGCAGCTGCTGTTTGCAGTATTTCCACATACAAGAAAATGAATGTGTCAGTCATGGTTGTCTTCCTATGTTTTTCAAGTTTTTGGCTAAGTTAGAATCTTATTAGACCATTTAATCATCCATTTTAAAATGTGGAAAAACCTGTAGCTGCTTATTAAATTGTGCATGATTAAGATTTCAGAAACTGAAGTGAAATTTTTCTGAAGCTCCATTAGTTCCAAGCCCATTGGAAAAAAGGAAAATTTATGATCTAGGGAAAGAGTGTGCTTCATGGTACTCTTCAAGAAAGATACTAAGATGGCAACACTAATTTTGCACTAAAATTGTAAGCTCCTGGAGAGTAAGCACCATGTCTTATCAATCTTTGTGCCCCCTTCACCTAGGACAATGTTCTGCATAAAGTAAAGCTCATTTAATGTTTGTTGAATGAATGGTGTGTTCTGACACTGCCTGCAGTCTAGAGGTGGATGTATTCACAAAGGAAAAGCGTATTAGAACTGAACATTTGTTACCATAAGCTGAACAAGTGTTTACCATGTGCCATGCTATAGAATAATGTTTTACATGAAATACCTCATTTAATTTCCCCACCCATTTCATGAGGCAGATTCTAGTCAACCTCATTCTCACAGGGAAGGAAACTGAGGTCTGAAAATTTTGGAAGGTCTCACAGGTAGGCAGGTGTCAGGGCTGGAAAGCAAAACCAGGCCGTCCAGTTTCATTGCCTGTGCACTGACCAATTACATGGCATTGCATCTCATGGCCAGTAGCTGAGATGTATTGGAGCCCTAGATGCCTAGAAATTCCTATCCAGATCAGACCAACATCTGACAAGTGAGTCCTGTACATAACTATCTGGCATTTTGATATATAATTAGAAAATTATTTTGTAATAGTGGGTATATGTGTATTTTTTTGTTTTTAGTTCACCAAAAGTAAATGAAAACAATAAATATAAGAATAACAACTCTAAATGCCTTAACATTCATCCACGAACAAAATTATTCAAATTGCTGAAGTTTTTCATCAATATAAGTAGTGAGTCTTTTTCTTGACTATGCCACCATTTGGAAATAATAAAAGTTTCAGTAGCAAATAAAAGGTTTCATTAAAGCTGAGAAAGCTTTTCCATCATTGCTGAAGCAGTTTGTACTTACTACATTTTAAGGATAAATGGTAATGAAGTGCAGTGGTACAATAAAACAGAAATTTCAAATCCCTAAAATTCCGCCAATCAGTAAGTGACGTCCTGATGCTTTCTCTTGGTGCTTCCTTTGAGTGCCACTGCTTACTTAATTACAGCTTGAAACACTTGATGTAAAAATTGCAAAGGGCCTGTGCTGACTTGGTTCAGAACGAGTTTGGAGTAAACAAAAGTGGTCTTAAAAACTTCTGCCAAAGATTATAATAGAGACTTTGAATCTGAGCTGCATTGTAATTTGGGGGAAGTCAACTATAAAACACCGCTCCTGGCACTGCCATCTCTAATGCGGTTGTTTCAGAGTGGAAAATTTCAGCTCATAGTCCCTCTAGTTCGCTAAATCTCACCCTGGGTTGCTATTGGTGTGTGCGCGCGTGTGTTTGTGGGTTGCGCACTAGTCCTGGAGGTGCAATGGGGATTTTATACCCCTCAGTCATGCATGAGGATAAAATGATACGGCTCTTCTAACTCCTTCAAAGGATCATCACTGAATCCATGTGAAGTTGATTCCCTGTGTGAAAGATAAGCTTGGCTCTAAGTAGAGATAGTCACACTCATCTGTAAATTTGCTTTGAGGAATTGGAAGAATGGGGAGCATTATGGTTTATGACAAGATAAAAATGCAGAAGATGTATGCTTGGAAAGATTGCTCCAAGGTTTAGACACACTTTTTTTTATTTAGACTTATTAATGTGTATCTTTTTAATGTAAACAAGTGTTTCTGTACTGACGGAGTACAGATCTCCTTCCACTTTTGATGGGGTTATGATCCAATAAACCCCTTGTAATATAAGTCCAAAATGCACTTAACTCACCAAACCTACTGAACATTGTACTTAGACTTGCCTACCTTAAATGTACTCAGAGCACTTACATTAGCCTATATATTGGGGCAAAATCATCTCACACAAAGCTTATTGTATAATAAAGTGGTAAATATCTCATGCGATCTATTGAATGCTCTACTGAAGGTGAAAACCAGAATGGCTATCTGGGCACATACGGAATGGTTTATAGGTATCATTTGTGTATCCTTGTGACTGTATGGCTGACTGGGAGCTGCCACCGCCCAGAATCACCAGAGTGCGTGATACCACGTATCACTGGCCTAGGAAAAGATCAGAATTCAGAATGGTTTCTCCTGGGTGCTTATTGCTTTTGTACAATTGTAGTCAAAAAATTATATGCCAAACCATTGTAAGTTGGGGACCATTGTATACAGACGTATGGTATAGAAAGAATTAACACATTCCTAGTACTCACTGGTAACTCAGTCCTTCTTCATCAAAGGCAGAGTGAATTTGTCAATTTTTAGATAGTGAATATATATATCCAAAAGTGACAAAAAATTATAAGCCCCACCATGTCATTTACAATTGGAATGCCCATTGCAGTTTGTCTCTGCCTTTTTTGTTTGTTTGGTTCAACAGGGTACTTTTAAAAAATGTAATATAACTAACATATAACATTAGTTTCAGGCGTATGATATAATAATTCAATATTTGTATGTCCCACAAAATGACCAACACAAACACTTATATGATCTCACTTCTATGTGAAGTCTAAAACAGCAACAACAAATGAACTAATAGATACAGAGACGGGGGAGGGGTGGAGGGAGGGTGGTGGTGATATGAGTGACGGGAGTCAAAAGGTACAAACTTCCAGTCAATAAATAAATCATTACAGCTAATAATACTCTTTTTTTTTTTTAATTTGAAAGTTGCTAAAAGAGTAGATCTTAAACATTCTTATACACACACACAATTTGTACCTGTGTGTGGTGATGAATGCTGACTAGATTTAAAATTGTGGCGTCTCTGCCTTCTTACCAAAGTGTACTGCTTTGTATGGCTGTGGCAACTTTCTAGTCTCTTCGTTGCTCACCACTCACTCCTACTACCAAAATTATCTCTGTCACACAGGAAATCATACTTGAAGTCATTAAATATTTGAATTCAAATTGGGTAGTTTCTACTCACCCTCTTGTTACATATTAACCATTTAACTTCAGAAATAAATTGTTTCTGATTAAAGGAGGTGAATTGAGTGTGTACATTTGTCTTGACTTCTCTGATCATCTATTAGAGAGTCTGCTCTTTTTGTTATAGATGGGATGTCTTCTCTTACCCCTTTGCTTAACAAACCTGTGCACATACATAGATGGAATTGGAAAGGGATATGTTTGTACATCACTCAGTTCTTTGAATTCCTTCAGAGTTATAGGCCAAAAATCACATAGTGATCTATCCCCAGAAAGTGTTTTCAGGGATCTTTCAATGAGATCCTTCAACTGTGTTGAAAGCAAAGGGTTGGACTTTACTTGCAATCGTATGTTTGGCCCAGTCATGAAGGCACTTGTGTTAACATCTGTGCAATACTTTAGGTTACCCCTTTTGTTTTCCAGGTATCCTCCTAAATTCAGTGCACCCTGATAAGACACAGGGTGGTGAGAGGTGTGCCTTTCTTTTGTAAAAATGCAAAGATGATTATAAAAAGGAAGGGTGGTATGCATCATTATGATGTGGAAGAGCATTTTCAGTCAGATCAGTTTTAAGCTAGCACCGAAGAAACTAGAGGGTCTAGAAATTAATTCCCCTAAAACTACCCTTGCCCGGGTTCCATTAGGAAAGTCTTTAGGTATCCAAGGAATGTGCATATCCCAGTGTGTACACTCCTTGTATAGAGAACGGGGTACCGTCAGATGCAATCTTCTGTAGCATCCCACTTCCTTTCTCACAATCTCTGCTGAAGAAAGGTCTCTCTAACTGCGAAAAGCAGAGACTTCCCCAACTTACTTTGATTATTAGTAACTACAAAAAGTTTTTTCAGGGAGGTGAGAAAACAAAACTTCTGTGACCCAATTTTCAAACCTAAAATCAGCTTCAAATAATCTGGGCCTGGGCATTTATATATTTTCAAGACTTTAAGTTCCCAGAGATATCATTTTCAATGAAAATTTCAGATTCTGGAAGATAGTACTGAAATAATCTTTTTAACTTTAATTCATAATTTTAGCACAAACCGAGAGAAGTAGTATGCAGATTGAATTAATGGATCTTTCCTGCCATTGATTTACTCAGTTCCCCCCACAAATAGTTGAAAATAGTGTAGGCTTGGAATGATTCCATAAATGTCCATGGGTTTAAAGTAAACTATTAAATTAAGTGGTGGTAAAATTTGTAAAAGAGGAAAAAATTATCTAGGATTCAAAATTCATATAGATCTGCAAGCATCTTTATCACCTTTCCCTAAACTTGAAGTCCTAAATGATATATTATAAATATGGTTTATATTTTTTGAAAGGATAAGGGAAGAGGACCATCAGTTGAGTCACAGTCAAAGTAAAACCCTTGGCACCCCAAACACAAGTAAATATAGTGAACTGACAGACTTTTATGCTTTCAGATAAACTATTTAAGGTAAATGTATTTATATATAGTTACCTTATTAAATTAATTTTTGGTTTGAATGATCAATTGCTGGTCCTGGTTGCACTGAATAAGATTTGGGCAATGCCCTCTAAGGTGACTTATTTGAGTGTATAGACACTGCATTTTGATTTTCCTTTAGTTCCTTGCTTTAGCCTACCTCCATGGCTCTGAAACTTATGCGTACAAAGAGTTACTGAGTGGTGCGGCATACACAAAACCATGAGTATCATGGATACTCTATGGATTAAACTCATGATTTTTAAGAATATTTTTGACAATATAATACATTTTCATCTTGTGCTAACTACAACCCAAATGCTAGGTATAGATTCCACTATACCTCTGGTTTCTAACTGATCAGAAGCCTTTTTTTTTTTTTTTTTTACTAGCTAGAAGCCCTACATAACTGTCTTCTTCCAGGAATTCTAATTAGGGAACGCATCCTTCATTGACAACAGCACTGCTGCAGGTTGTTATATTAGAAATATATATTTGGATGAAAGTAATTCGCCTGAGAGCTTGCATTTCTGGATTAATGTCTTTTCCAGAGAAAAGAGAAAAAGATGTTACAAGTTCAGTTGATGCAGCTTGAAAAATCATGCCTTACTGAGATTCTGTCAATATTAGGATTAGAGTTTTCTTGAGAGTCTTTGTCAAAGCATTGCTTTTATAGTGAGCCACAAGACACATACTTTAGAAGTGAAGAACATTTCAAAGTGTAGATGAATGGGTCAGACTTCCTTAATGACTTCTCATTCTCTTGAGGGTCTCTTCTGACCCTTACTCTTCTTGTCTACTGGTCTGTTTCGTATGGTTAACTCTTTTTTTGGTCTATGGGCAGATGACAGAGAGGTGTAATTTCTTCTTCTGCCCAGGGCTCTGGGGGATCTCTTTGGAGAGCTTCATTATCCTCTCCACATCCATCCAAACTACCTACATGGATGTGGTGGGATCGAGAAGGTATCTGTCCCCCTTTTGGATGGATCATCAATGATCCTTTCCTGTTTGCCGACACAGATAATTTGGAATCAAAGTGTGGGTTTCTTTGTATTCAAGAAATACATTCCTTGTTTCTATCTAAATCCATGTTACATTGTTCAGTTGGTCATCTTTCTCACTGTGCTTGTGAATTGTAACCACACCCAAATTCATATTTGCTGTGCTAACTCCCAGCGCCTCAGATGTGACTGTATTTTAAGATATGATCCTTAGGACGTAATTATGGTTAAATGAGGTCAATGGGGTCATGCATCTAATACGACTGGTGTCGATATAAGAAGGGGATGTTAGGACATAGACATACACACAGAAAGAAGACCATGTGAAGATAAGGGGAAAAACGGCCATCTGCAAGCTCAAGAGACAGGCCTGGAACAGATTTTCCCTCATTGCTTTCAGAAGAGACCAACCCTGTTGAGACCTTGATCTTGGACATCTAGTCTCCAGAACTGTGGACAATAAACTGTTGTTTAAGCCCCACAGTCTGTGATGCTTCGTTATGGCAGCCCTCCAGCACTAAAATAGCCTGTTTATCACTGCTGACGCTCTTTATTATGTGGTCCTGCAAAAGCTAAAGATGGCCTTTATGAGAAATGTAGTCACTGGAAATAAACGATTTAACAAAACGAGGCTCATGAAGAGTGGAGATTGGAAGCCAAAAGTTGAAAAGGGACATAAAACTCAAAGCAAACAGAAAATATGATTAAAGCGCTAGTGAGGAGAAGTAATTAAGATAATAAGTCAATGATCTCTACTGGTTAAGTATTGAACTTTTCTTTTTAGTCCGATTCGTAATCACATTACTCCCCACCTCTCAGCATCTTACACTAGTTGGGCTAGAAAATTAAACATTTCAAGCTGGTGATCCATTTTTCTGTGACTGTTATCATTTTCTTATAATAGTAATAAACATTTATAAATTAATGAAAATTCTTAGGGCAAAATATTGAAACAAGGGAAAAACAGCAGGGAACTAAACAGACAATATAAATTGCACATAGTAGTTATGAAACAACATTAAAAACTAAGGATTTTAAATTGAGTTGAATCATAGTGTTTTATGGTAGCAGTTAATCTGACATTCTCTATATGCCATGGACTGTAATATTTTATATTTGTGAATATTATGTGGCTCTCATATTAAGAAGTTGTCTTTCTTCATAGCCTGCTCCAAGATGTTTACAATAATATTGTTTCTGTTGTTTAGATTCAAATAAAAACAATCTGCTGTAAATTAGAATAATAGACTTGGAGGAGATCTCAGTGAATCTCCGGGTACTAGGGATACAAGTTGTTTTTATTTTCTTCCTTATACTTATCTGTATTTTGAAAAATTTCTGATTTG
Organism: Mellivora capensis; assembly: GCA_004024625.1. Taxonomy (NCBI): domain Eukaryota; kingdom Metazoa; phylum Chordata; class Mammalia; order Carnivora; family Mustelidae; genus Mellivora; species Mellivora capensis. Next base: position 11,328 of record PISX010001727.1, on the reverse strand, counting down.
AGCAAAAAAGAAAAGAAAAAAGAAAAACTGCTTGACATCCTCCCATTGATAATCATAGTAGGGGTTTTTTGGTCATTTTATTTTTTCTCCATTTTCCTATGTCTATCCTACTTTTAGAGCTATACTGACAAAGCTATATTGTTTGAAAGGCTGTTTCTAAGACAGTACTGTTTTTAAAGTTACACCAACAAGTAAGGAAGGGAATTCCCTCGTAGCATTCCAGTCGTCTTTATGTTTTCCTTGTAACTACAAACGTCTTGAGGGTAGAGACCATACCTCTCTACATATTTTGGTCCTCCAGGAACTTCAGGACTATACCCTGCACTTGGCTCAGTAATTGCTGACATAAGCAATCCCCTTGAAATCAGTAGCTTGGAATCTCTCAAACTACCAGCAAATGTCTCTTTCACCATAATTTGTAGGGTTATCACTATTAAATTTTTCTTTCCTACAAATTTTGCTTTCCTCTCAGTCAAACTTGACACTTAGAGATTTGTCCAGGCAGGAATCTTCCAGAATAGGAAATGGGCTTAGGGAGTGAATGAGGCTGACCTGAGGCTGCCTTCTATGTAGAGAGATATTGAAGTTCCAGTCCTTGGTGAAGAGATTAGCCCACAGAAGAAGAAAAGGGAAAGTCTGAACTTTCAGGACCAAATGCAAGAGCATGGGGAAGGAACCAGATCCCAAATTCCTATTTCAGGCAGCAGGAGAGGTCAAGAAGCAAGCTGGGAGACAAGGTCCAATCCAAGGAAAGGTAGAAACTGTTGCGGGAGTGTGGACGGAAGGTTAGAGCATTTCAAAGGGAGCCACAAACAAGGACTTGAAGTCTCGGAAAGATTGGAACTGTCTGAAAGTCATCTTATTTTTTTGTGTCCTTCTAAGTGAAAAGGAATGATATTCCACAGGGAAAATCAATGTTTCATTAAAAAAACATGAGATGAACATGCTACAGTAGGAAGAAGAATATGTTGGGGTCAGATAGACATAGGTTTGAATCTCAGTTGTGCCTTACAGGGACTTAGGAAAGTTAATTTCCCTGTGCCGCACTTTCCTTTTCCAAAATTGGGCTAATAAATACTTTCCTTGCAGGAATATGGGCACATATTAGAGACTCAGTGAGTGACAGCTATTGTGTGTATTTTGATCTTCCTGCAAAGCATATGTTGCTTAAGTCTTTTTTGTTTGTTTGTTTTTTTCTTGTTTAATTTTTCCAGCTTTATGGAGACATAATTGACTGCACTATATAAGTTTAAGGTGCACAGTGTGAATATTTCATATATGTATGTTTTATAAAATGTTAGTTAACACATCATTAAACCTTTAGCATCTAATTCTTAAAGTACATCAACTCAATGGTAACTTCCAAAATCCACTGAGCATTTAGTATATGATAAGTAATTTGCTAGATTTTTAGTATTGATTCATTTAACGCTCTCAATGATTTTCAAAAACAGCACTCTTATTATTTCCAATTTCAGAGGAAAATAGAAGGCACGGGAAAGTTAAGTACCTTGCCCCTCATTGCCATTCTACTCAGTAGCTGATATGGTTAGATAGTTAAGATTCAAAAACTGAGGAAATTGCACTTGAGAAGTGAAACTCTCAGCTCCCATACTCTGCCTCCTCAAGGAGACTGGTGGTAGGATAATTTAGTCATACTGTTTCCCTGCTTAAAACTCTCCATGGCTACTAGAAAACTGGCCAGTCCCAGGCCCGTTGGGCATACCATCTTACAGGCCACTCCTTTGACTTTTAAACATCTGTTCCTTTTATTAAGCCAAACTGTCCTCCCTGTACTTTCCCTCATCATTTGGGAGGCTCCTGCCTTCTTAGCATCTTTCACAGGTCAACCATGCACTTATCCGTCCACCATATGCTTTCTCTTCTTTAGGCTGAGCTCTTCAGGACTGTTGACTGGACCTTGTAGAACACAGTTCAGCTTAGTGGTTCAAGCAGAGCAGTCCTGATTCGAATGGTGGATCTGCCTTTAACTAGTTATGAGCTGCTCATCTAAGCACTCTATTATTTTAGTTTACTCTTCTGTGAAGAGGGTGGATAATAGTACTTTGCAGGGTCGTTTTGAGAATTAAAATACATAGCTCATGTTAGTAGAGTGTTTACTGTGTGCGCTACAAAAATGTTAGTGATCTATGAATACTAGTGATGAAAATTATTGGTTTCTAGAACTTTCCCTCCTGTCACCTTTTCTCCAAACAGCATCCTTATCTCTCTTGGTTTGCATGCTATTTTTCTATTAATGCATATTTCTTTAAGTGTCCACAATTTATTTATTTCTCTCCAAAGAATTGAAATTCTTAAGCCTCCAGAGAAGAGCTTAGAGGCTCAAACCTCTTCTTTTGGGAACTGCCCACCTTAGGGAGTCCCAGGCCTACTGACTTCCCATGCATTAGTTTCCTATTGCCTCATCTGTGAACACTGCGAAACTATCTCACCAGTAGTCAGCACAGTTGGAGACTAGTTTTGTTTTTACTAGTCACTTCAAACCATCATATTAAGGCTATAAATAAAATAATGTTATGGTTCTCATCTGTCTGCTTCTTTGAAATAAGCTGAGAGAAATTGTAAATCAATATTTAGCATAATTGCTGAGATCTGGCAGGTTTGGATACAAATAAAAAGAATGAAGAATGTAATATAAAATCATTTATATAAATTAGTTCAACCACCCTCTATAAAGTGGCAGGCAGCAGAGACTCATGGTCTAATTTTCGTTGGCAAAGAATTTTCTTATAAAGGTTTGGAAAATAATTGACCCTTATGTCAATTACTCTTCTGTATTGGTCTTTCTTCAAGTTTCCTCAAAAGGTTTTTCTTTTTTCCCTGCCTCCCTAGGAAATTTTCTTTCAATGCAATTTTGTAGCACACCGCAAAAGCATTTATTTGACAAAAACAAAACAACAAAACTAACATTGTCAGCATGATCATCCACACTGAGGGCCCTGAATTTTAAAAAAAGCCAAAATATGTAAAGCATGTCTTTGAACCTCTTTTGGCATAAACTACTTTCAGTTATTATCCTGAAGCAGAAGAGAGGTTACGATCCTTACACCTGGATTTTTTTTTTTTATAGGTTGTATATCAAGGAGTTGGACCAATGTATTTTGTTTCCATTAACTGATTTATAATCTCATTCATTCGGCAAATATTGAAGTGTTTATTGTAGATATGGCATCACCGTACAACTTGTGAGAGGGATGGATACATGGAGGGATCTTATATGAATCTAAAGGGAGTGATCAAACGTGATGAAAGAAATTCTGGTGCAAGGTAGCAACACAAGGGCCCAAGGAAAGGGACAGCTACAATTCTATGGGAATTCCTGTGACATCCTGTCATCTTCTTTTTGAGTCCTTGGATGTGAGTTTACTGATGAGCTGTGCCTACTTTTATAACCTCAGTGTCCTGAATGTAAAATAGGAGAGTTGACTAGACCTCATGTGGTCATTTCTATAATCCCGTGGCTCCAGGTAAATACATTTCCAGACCGGTAAACTTAGATCATCCACTTCAGGAAGCAGTCACAGCATTTGACTTCATGCTGATAATTGCAAAAAGAAAATTGAATTTACCAGGGTCATGCATCTTGTAAGGGGTAGAATTAAGAATTTGACCTCAAGCTTTCTAGCCCCAAGTCTCATCCTTTTTTTTTTTTTTTAATCTCATAAAATTTATTTTGGACTGAAGTATTTGATATAGATTCATTTGCCTTTAATAGCTACAGGAAAATCATTGCACCTATTAAGAATTAAGGTCTCTGGTCTTGAATTTTCTCACTCTTAAATGACAGAGATGCAGTTTTCAGTGATGGGAAGCTACAGAGTTTATTTTTTTTTCTTTATTTGGGTCTGGTTATTTGTGCTGCTTTCATTATTTTGTTTGGAGAAGTTGTTCCCATTTAGATTTTATTAACTTCTTTGCTAAGAATCTTGCTGAGATGCAAAAATCTTAGTTTTAGTTGGTGGGCTTGAGTGTGATGAGTTTCCTCAGAGAGCTGCAATTCTGTAGATTCTTACAAATCTTTTTGATGGACAGTGAGAAAGTCAAATGGGTCAAGAGGCTGAGCTCTATTGCTTGTGAATTGTAGCAAAATGGCAATCAAACCACAATATCCTATGATTTGTTTAACTTGCTTTCCCAGTACAAAGACTTGATAAGTGAGTTGCAGAAACATTTTATCTGGTTGTCATTGCTAGAAGCCTGCCTTGGCAGTGGAGTTTTGATGTAGGCCCTCCTGGAACACTATCAAACTCTACAAATTGCAGATTTAGTGACCTCTGAAATGCAAAGCACCTCTCGATTAGGCTCTTGTCTTTAGCAATAAAACTGTGCTCATTCACCTAAGTCTTATTTGATTTTGTTGAGCATAAAATGATGTAATCAGTTTTTCCAGATTGGTAGGTGAGTTGAACCTTTCCGTTTGTGGCAATGTAAAGAGATATCTTGCATAAAATTTCTTGATTGAAATGCTGCTGAAAATGTCAATGTGTTTGCTAGAGTCCTCATGTTCTTTTTGTTGGAGATAGGAAATGGTTGAAGGAGTATATGAGCCCCTTTGGTCAAATATTGCATATAGAAGATGAATTTCTGGATAAAACTGTTTAAGGCATACTTCTGTATGTTGACTCATGTAATCAATCATTTTATTTAATAGCTCCTGTGATATATCTTGCTACTTACTTTTGAAATTAGTTAGTGGTGTGCTGGTAAACTGGCTTTTCAGAAAGAAAAAAGCCCAGATTTATAGTGTTTGTTAATTTCTGTGGTGTAAATACTCCCACAATGGCCAATTTCATGCTAACAATGGCTTGCAAAACTCCTGAAAATCTTAACGGTTATCTCATTAGAGTCAGTATGAGTCAGCCCAATACTCCACAGTTATTACTTTTAAAATATAGTTTTGTATGCTTTCTAATTGTTTTATGTGGAAAATCCTTCTCTCTAACCTCATTTTGAAGCTTTTAATGGTAGGGATCCTGCCATATTCTTTCCTCTTCCCCAGATTTATTTATATATGTGCAGTAATTAAGCATACTTAGTGACCTATTACATCAATATTAAGAAGATTCTTTCACATTTTAACATTACTAAAATCATTTGTGCTTACATCAATGGCATGCTATAATGTAATTGGCAAAATTTTCCTCTTTCTTAGTGTTTCATATAATCATTATTTGAATTTAATGAAATATGTTAAGTGCTGATTAATTGATGTTTGACACAAGTGCAATTACATCCTATGGGCTAATCTGTCTTTTCACATATTACATTCACCTTAAGAAGTTATCTCTCTATTGTTATCCTTATGAGAAAAATCTATTGTTTGAATATATTTGCTCCTTAATGTACCTCCTGTTCTTTTGTCTTAGTCCACATATTTGGCACATCAAAATTTAGGCTCCAATTTATTTTGTACATCCTGGTATGGTGCCAAGAACTGTCTTCCTCCATCTGGGAAGTGTCCCTTTTGAAAGTGAGGATCACTGGCATGATTGAACATGGTCATTGGACAGTGTATATATTATTGCCATAACATTCAGCATCTAGTGTTTCTGCTCCCTGGCATCTGGCATATAGGAAAAGCCTTGTGATAGGCAGAATAATGAATGCCCCTCAAAGAAGTCCATCCCTGTCTTAGTCTTCAGAACATGTGAAATTTACATGCCAAGGGAAATTAAGTTTGCACGTGGAATTAAGGTTGCTAATTAGCTGACCCTAAAATAAAATGGGGGGAGCCTCTAGAATGTGGAAAATATCCTTCTTTAGAGGCTCCAGAAGGAATGTAGTCCTGATGACACCTTGACTCTAGTCTAGTGAGACCCATTTTGAAATTTTGACCTCCAGAAGTATAAGGCAATAAATTCGTGTTAAGCTACTAAGTTGTGGTACTTTGGTACAGTAGCAGTAATAAACTAGTACAAGTTCCATTAATTCAGATAGGCAAAATCATAATTTGATCTAAATAAAACTGGTTGTGTCAAAATTATTCTTTGTATTCTCTCTGAACAAGTTTGCTAGGGAAATTTGTATCATAAAGCAGATTGCAGAAATATATATTAGAGAATAAGATAATTTAAAGATTTCAGAATATTGTTTTTATGCTAATGATATGGCTAATTACAAATGAAGTTATGTGTCAATTTCATCTGTAAGTATTTTCATTTAAAAATTTTCTATTTCTGTACCAGGGAATTTATGGAATTACATTTTTCTGTGACGATTTCATGATTCTTGTTTTTCCATCATCACACTTAACATCCTGGCCCCCACCTTAGCAAGCCCTGGTGAGTGGTGTTCCACTGTGACTTGGCAAACATTATAAGGAACAAGTTTTAGGTTATATGATCTTTAGCAAGTGACTTCAGCTAAGGTTTGTTTTCCTTATCCACAAAAGACAAAAAAGACAATATGCTTTCTGTTCTGGACCACATGCTTGTGTCCTCCTCAGATTCATATGCTGAAACCATAATCCCCAGTGCAATGATATTTGGAGCTGGGGCTTTTGGGAGGTAGGTCATGAGGATGGAGCCCTCATGATGGGATTAGTGCCCGTGTAAGAAGAGAAGAGAAAGAGCTTGCCTTTCTGTCTGCTCCGTGCCATGTGAGAATACAAAGACCAGATGGCTGTTCACCATCCAGGAAGAGGGCCTCACCAGGAGCCTGACCGTGTTGGCGCATTGACCTCAGACTTCCAGCCCCCAGAACTGGCAAATAAATATCTGTTGGTTAAGTCACTCAGTTCATTTTGTGACAGAGTCTGAACAGACTCCGAAAATGGTTCCAAGAAGTGGAATGCTGCTATATAACAAATACTTAAAAATGTGGAAGCAGGTTCGGAATTGGTAATGGAGTAGTGACTGGAAAAGTTTTGAGGCGCAAAAGGTTTTTTCCAGTTTTATTGAGCTATAATTGACATATAATATTGTGTAAGTCTAAGGTGTACAGTGTGATGATTTGATAGATGTTGATATTGCAAAATGTTTACCACAATAAGTTTCTTTAACACATTCATCATCTTGCATAATTACTTTTTTAAATATATAATTTCTTAGCAACTTCCAAGTATATGATATAACATTGTTAACTGTACTCACCATGGTGTACATTAGATCCCCAGAACTTATGCATCTTGTAACTGGAAATTTGTACCCTCTCACCAATATCTCTTCATTCCTCCCACCTGCAATCCCTGGCAGCCATCATCCAGTATTTCTATTAGTTCATTTAAAAAATATCCACATACAAGAGAGATGGCACAGTAATTTTATTTCTCTGACTTACCTAACTTAGTATAATGCCCTAAAATATATCCATGTTATTGCAAATGGCAGGATTTCCTTTCTTTAATGTGGAATAATAGTCCAGTGTGTGTGTGTGTGTGTGTGTGTGTGTGTGTATTCACCACATTTTCCTTATCCTTTTATACACTGATGGACACTTAGATTGTTTCCATGAGTTGGCTATTATGAATAATGCTGCAGTGAACTTGGGGGTGCAGATATATTTTCAAGATCATGATTTCATTTCTTTTGGAAGTATTTCCAGAAATGGGATTGCTGGATCCTATGGGAATTCTATTTTTAATTTTTTGAGAAACTTCTATACGATTTTCCATAGTGTACCAATTTACACTCCCACCAATAGTGTGCAAAGCTTCCCTCATCTCCCCCTTCTCACCAATACTTAAAACCTCTTATCTTTTGGAGAATAACCATCTTAACAGATGTGAAGTGATTATCTCATTGTAGTTTTGATATCCATTTCCCTGATGATAAACTGAATATCACTTCACATACTTGTTGGCCATTTAAAAAAAAATGTCTTTTCAGGTCTTCTCTTCATTTTTAACTAGATTGTTGTTATAGTTATTGTGCTTACTTTTGAGTTGTATGAGGTCCTTATATATTTTGGATATTCACCCCGTTATCAGACATATGGTTTGCAAGTATTTTCTTGTGAAGGAATTTTCCTGTAATTCTGGTGAGAGCTCAAAAAATAAAAGGGAGCTGGAGAAAAAGCTTCCTTTATCTTAGAGAACACATAGATAATCGTGTACAGAATGTTGGTAGAAATATGAATGGTAAAGGCCACTCCAATGAGGTCTGAGTTGGAAATGAGAAACATGCTATTGGAAACTGGAGGAAAAGCGATCCTGGTTATAAATTGGCAAAGAACTTGGCTGCATCTTGTTCATATCCTAGTGTCTTGTGGAAGGTAGAACAACCAGGTATAGTAAGTCACTTGCTTCCAGTTATGGAACCAGTAATGGTGAAGCCAGGATTGAACTGGAACTGGAGTCTTAACCACTACATCTGTCTCTCCCCTCAAAGGCAGACAGTGTGTGGAGAGGGAGTGCTGGGAGAGGGCTTAGGTTCCAGAATGCTGAGGCCAGAAGAAATTCTTCTATCACTGTGGTACGTGAAGAAGTGTTACCTTAGTCAGGCTTTTCTATGACTGGCTCACGTTAAATGATGATCTTATTTTAGAGATTTTCCATTTCAGGAAGATGGGAGAGCTGTACTAGCTTTCATTCCATGGGCCTAAAAGAAATCACATGAGACTGTGTATGTGGAAGGGCTTTGTAATCTGCTAATGGGATGGGAATATTATACTTCTTGCCCAACTTAGGGCACAGAATCTGACATGGAGACGCTTAAATACACATTATCTATTTGTGAATGAATCGACCTATGACACAGGAAGAAATAAAGTATGCCCACGTGCTCACACACAGACACACACACACCCAGTATGTATATGTATACTTCCCCCTTGTATACTAGATTGGGAACTCTGTGGGTGCAGTGTCTGTGCCATCTCTGAATCACTAGTATCTTATGGAATGCCCTGAAAATAGTCAGTGCTCAATAAATGCTTGTGATTAATAATATTGTAGTGCTTGTCTTTTCAGATAGGGTTTTTATGGGATAGATTCTCTTTGGGGGCAGATGGAGGGATTGATAGGAACCACCGACTTTATTACTTCAGAGCTCCATTTATATATTCTACACAATGGGAGGCAGCGGTTCCAGGGTTAAGTGCTGAAGGACTGCAGCTGGGAAGGCAGCACTCCCAGTGACTCAGCAGCCTGCTCCTCTAATCCCTACCCCGCAGGAATGTGGGGTGTTTATCAGAGTGGAGGAAACAGGACCCATCATAGAGACAGGGTCGCTCTGTTTCCTGGGGGACCGTCTTCCCTGGTGCATTGAGCCAGATAGTGCGTTGTTCTCCACCCAGGGACCAGAGGATGGGTAAGTAGGCTTGTCCATCAGGTGAAGAAGCCAATGAGTTAGGGCTGTCTTGGCATTTAGCTGTGGGACTTGGCGTGAACAGTATAGCCTTTGAATGATATGGTCACAGTGGCCTGGTAATTGCTGTGATCAGCGCAGTTGTTGATCTTATGGACCACAGCAGGGAGGATCATGGGACAGGGTAGCACGACCAGAAGTCCAGCTTTGACCAGGGATGCAGAGAGTGACTTACAAAGGGAGTGGAGTGCTGCAGGTGCAACACAATCACCTCGGGTGAGATGACCTCATCTGGCCCAGGGCTCTGCTGAGGGCAAGAGAGAAAAGAAAAGGGTGTGTGTGTTGGGGGAACAGTGGCAGTGACTGGAGAGGACAAAGGCAAAAACATCAGAAAAGCTCTACTAATCGAAATTTGTGGCCGGGTCAGTAAAGCTCTTGTAACTGAGCAAGTGCAAAGGGAGGCCACAAACCCATACCAAGCACACAGGAAGAGAAGCAGAGCCGAGAGGATTAGACAGGCCATTGGTTGTGGCTGAGGCACAGGATTACTACTATCTCCCTTATTGTGCTTACTTTTGAGTTGTATGAGGTCCTTATATATTTTGGATATTCACCCCGTTATCAGACATATGGTTTGCATATGTACATATGGTTTGCATGGAGGCTTCAGGGTCTGAACAAGGGTGACATTTGCATGGATACAATAGAATTGTTTGCTTTGACTGCTAATGTAAGTCCCATCAGTCTCCTAGGACAGACTAGGACTGGGTGGCTTAAACAACAGAAATTTATTTCTCACAGTTCTAGAGGCTGGGATGTCCAAGATCTATGTGCCCGCAGATTCAGTGTCTTGTGAGAGCTGCTTCCGGGTTCAAACCAGGTTGTTTTCTTGCTGTCTCCTCATATGGTGAAAGGGTCAAGAGTGCTCTCTGGGGTCTTTTTTATAAGGGCACCAATCTAATTCATGAGGGCTCCACGCTCTGACCCTCTTACTTTGGAATCCCACCACCTCCTAATACCATTACACGGGGGGTTAGGATTTTAACATACGAATTTTAGGGGGAACATTCAGTCCTTAACAACTGTTTTACTAACTCTGTATATAATTTACTTTAGTACACTTTCTTGTTATCAAACAGTTTGTTACTCCAAAGTTTCAGTTAAAAAAAAAATTAGGCACTGCTGAAAAAGAAATCAGTGACCCCGGATGGACCCAGCTAGTTATTTTTCAAATTTTCTGCCAAGGCCAGTCATAGAAAGAGTTGTTTTACAAATAGCATCCCAACCAGGGACTTTCAGTCTTTGAAGTTGACAAAGCTGATGTGTTCAAAGGTTTCAACTCCACTGGACCTTTTGGTAAGACTAGAAGATTGTCATGGACACATACTCATTTAGTATGAGCCTGAGGGGGCAGAATTAGGATGAGGTGTCGCCAAAGCTGGCTAAGCATTTTTCTTAGGACCTAAATATTGAAAAAGTTACAAATTCTGAATTGAAAAAAGGGGATTCTTTTCAGCCAGTAGGGAAGTTAAAGTTCATGTTATCCTAACTTTTTGACCCTATTTCATTTAATCAGGGTTTTAGCACTCACAGCTATTCCAAAACTATTGATTTTTTTTAAACTAGAGCCTGAAAAACAGACAAAAGACTATATATGATATCTGTCTAATAATTTATCTTAAGGATCTGTGAACTGTGGAATCATGATTGTTAGGACCGAGAGACACCTGCTCACCTTTCTGATAAGAGTTGCTGAAAAGATATTCTGAGATTCAGAAAGGGTAAGGGATACAGTGTTGACCTTTTGGAGACAGGAAACCTTTGATGAACTATAGGACACCAAGACAGTTCATTTAAAAGATGGTTTCAAAGCATTATCTGGGGCTGGATTCATATGTGCATTACAGAAGCCCTCAGGTTGTCTTTTTACATAAACCCCGTGAAATAATGGCTTCTCATGTGGCACCTTGGCTTCTGGGCTTTGTAACTGCTTTCAGTGTCTTTTGTGGACAAAATTAAACTTTCCTTATCATTTGACAGCATATAACTTTTCTAAGATGGG